>JAFIRS010000308.1:600000-846543 GCA_018342105.1 Gonioctena quinquepunctata
TTCCGTGAAAAGTACATATCTCTAAAATTGAGGATTTCCAGCCAATTTCCTCAAAAACCACTGACACATAGTAATGCCTTGGGGAAAGTATCGTGGCAAATGAGCTTGTACCCTTTGAATATGGTATGGATAAAATTGTTGATCGTGGATAATTCTCCAAACTGTGGACTGAGTAGAATTGAGAGCTTCACCAATTATTCTTGTACTTGTTTCTGGATTCTCCTCGAGAGCGTTCAAATTCTGGGGTTTGGACTGCTCGTGGTCTTCTAATAAAATCAGCTGCCTTCTTAACGCCACCTGTTTCTGGCAAACGACGGTGGGGACTGGTAAATGTTGGAGCTGAAGGCAGTACTCGATTAGGAAATCGCTCCTGGTAAATACGTCTTGCTTCGCGCGCATTGCCATCCGCAAGGCCATAAACGAAATGCATATCGGCTAAATGAGCATTATTGTTTAAATAATCCATTTTTTCAAAATTAGTGTTTTAAAACTTACAGAAACTTCAAAAAAATAACAAAACGTTTAACTGTCCATAATATGTGATTGCCAAAACTACTTACTTAAACGTCAAATCCATTTCCTAAGCATTCTTGTGAAAAATGCAAAATAATGGTAAAAACTTCAACACGCATCGATTATCAAATAATCGACTTGAAATTTTCAAGTCCAAATATCTAGAAAACGGTTGCTTATAGCGACTTGTAACAAGGGTAGCTTTTTTACTAGATATGATAGAGGATTTGATTTTAATTTAGGAAAATGTGCTAGAAGTACGCTCAAAAAAGTTATGAGTGTTCAAAAGAGACGTGTAGGTGGCGCCCCCTACGAGTAAGAGCAATAATAACATCAGGTTCGAATTCGACACCTTGAGAAACCTCTCAATACCAATTTTCGTTTAATTAAGCTCAGTATTTCGAAAGTTATTTAAAAAAAAAACGAAAATAAAAATGAAATTCCAACACCCTGTATCTTGGAACGAAGCGTTTTCGGACATGTATTTATTTAGGCAATTCATATTAGAATATTGTGAGGAATCACCTCCTGAAGTTTGTCAAAGTACTTTTGAATCACCCTGTATAATATGCAAACCCAATAATTGTTGACTGAGGCTTTGTTAATGAATGGAAATCAATCCTAGGACGAATAATTGATGGTGCTTGAAAGACTCACGTTAGGAGCATTCATTATATGCGGAAAAAAAATGTTTACACGGTCGATTTGCCAGAAGAGCAAAGCTGCAATCGAAAGTTCAGGGTCAATAAATGCTCTACTTTCTCCAGTAAGGTTCACGATTTACGAGTAAACAATGATTATAGTTATTTATCGTACTGAATGATTGAGTGACATGAAAGGACTACGCCTATATATTGCATATCGAATACACCTCAAAAACTTACGGTTGAATGAACGTTCATTAATTTCGATGGCTTTTGATGTATTTCTGTGCGATTATTGGTTTCGCCGCTTTTTTCATCGTGTATTCATTCAAAATAATGTGTGTACTTCGGATTTTACGCACTGACTTGCATAATGAAAATATTTTTGAAAATCAAAAAGAACATATCGCTTTCCTTATTTTAATTTTATTTTCAGTCATCTGGTTCATTTATGAGAATTTTCGTGTTGTTCCAGTGCGCCAAATGGACCCCTATTTGTGTTAATTCCGCTGATTTCGATCTTCTAAATTCTTATTTTACCACGTTTTTATTAACTCGCTTTCTTGTCTGTCTGCTTGTTTGTCTGTTCAGTAAAAATTTTGCAATCGATTTTAAACTAACTTCTCGCAAGCTAGAGATTTGAAACTTTCAGCGATTGCGACTTTTGGAGGAAACCAAGGCTCCACCAGAGTCAACCAACATTGTGGCAGAAGAAAACAGTGGCCGGTATATTCGGTCGGATTTGCAAATTCCAATACGTAGCTACTACTTTAGGCATTTTTCTGAATTGGTGTATTCCTACTGCCTGTCTACATCTTTTTCCGTTTTGGTACTTAAAGAAAAATCGGATGTTATTCATGTCTTAAAGCCACATAGTAACGGTAAACATTTAAGTACATTTCATTTTCAACTGCGGTTTTAAACCTAGTAAGTAGTGTAATGCCTTTTTTGTCATTATGTTTTCACTATCTGTAAGCTAACTAGCAGTCTGAGTTTCAACACATCATCAACTACAAATGATCTTGCTGTATTCCTTATAGAGTCTGGTATGTTAACTAACAGCTTGGATTATAGGTCTTCTACATCGTGTAAGGTCATTTCAACTAACTCGGCCATTCTACAAGCTCCAGAAATACCAAATATCACAGCAACATACAAACATAAATAAATATGTAAATACAGTTTTGTGCTTTACCATAATCATTGAATATTCTTTATCTGAAGCTTTCTGGATACATTTGTTGATTTATTAGTTGGAATCTTGGATTTTTTTGGCCAATAACCTACTGCCTGCTGTTTCAATAATGAACGGTGTTTTGGATATTTAGATTTCATGTTGAAAAGGGAAACATTCTCAATTGAATATTGATAGAAATATTTTTCTGTGAATTGAAAAATCAATGTTACGAATGATACCTGGTGAGTACTCTCTTGAGGAAAACATTCTTCTTTGTCTCATTCATCTTAATGAGTTCTTAATTAAGACTGGAATAGAAAATCAAAAAACTATCTGAATGAAAATGCAAATTTTCAATTTCTGATTTTTTTCTTTTGAGTTAGGGTCTTTTCAGAATATCTATCAGATGTAGCGTGGCTTCAGCCGGGGAAGTAGTTGTTTTCTGTTAGACATTCACAAAAAATAACCTAATTTTTATCGTGGATTTTTCAATTCACAAAAAATCTTTCTATCAATATTCAATTGAGAATGTTTTCCTTTTCAATATGAATACCCCACAAGAGGTTATCTTGACGATGGAAGATAGTGACTAAAGTTTATCTTTCAGTCGCATTCCACATCTGATTTTATGAACATCCTGTTCATATTTTCAACAAATCAATCTATCATACCCCATGACAGGTTTTAATGTCTAATTTCAAAGTGTCTCTCCAAAAGAAATGATTCTAACTTTTTCCATCTACGAAAAGTGAGATTGCTTCTTGAAAATGTGTTTCCCATTTCTTCCGGTCTTCCTGATGATCGTGGAAGCGTGAAATAGATTTTCGTCGAGAAAATTGTATTGAAGACCTAGTGAATGCGATGTCTCTCTTGCGTCAATGTTACGAATTATTTCTGGTGAGTACTCTCTTTTGGGAAACATTCATCTTTGTCTCATTCATCTTAATGAGATCTTAATTAGGACTCGAATAGAAAATCAAATGACTATCTGAATGAAAATGCAAATTTTCAATTACAGATTTTTTCTTTTAGTTAGGGTCTTTTCAGATTATCTATCAGATGTAGTTCAATGTCCAGCGTGGCTTTAGCCGGAGAAGTAGTTGTTTTCTGTCAGACGTTCATAAAAAATAACTTCATTTATCGTGGATTTTTCAATTCACAGAAAAATCTTTCTAGTCAATATTCAATTGAGAATGTTTCCCTTTTCAACTATTACTCATTTGTTTTCTATAGGTAATCAAGATAATTGTCATTGGATCTGCTCTTAATTTCCATTGAAATGTATAATTCCCCAGCCTTATCTGAGGCAAATATCTCACGCTTTTTAAGCAGACTAGGGCACTTTTGGCATTTCAATCGTCAACTTATTAATCATCAATTTGAGAGGGCCGGTAAATACTTTGAAATCTTGTATTCATTTTTCAACAATTCTTAATAACATCAGAAAGCAACAATAATTTTAGTGAAGTCAAGGGTAAGAATTGCATTCCTCTTCAGTTTCTATAAAATGACATTGTTCAGATTTGTTTTATGGAGTTAATGTTCATCATCATGGGAACATTTATCTTCAATTATTGTAATAACGACGTCTGTGAAAGTCTACCGAGAAATCGCTCAATTATTACCATCAATCTGAATATAGATTACAAATTATGATGAACGAAGATAGTTACGATTTTAATGAATGAAAGTGAAAACGAGGACGCTCTAATTATTGTTAGATAACGGAAAAAACATGATTTTTCTAGAAATGGAATATTTACCAACAATACGTTTTTGTTGGTGTCTTAGATAGTCGTATGTACTGTACTACCACACCTTTATTGCACAATACACTCTTACTTTCAACTCTGACCTGTTCCGAACATACTTTACGTACTTTTACTTTCTTCTAGCCAATAGTAGAATATAATACAAAGAAAAATAAGGCGGCACCAATTTCGTTCAAATACCGTATTACGAATGTATTGTTATAATTTCGTTTATCCTAGATTATTATACAGGGTGTTTATCAATAACATGCTCTTAACTTTTGAACTACAGGATGCTAAATATTTAAGAAAAAATTCTTTTTTTATGATAACTTTGTAATCTAGTAAATACAAACGGTCCGGTAGTTCTAAATTTTTGATATGTTATCTAGGAGTGTTTAAAAAGCAAGATGCACGATTCTTTCCCCCTCCGCAACGGCCGCTATATTGAAAAAACCGAAAAAAATCGGAACTTTCTTCAGATTTTCGCTTATATTTTCGCGTTGGTGCATTTTAGCTACAAAAGAGTTCCATTCAATGTTGTGAAGAATTGAATTTCCTATGATTTACGTTTTGAATTTTGTTCCTAGGACTGAGAGAGGAATATACACTTTTAAAAAAAATAAAAAAAAAAGCATTTTCCGGAAATTTGTCAAACTTCTAACTTCATAACGCTATAATTCGGTTATGGCCTATTCTAGGAGAACAAATTTCATGACAAAATTTGTAGGGAATTTAATTACCTACAGAATGCATCTACATTTTCTTCAATCAACTCTATAGAGTGGGGAGTAAACAAAAAAGTTGAAACAACGTTCCATGGTCGTTATATTGATGGTGGCTACCTTCTTCACAAGGTTGTATGGAACATAAACTCGTCCTTTGGAGGGATTTGCCAGGATCACGTCAAGTACGTTCAACGTCACTATGGCACCAATGTGATGGGGTGATTTTTGATGGCTACACCACAGATCCTTCTCAGCAAGGGACCAAGACTGCTGAACGAGCAAGAAGGTACAAGGCAAACTCATCATCAGACGTGGTGTTTGACAGAACAACTGTCACACCACACCTCAGGATGAGTTCCTGGCCAATGAGGAAAACAAGGACCGATTTGCTTCCCAGTGAAATGCAAGCGTCAAACATAGCCACAGACCGAGATTCCGAAGATGCTGACAGGTTGATAGTTGCCACAGCTAAATGCCTCTTCCCCACGTACGACGCCGTCATCATTGTCGGGGAAGACATTAACCTACTCGTCCTGCTGACTGGCACAACACCTGCGGTAAACATTGTCCACCTCAAAAAACCAGCGAGAGAAAAACATCCAGACGCAATCTACTCCGCCTCCTCCTACAAGTACATCACCACAGGCTGTATTTTGCTCATGCACGCAATATCGGGCTGCAACACCACTTCAAACATTTTTGGGTTTGGGAAGAATACATTCTGCCAACTCTTTAGGGAAGACCCATCATTGCTGGAGCAGCCGGAGAGGTCCGAGGACCCTGCTACCAGTCCCCAAGAAATTTCAGCAGCGGGGGAGAAAATCTGTATGGTAGCAGTAGAGAACATTCGTTGAGCTCCCTTCGATATAGCAAATTGAAGACAATTACCACCAAGCTCAATCTGGCTAAACTACCTCCAACCACTGACGCAGCACATTTCCACTTCCTGAGGACAAACCACCAGGTCATGGAGTGGATGGGGATTGTCAAAGGCCCTATCGAGTGGGGCTGGTGTAGAAAAGCTGGAAGACTGGAGCACAGCAGGATGAGTAGACACGCTGCTCCCCCAAGGCTACTCAAGGCCATATCATGCGGAACTGGCTGTATGGGGGCGTCTGGCTGTAGAAAGGCGGGCCTAAAGTGTTCCGCCCTTTGCACATTCTGTGTTGGCCAAGAATGTAATAACACCATTGAAGTCATCGTCGACGTCGAAGACGATGCCGATCTAGTAACTTCACTATTTGGCGGAAATGAAGACCCCGACTCCATTAACTCACCCCCTACGAAACGAGCGAAGTGCATGTAAATTTGTTTTCTTTTCAGTTCTTAGCTCAATTACTACCTATTTTTGTATGATTATTACTGCCTTTTGTTCTTACTTTTTTTAAATAAATTAATCTTTAAAAAATGTATCTGCTGTGTTGGTGGGTTATTTGAAATTGAACATTCCCTCTCACCAGTAGGTACTCAAGTGAAATAGTACTTGCCTCATGAGCATTGCGCTGTAACATGTGACTAACTCAAGTAGGATTGGTATAAACTCCAAATTCAAGCCAAAACTGGAAAATAATTAGTGAGTTTTTTAAGATACAATATGGAGTCACAATACCCAAAAAAGCAATATGCCGTTGTTTTAACTTTTATGTTTACCCCCCACTACTTAAGATTGGTTAGAAAAACAGAACATGTTTTTCGTATGGGAGGGGGGAGGGAGAATGTGCATTCTGCATTTTAAACACTTAATAACCATCCTAGACATCATATTAAAAATTTAGAACTACAGGAACGTTTGTAAGGTAACCCCTCTCTCTTTGTCTATTCATTGGGTTATTGGTATAACCCTAGATATCATTGTGAAACGTAGAACGCATCTTCTATGCATCAAAAAGCAGTTTCTGCTGTACAACATAATTTTTTATTTCTGCCAGTGGCGTTCGTTCGGGATTTGCACTGAATCATTTTAAAGAGAAAAGTGATACGCCACTGCTTTTTCTAAAAATAAAAATTATTTTTGAAATCCTCAAAAAAGGAATTTGAGCAAACTGATCTTTCGATTTCTTTCGTTTGATGTACGGTTTTCGCATAAAAAAAATAAAAAAATTTTAACAAAAAATTAAACCGACGAAATACGGAACTGAAAAGTAAAAAATAAAATAAACCTTCTTGGTCTCAATAACTAGGCTCCTAAACTAATGTAAGTAACAAATTTTGAGTCGGCGCTAAACAAACAAGCAAATGAATTAGGTAAGGCGTAAATGATGGCATCGAGTTGCGCGGTGACATTCTGACAATTTTTTTGAAGTAATTCAATGATCTTCGTTGATTGTTCGTTTGGCGCCGACTCAAAATGAGTTACTTACATTAGTTTAGGAGCATAGTTATTGAGACTTAGAAGGTTTATTTTATTTTTTACTTTTCAGTTCCGTATTTCGTCAATTTAATTTTTTGTTGAAAAGTTTTTATTTTAAAATTTTTTGTGGCTGAAATCTACTGATTACTACCTATTCGTTTTTCGATTACTTCCAAAATACTTACTTACCCACCTTACTTCAACTATTACCAGTTAAATGATCTGATTATCTACTTTTACTATTTGTTGTAATATAAATTATTTTTGTTGTTCTGGTTAGTTTATTACATTACTTTGTATGTCATTCCATCCTCTCATAGAATATAATTATTGTGACGGATGTGGAATAATGACAGTAGCGATCTGTCATTGTCAACTACATATGTGTGTGCCAATGTTCACAAGTGAAAAATCAATTATCCCCTATTTTTTCACCCGTAAGGGTGGATAATTCCATTCGAAATCCAAATATGAGGTATACTCTATCTATTAAGAGAAGAATCATCCAAATCGAAGAACCCAGTACAAAGTTATGCCTGATAGAATCGGTTAACGGACCAGAATTCAGAGGGTGAGTGATCAATATCCTTCATTTTGCTACCCTTAGGGGTGGATATCATCTTTAAAATTCGAATGAGACCAACTTCGAAGTACACCCTATCCACTGTAGAAGAGATTATCGGAATCGGACGTCTCAGTAAAAAATTATGCGTGATCATACATAAAAAAATTTTTTTTTTTTAAATATTCGCGTCGACTAGAAAACCTCCTCCTTCTTGGTTTCGTCGGTTAAAAATAAAATTCATTCATTTGCATCTCGCTAGACCACTTACGAGAAAAAACAATTGATGTAACTTTAAACAAAAATTTATTCAAGAGAGTAATTTTTAAACGGTGAAATTATAAAATTGAAGTAATTTAAATACATTTTGGAATGCTAATACAAAACTAACCTGAACGCACAAAGAAATAAATCGAATCAGATGTTCAAAATGTGAACCTCCTGCAAATATGCATGCCTCTGCTCTTTCTCTCATGGACTCACGTACTCTTTGGAAAAGGCCGGGACTGTTTCTGATAGTTGCTCAACTGCTCTTCAGTATGAATTGGTGTGCTGTCAACCAACGTTTTGAGATGACACAGGAAATAATATGAACTATTGATGTCCGGGGACCTAGGTGGCCATGCCTGTGGTCATCCGCGACCTAACCAGTGATTATTGTAATATTAGTTTGAATATTCTCGCGCCAGAATACTCTGGCGCCCCGTCGTGCATAAACCACAGTCAATTTCTTACTAAAATGGGAACATCTTCCATCGAAGCTGGCAATTCCTCTTCAAGGAACTGCCGGTATTTATGCCCATTCAACCTCTCTGGAAGAAAATAGGGTCCAATTAAATAATCACCGCATATTCCAGCCCACACGTTAACAGAAAGCTGCTCCAGGTGACGAAGATTGCATGTGGGTTTTCTTCAGCCCAAAAATGATTATTGTGATAGTTTTGGATGGCGTTTCTGGAAAAATTGGCTTCATCGGTGAATAAAATTTCAGTATCAAACAATGGATTTTCATACACTTTTTGAAGATGCCATTGGCAGAAGTTTATCCATAATGGAAAGTTGCGAGGAAGTAGTGCCTGAACCCGTTGGATATAGTAGGAATATAATAAAATGTCATGGAGAATTTTCCAAAGAAGAATTGATAATATTAAATCGCAGGCTTATGGTGATGATGGAAAAAATATTACCATTATAAACCTTTGTGAACCCCTCATTATATCTATAATTACTCACATTATGAATGAATGTATAATCAAAATTACTTTCCCAACTTATGGAAAAGTGCAAAAGTAATACCCATAGCAAAAACTAGTAATCCCCAGAGTTATAATGACCTGATATCAATCAGCGTCCTTCCCTCATTTTAAAAAATTCTAGAAAAAATAATGGAAAACAAATCTGACTTAATCAACAAAAAATTACCATTGAAACAGTCTGGTTTTAGAAGCGGCCACAGTTGCGCTACAGCAACATTAAAAATAGTCGATGATATAATTAGAGCTCTCGATGGAAACAAACTAACAATTATTAGACTACTCGAAAGCATTCGACACCATAAATCACCGAATACTACTCTCTATGTTGCACTATTTTGGATTCAGTGATACAGCTATAGTATTAATTTCATTCTATTTACATGACAGAAGACAAAATGTTACTGTAAGTGATACGTCCTCGGATTGGCAGGAAATAAATTCAGGGGTACCACAAGGCAGCATTTTAGGACCTTTGTTTTACACCCTTCACACATCCACACTGAAATCCTGCAACTACCATTTATAAGCAGATGATTCTCAGATATATTTCTCCTTTGATCCACCAAATCTCGCAGAGACCTTAAACTGTATCAATAGTGACTTGAATGCAATTTTGGAAGTATCTGCAGATCATATGTTGAAAATCAATCCAATCAATCAATCTATGATATTCGGGACCGAAAATATTTGCGAGCAGTCAAAAAGTTACGATCTGAAAATTGGAGATTTTAAAATTAATTTCAAGTCTCACTCTAAAAATGTAGGGCTTATTATAGACTCTAAGCTTAGATTCACTGAACATGTCACTTATAAACTCAAAACTGCTTATGCATCTCTGAAATTGATATATCCGCAAAGGAAATTCTTAAGTACAGAGGTCAAAAAAATATTATGCGATTCACTAGTTTTGTCCCACTTTAATCACTGCGGTGTGGTCTATCACAATTGTTTAGATAGCAATGACATAAGGCGTAAACAAAAACTACAAAATTCATGCATGAGACTAATTTTTGGTATAAGAAGTAGATCCAGAATTTCTCACAAACTGAAAGATTTAAAGTGACTCAACATGAGCAACCGCAGACGCCTACACACAGCCTGCACATTCTTTAAAATCATCAAGTATAAAAATCTCCCCTATTACATGATCATTTAACTTATAGAACTTGAAATTGGTTTTGAGTATTCCTGCCCACAGAAAAGAATTGTTTAAGCGCTCATTCTCATATAATATATCTGATACAATCAATTACATAAACAACTAGAACCCCTACTGTTTCGACCTAACGATCAGTACCTTCAAAAAAACATTCCAAAATCATTTATTTTTGCTCAGCACAACTAAAGTGATACAAACGAAGCATTCGCATCGAGAATCTGATGAAATGTTGAAAATGTGCACTTTCTCGACCTTATTTCTCTCTCTCTCTCTCTCTATCTCTCAATCTTTCTCTCTCTTTCTCTTTTCCGCCATTACTTTGCTGATCTCATCCTTCTTCTCAGCCCTATGAACCCTTTTCTCAAATGAAGGCCTTGGTGAAAGATCTGATGCGAGGTAACTTAGCGATCTGAACCAAAGGCCATTTGCTCATCACATCTTTATATATATAATTCTACTGTACGTGTGTTGTCACTGTACTCCTCCTAAACGGCTGGACCGATTTAAATGAATTTTTGTGTATGCGTTTGGGTGGCGCCCTGGATGGTTTAGATTCAAAAATATCCCCCTAAATGTTAAGGGTGGTCCACCCCTTGATTTTTTTTATTTTTCAGACAAAATTTGTTCTTATTTTTTTATGATATTGCATTCAAAAATACATACAACCCTGAATTTTCACCCTTCTACGATCAACCCCTATTTTTTTGGCAATTTTTTTTTTTTTTGTCATGATAAAAAATTCATATTACTCTTAATTCACCCTTCTACGATCAACCCCTATTTTTCTATTTTTTTAAGGAAAACGGGATAACGGATAACGGGAATAACGGGATAACGAAAAAACGGGATAACGGGATGACAGGATAAGGGAATAACGGGAAAACGGAATAACGGGATAAATAAAAAACGGGATAACAGGAAAACGGGATAACGGGATGACAGGGGATAACGGGATAACGGGATAACGGATAAAGACAAAAAGGGGTAACAGGAAAATGGGATAACGGGAAAATTTTCGGGAAAAACATTTTAGGGAACATAGAAATTTGACAGGACAACGTCTGTCGGGTCCGCTAGTATATATATATATATATATATATATATATATATATATATATATATATATATATATATATATATATATTTATAAATGTTATAAAATGTAGTGTGCAATAAACGTATTATTATTATTGATATGAGAGATATTAAAATTGTTCCTCAATCTTCCTCAATTGAATTCAAAACCGCTAGCTCAGTTTCTGATGTTCTTACAGAACGTTGTACTCCTTTTAGATGATTGTCTGGTTCAAAACTTCCCTTTTCGCACAAGCTTCTATGAATGTTTGAAAATGTTCGTGCATCCGGAACATTCCTATTTGGAAAGCGGTCTTCATAAAACCGCCTGGCTTCCAGTGCGTTACCATCAGCAAGCCCATACATTTAATGCATATCTGCAAACTCAGAATTCATAAAATAGACCATGTTTTTTTAATAATATTGTGAATTTTCAGAAAAAGTCCATTTCTCAAAGTGGAGTAGATGATAATAATCATGACCTCAATATGTGACAACTAGACTAGGTAGACAACTGTCAAAACTGTTTATGTTTACAAAACAAAATCTGCTTCTTACCTACTAGATACGTTTTTAATCCTTGATATTATCCAATTTCATAACAACGTCAAACGAAAAAAAATCAGGACACCAGATTTGCTCGGAAAGGAATGATGATTTCAAAAATAATTTTCCCTTTGAGATAAAGCAGTGGCGTATTGCTTTTCTCTTTAAAATGATTCAGTGCAAATCTCGCCCTAACGCGACTGGCAAGAATAAAAAATTATGTTGTACAGCAGAAAATCCCTTTTGATGCTTAGAAGATGGGTACTATGTTTCACAAAAATATCTTGGGTCATATCAAAGTTATCATGAAAAAAGATTTTTTTTTCTGAAAACTTTAGCACATATGTTCATATGAAGTTTTTTTCTCCAAATGAACCCAAGAATAATCTTGAATATTAGCATGTGCATGTTATTAAGGAACAACCTGTATATGAAGGTGAATGATTTGATGATGCTAAGACTGAAAAGTATAAAATAATTTCTCCCACACAGATTTATAACCCCATACAGACTCTCCTGAAAATTTGTGATTTTGAATTTCTAATTTCTAATATTTTTTGTCAAAGGGGACAATAAATAGTTTGTATACACAATATAATCCACCATCTGAGGCGGTGAATCCTGATTTAAATCTTATAGTTGTCACTTCCATCCAATTCATATTTCTTGAAAATAACCAAATGTCGAGAAGGGAAACATTCTCAATAGATTATTGAATAGAAATATTCTTCTAAAAATTTAAAAATCTACCACAAAAATGAAGTTATTTTCTATTAATATATTTAACAGAAAACAACTACTTCCCCGGCTAACGTCACACTGGACAGTGAACTACTTCTGATAAATATTGTGAAATTTGTATTTTCATTTAGATAGTGACTAGAGTTTATCTTTCAGTCGCAGGTGATTCCACATATATGATTATGAACACCCTGTTGAAAAGGGAAACATTCTCAATTGAATATTGAATAAAGGTTATCTTGAACATTGGAAGATAGTGACTAAAGTTTATCTTCCAGTCGCAGATGATTCCACATCTGATTTTATGAACATCCTGTTCATATTTTCAACAAATCAACCCTGTTCATATGATCAAACAAATCAACCAAATGACAGTATCATCATGATGATTTCACAGCTTTTTACGATATATAGGAATTGAAATGTATTTTCTTTCGATGGCCCCAGCATAAAAACTGAGAACTTCAATATTCCAAATATTTCTATATAATTTTTTGTTAAAAAGTTTTTATTTTTCAATTTTGTGTGGCTGAAATCTACTAATTACTAGCTACTTGTTTTTTGATTACTTCCAAAATACTTACCCACCTTACTTCAACTATTACCAGTTAAATAATATGATTACCTACTTTTACTATTTGTTGTAATATATAGTATATTGAAGTATAAGTAGATAAAAAGGGCTTTAAAACACGCGCGATTTTTCGAGCACGACGGCGCAGCCGGAGTGCTCGAAATAGAGCAAGTGTTTTTGAGACCAGTTATCCACGAATACTTTACGCTATTTTTTTTATTGGTGCATTTTGAAATCATATATACTGGTATTATTACTACAAAGAATAGAAATGCGAACTAATAATGCAAAATGGTTGAATTCGTGATGTGACATCAGTATACCTTTCGTTGTCATGGAAATGAGAAAAACAGATATTCATTTGCAATTTGTTATCAAAGATCAATATTTGTTGTCACCAGAGCTCAAAAATGAATTATTTTTTGAATAGTGAGGCAGAATCGCGGTTAATACCGCGAAAATCCAGTGATATATATAAAAAATGATATGAAAAGTTCATCAAATGGATGGAGGAGCAAGAGGTATCACATATAAATGAACGAGTTGTTAGTAAATATTTTATTTGACGTTACAAGGTACTCCTGTCAGATCAATAATAAAAAATTTGTCATTTAGACTTTACGTTTCTCGATTTGTTGATGTTGCCATGGTAACATTAAAAAACGCGCGTTTTTTAAAGTTCGATTCAAACACGCTGAGGTGTGCTTCAGATGTGTAAAATGGGGCACCAATAAAAAAAAATATTTTTGTTGTTCTGGTTAGTTTATTTCATTACTTTGTATATAATTTCATCCTGTCATAGAATATAATGATTGTGATGGGTGTAGGAGAACAAAAATAATGACAATAGCGATCTGTCATTGTCAACTTCATATGTGTGCCAATGTTCACAAGTGAAAAATCAATTATCCCCTATTTTTCTACCCGTAAGGGTGGATAATTCCATTCGAAATCCAAATATGACCAACAATGAGGTATACCCTATCTAATAAAAAAAGAATCATCCAAATCGAAGAACCCAGTACGAAGTTATGCCTGATAGAATCGGTTAACGGACCAGAATTTAGAGGGTGAGTGATCAATATCCTTCATTTTGCTACCCTTAGGGGTGGATTTCATCTTTTTAATTCAAACGGGACCAATTTCGAAGTACACCCTATCCACTGAAAAAAGAATTATCGGACGTCTCAGTAAAATAATACGTGATCAAACATAAAAAAATAAATATACGCGTCAACTAGAGAACCTCCTCCTTTTTGGTTTCGTCGGTTAAAAAGTGAATCCAGTCTGTGAAACATAAAAAACTGATTCTCAAACCGAGGTCACTCTGGCGTGAGAAAACTATCTAGTTTTGCATTTATCGATCAATGCTAAACATCTGACGATTACTTCTCAGAATCGAATGATTTATTGTATAACGATTCAAGGATTAATTAGCATTATTTTCGAATAGATAATCGTCTTGTTTTTAATTTTATTTTTATCATGCCCAGCGTTTTCGTTTGTTGAAAATCATGATATATCAATCGTCCAGAAACCTCTCCCAAAATTACATCACTTGTCACCACTTTATTGCTTCTTCATCAATTTCTTGAGTTTCCATAAGCGGATGTTTCCTCTCTGATACTGATTTAAACATTATCTCCATTTTTCATCTCTGATGGCTAATATTCAGAATGCCCCGTTATCAGATATTTTGATCAATGCTGAAATATGCTTTACACGATTGATAGTTCAGATGGAATAGAAAGTACGGAGAAAGTTGTACATTTCTCCTGGTTACCTCGCAGCATCTAATACAACGTGCAAACGTCTGCGAATCAGTCTAAAAAAATTGACCTTTAACTTCGCGCTTGCCTTATGTAACTTACACCGTAAGTAGCGTTCTATGATTTTTGTGTACTGTGTAGGCGTATTTGTAAGAGATTGGTTGATTTGTTTGTTTAAATGAACGATGTAACAGAAAATTCAAAACGTTTCATCTTTCTACACTTTGAAAGTTTACACATGCACATGAAGATCATGCTTAACCGAAATTATCTTACCGGAATATTTTGGGTACTTCGTTTTCGAAATTTTCATGTTTGAAGTTGCTCCGCAGTTCAAATATTCAAACTCTATTTTATTTGCCCCCCCTCCCAACACCATGAATATTTCAATGTACTTATAAACCAGCCGATTATTTTTCTATTAGAGGCGTTTATTGATCAAATCATCAAATGTACAACAAAATTTACAATAAAAATTACTCTTCATAACTAAAGGGTTAATTATATCAATGAGAAATAGGTATAAATTGAAAAATCAACTAAATAAACACTTCTCATGTGAATTAGAACAAGAATACAAAACTTAAAGAAATAAACTACTGAATAAAACTAAGAATAACTATTATCTTGAACCAATTGAAAACATTACGAATGATCTAAAACAACGTATCATTTAATATAGTAACTACCAATGAAAGAAATAATAATAAAAATATCTTACAGATTGCTAACGAAGATGGTGTGGTTTTTAGTGATACCAAACTAATGGCAAATTATTGTAATAATTATTTTAATAATGTGGGCTAACACATTATTAAAGAAATTGACACTTCATTAAAAATTATTGGAAATATTGAAATGAATCCCGATTCCAGGTTTCTCAATCCAATAACAGGAAATGAACTGACAGAGCATTTATCTACTTTGAAAAATAACACTTCCCTGACATAGAAGGAATAAACACTGAAATAATTGAACAGATCCACCAATATATTCTCCAACCCCTCGAACATTTATTCAATCTGATCATCCAATCAGTTCAAATCTTCTATAGTTATATCAATTCGTAAAACTGGCGACAAAACTAAAATAAGTCATTACAGAGGTCTGTACACTGATAGGTATCAGTGTAATAAACAGCTTTGAAAAGATCTTTAAAAAATGTTTAAAAACTCGGTTAGTACAATTTTTTCATGAAAATAAGATTAAACATAATCACCAATATGGGTTTCGCGCCGGTATAGCTACTACAATGTTTTTACAAATATTACAGACGGACTTGATGAAAACAAAAAATGCATTGTAGTGTTCTTAGACTTGGCAAAAGCATTCGACACTGTTGACCATGCAATACTTCTTAACGTACTGGAACGTTTTGGTATACGTGGAGCAGTGTTGGATGTCTTTAGCAGTTACTTGACTAATCGGGAACAATGTCTTGAAAAAACAATCCTTGAGTGAAACTATGACTATAAGAATGGGGGTCCCCCAAGGAACCATTCTTGGTCCAATACTTTTCCAAGCTCACTGCTCTGTTTAAACGGGAAAACAAAAATTATATCATACGCTGATGATACGGTTGCGATTTTGAGTGGAAACACATGGCCTGAAACTAAAAATTCTGTCCAGCTGAGCATGGAAGCAATTAATACATGGTTGGGAATGTTTCGCCTTTCATTAAACGCTAGTAAGACCCACATCCCGCCTTCTCTATATCAGCAACAAACAGACCTAATTTGTCCAGTATTAAAGTTCCAGGTATTGACGATGACATTAAAGAAATAAACGAGGTAAAATACCTGGACATAATTATTGACAAAAATCTAAGGTGGAACAATCATATTGACTATCTAACAAAAAAAGTGAGGAAACTAATATACAAATTTGACTAGCTACGACAGTTTATAGCGATAAAGCTACTCATATTAATTCACAAATCTCTAGCTAAATCACTTTTTCGTTATGGTATTCTGGTGTGGGGGGCAATGTATAAGAATTCTTTACAAAAACTGAACACAATACAAAACTATATCCTAAAAATTATTTTGATGAAAAAAAGACATTTCCATATAAACCTCATATATACAGGAGACATTAGTAATATCCGAACATTATATTTTCACAGTGTGTGTATGTAAGCACACTAACAGAACATTCTTAAGAATTATTTTCCCACAGCTTATACCACTAGAAGCACTACAAACGAATTGCTACCCACTCCAAAATTCAATAAAAATGTAATATTCTACCCCTAAAAATAAACACATGAAAAATCATAGAACCTCGAGAGGATCAAAAAAATTCATCTTCGCAAAATACTAGAACATCAATAGTTACACTAACATGATATAAAACAACTATTTAATTATTTACTTTCTGTACACAACTGTAATTTTAGATCAATTAATATTACTTTGTAGCACAACACAAGTCCCCTGTCCCTTATAAATTGTTATTAACCTAATTTATTTTTGTATCATTCTTGGTATCATTTTCTTATTCTTGTATCACTTGTACAATAAATAAAAAAAATATCCCCGAATTACATGTCAGTATACTTTCTTCCAATAAATCCGGTTGAACACGGTTGATATACCCACCTCGAAGAGCACAAGCCCCAAGGAATTAACGTGGCAATTATTCCTTACGAATTTATTAACCAAAATGTGTACTCACTCACAGTCATCTAATAGGAAATCTTTGAACAGTATACAGGGTGAGTTAGAGGTACTTTGACAAACTTCAGCAGGTGACTCCTCACAATATTCTGATATGCATTGTCCAAATAAATATATGTCCGGAAACGCTTCGTTTCCAAGATACAGGGTGTTAAAGTTTTATTTTAATTTTTGTTTTTTTTAAATAAATTTCAAAATACTGACCTTAATTAAATTGAGAAGTTTTTTGAGGTGTCGAATTCGAACCTGATGTTATTATTGCTCTTACTCGTAGGGGGCACCACCTACACGTATTTGTCTTTTTTGAAGATTTATAACTGTTTTGAGCGTACTTCTTGCACATTTTTGTTAAAAAATCAATTCCTCTATCATATCTACGTAAAAAAGTTACCCCTGTTACAAGTCGCTATAAGCAACCGGTTTCTAGATATTTGGACTTGAAAATTTCAAGTCGATTATTTGATAATCGATGCGTGTTGGAATTATTACCATTATTTTTCACAAGAATGCGTAGGAAATGAATTTGACGTTTAAGTAAGTAATTTTGGTAATTACTAAGATGCCTAAAACATCTTAGTAATTACATATTATGTGACAGTTAAACGTTTTGTTGTAGTTTCTGTAAGTTTTAAAACACTAATTTTGAAAAAATGGATTATTTAAACAATAATGCTCATTTAGCCGATATGCATTTCTTTTATGGCCTTGCGGATGGCAATGCGCGCGAAGCAAGTCGTATTTACCAGAAGCGATTTCCTAATCGAGTACTGCCTTCAGCTCCAACATTTACCAGTCTCCACCGTCGTTTGGCAGAAACAGGTAGCCTTAAGAGGGCAGCTGATATAATTGGAAGACCACGAGCAGTCCAAACCCCATAATTGGAAGAAGCTGGTTTGAACGCTCTCGAGGAGAATCCAGAAACAATTACAAGAATAATTGCTGAAGCTCTCAATTCTACTCAGTCCACAGTTTGGAGAATTATCCACGATCAACAATTTTATCCATACCATATTCAAAGGGTACAAGCTCTTTTGCAACGAGACTTTTCCCAACGCATTAGTATGTGTCAGTGGTTTTTGAGAAAATTGGCTGGAAATACTCTATTTTTGAGATATGTACTCTTCATGGACGAGGCAAACTTCTCCCGAAATGCCATCACAAACTTTCATAACAACTATGTTTGGGCTCTGGAAAATCCGCACGCAGTTCGTGAAAGACATTATAAGTATCAATTTTCTGTAAATGTATGGGTGGCAATAATTGATAATTACCTGATAGGTCCTTTCTTTCTTCCGTTCCAACTGAATGGCGCAACTTACAGAGACTTTTTAGAATATGAATTGCCGGAACTCTTCAGAATGTACCATAAGAAATTCGTATCCGCATGTGGTTTATGCATGATGGGGCTCCGGCCCATTTAACGTTGTAGCCAGGGAATTTCTTAAAATCGATGGATCGGTAGGGGTGTAGAAGAACCTAACCAGGCGTGGACACCAAGGTCCCCAGATCTAAACCCGCTAGATTTTTATTTTTGGGGACATTTGAAGTCATTAGATTATAAAACTCCAGTAGCGAACGAGGAAGATCTAAGAAACCGAATAGTAGACGCCTGTGAAACAATAAGAAACACACCAATAATTTTTGAGCGGGTACGAGATTCAATGACTAGAAGACTGAATGCCTGTATCTTCGCTGAAGGTGGACACTTTGAACAATTTATTTGAATACAATTTAGTTTCCTTTTATTTTATTTTATTCTACATATTCAAAATTTCTTGAAATAAAATGTTGATATTTCTTGCAAATTTTATTAAAACAAATACAGATTTTGCACCCTCGATACAAAAATTACTATTTTAAACGAGTAAAAATAAATAGAATAGGTGGCGCCCCCTACAGGAAACCAAAACTACTTAATTAAACGTCAAATTCGTTTCCTAAGCATACTTGTGGAAAATGCAAAATAATGGTAATTACTTCAACACGCATCGATTATGAAATAATCGACTTGAAATTTTCAAGTCCAAATATCTAGAAAACGGTTGCTTATAGCGACTTGTAACAAGAGTAGCTTTTTTTCGTATATAGGATAGAGAAATTGATTTTTCCAGTGAAAAATGTGCTAGAGTACGCTCAAAAAGTTATGAATCTTCAAAAAATAAAAAGACGTGTAGGTGGCTACTTCTACGAGTAAGAGCAATAATAACATCAAGTTCGAATTCGACACCTCAAAGAACCTCCCAATACCAATTTTCGTTTAATTAAGGCCAGTAGTTCGAAAGTTATTTAACAAAAACGAAAATAAAACTTTAACACCTTGTATCTTGGAAACGAAGCGTTTCCAGACATATATTCATTTGGACAATTCATATCAGAATATTATGAGGAATCACCTCCTGAATTTTGTCAAAGTACTTCTGACTCACCCTGTATATTATGAATGGATTTTGTATGAACTTCGAAACTCATGTGAAAGATCGGAGTTTTTTCTACATTTCATGTATTAGAGTACCTACTTATTATTATGTTCATACTGTAGATGTTTAAAATTAAAATAAAAAAAGACTGTTACTGTCACATTATAACAAGTAGAAGGAAATAAAGATTTTTCATCCTGAATCAGATTTTGAATAAATATCAAATATATATCTGAATCAATACATTTCATGAGCTTTGGTTTTTTTAAGCAGCTCTTGGGAGCGAGGAACATCGACTGACTAGTCTCCGGTTATATAAAAATTGGGGCCATTTTTCGTTCCCGCACAATTTCAATCGGGCGATAGACTACAAGTGGAAAATTGCGTTTATGTCCCCAACGACATGATTTATCGCAAAATTTATTAAATACATTATTGTAGAAAAATAACGAGCTAAAACTTATGCAAGACATTTTTTCATATCTCCAATACTTCTGGAGTTGTAGCTCAAAGTATAAAAATTTGGAGATTTTCTGTTTTTCTTTTATTTTTAGCGCCGTTGCATGGTACAGAATTGCTTATTGCTTTCGATTTGCTGAAACCAGAATTCCAGCAGTTTTGGAATTTTTGTTAGGTCAATATTTCTATTGATTGCATTATGAGAAATAAAGAATCATTGGAAATGGTTACGTTACCAGCTTCTCTCGAAGTGCAAAAATAAACAACAAATGATATTAAATGAATGGCACACGGTTACATTATTCAAATCCAAAGATATACTTGGAAATGAAAGGATTTTAATTTAAATCTTCACCAAGAAGTAGCATGTACTCTCATTCGTTGTTGATAAAGCCGGGTATATTTCACAAGATAATTATCATACATCTTGTTCATACCGGTGTCGATATAGAAAGTAGCAATAACACTTGTTTGTTCAATTTCATGTTAAAATAATGATGATGATATAATGTGAGTTATTTTATCCGGTTATGATGGAACACGCGAATTACATAACGACTTCCAAGACCAAGCCTTCTTCTGTGAACTTATTCATGATTCGATTCATGAATAAGAAATTACCATAAAGCCGAACACCTCTAGGAAAAAATAATCGAGAGGATATTTTGTTAACACGTCAAACTGCTTCGTTATGGTTATTTTCACTTTCATTAACAGATCGTGTCTACTAATTTGAAGTGAATATTTTGTTTCGAAAATAGTTGTCACTTGTGAAAGCTTTGAAAAATACAGATGGAATTGTATGAAACTGAAGACTATGTATTGATTATAAGTTTTTTTTATGGAGGAATATTGGTTCTCGACATGGTTTTCTCCCACGATCTGAAAATGACACAGGGTTTTGTGCAAGCTCTTTTCTACTGCTATAGTAATGAACGCATTCAATAACGCAAATAATATGTAAAAAAAGAAGAAATAAGGCCTGAAGAAGTCCCCGGCCAGAGACGAAACGTTACAATTGATGAACTGAGACATTAGTTATGAAAAAACATGAGAAAATATCAAGATTACCATTAGCTTCTCATTCCAATAAATTATTCGGACGAAGAAATGTGAGTAATAAAATAACAGTATTAAAACCATGATTTGTGCGTTGAATATTAATAAATGTTGAATAAAAGAACCGCAATTGAACTGATTGAAATTCATACCGAGTGTATCCTGGTGTGTTAATACTGATATGAGTTTCAGGGAAGTGAGAGCCGAGGATGATAATAATAGTTGATGAAATAGAAAATCATGTATTATTAAAGACTTGATGTAAGGGGGGCTAATGTAATTTTTTGTATTTCAACACACTCGACTAATGTCCTGTCTCCCAGAGGAAATTGTATAGCCCATGTTTCGTGTATATATCTGGTATAGTGAAGAAAAGGGAATTAAAAAAATATTCTATGATTTTTCATCGGATATTGTTCTTAGAAATACGGGGTATGAACACAAACTATAAATGGTGGTTCACCAACTTAGTATGATTGAAAAATATAATGTATGTTGGTTTCAACAACTAAATCTATCATCAATAACGGTAGGTATGATACAACAAATTAGTTGATTTATTTATTCGGGAACAATATTAGCTTCAACTATACATTTAATATTATAGATAATGAAATGTCAGAAATAACTGAAAACTTATATATCTGGAAACCAAAATATTTCAAAATTCATGTATTTAATCTGAAATTGCTATCAATCAAGCTGCCGAATATGTCCCGAATAAAAACTTTTTAACAAAAAATTAAACCGACGAAATACGGAACTGAAAAGTAAAAAATAAAAACTTTTTAACAAAAAATTAAACCGACGAAAAAATCAACTGAAAAGCAAAAAATAAAATAAACCTTCTTAGTCTAAATGATAATTGAGCTCCTAAACTAATGTAAGTAACTGATTTTGAGTTGGCGCCAAACAAACAATTATCGAAGATCATTATCTATGAAAGAAGTCATCAAAACGCAGCCGTGCATCTCGCTGCCATCATTTTACGCTTCACCTTATTCAATTGCTAGTTTGTTTGGCGCCAATTGATAGTTGAATTTTGCTCACGAAATATGCGTGTGCACACTTTTTCCAAAATTATTAACGGTCTATGCATCTTTAGTTTTTATACAACGTCAAATATTCTGAAACTGTGTCATCAAAAAATATACCTAATAGGAAAGAACTGAGATCATATTTGGAATTGGCCAAATCGGCTCTAGGCCAATTGTTTGTGGTGTATTTGTCAGGCTGTGATCATTCAAAATATAACAAAAAAGGAAGAAACTAGAAAATGAATGAAACAATCCAACGTATTCTCACAACTCATGATTGTTATTCAACAATCCTTATTGAAATCAGTTCTCAAATTACGTAAGTGATCTTCGCTCAAGGCTACCACGACTCCTCTTACTTTTAGTTCCTCTTACATTCCTACACATTGACCTAGTCTATGAGAGCATCGTTTGACCCTCAGTTATTTTTTAACATGGTAGTATTCATGTTTCAGTAGATTTAGAAAAAAATACGGAACCCACCAAATTGGTGTGAATCATTTTCAAACCGAGCGATAATAATCGTATCATATAAGTATTAGCATCTTCATGACATTGAAAGAAATTCTCTATATAATAAACTGAGTGGTTGAAGTTTTTTATAATTTTCCTTGAAACACAAGAATGCCTATGTATGAGGTTATTCATTGGACGTTTATATACATTTCAAAAGCTGCCCGCCCAGTTGATGTTCTTTGAGTATTCGGGGACCACTACTATTAATGGCTTTGTACGTACCTCCAATGGCTGTCCTTGATACATTATCAAATTTGCTGGATTAAACGTGCAACATATGCTTATATTTCCCCCATAGAACTGAAGTGGATGTGAAAAGTGCATTGTTCTAGTGGATTTAGTTTCTTATCCGGTTAACGAAATTTGTGTGTAGGTATTTGAAAAATGTATCAGTTTGACAGTAATTGTTGAATATTAGTTGAATCGTATATTTGGAGACAGTTTACTAAGTTTTGCGACTGTCAAAACTACCGATTTAACAAATAACTATACAAATTGGGAATTCAAAATAACGGATACTCCCTCTGGTGTCGATTTTTGAAACTATACATAAGTACACTGTTCACTTTTTGAACCATTTATGTTCATATGATTTTAGCCATTGCATACTTAAAACTTGTCGAATCTCTTGAAATCGTTGACATTTAATGAAATTCTGGTTCATCTGGTGAGTGTTCTGTTGACTATTGTACGTCCTCGAGTGAAAAAACCAACATACCGAAGATTAATCATACAGTGTGGAAAAAGAGTGACTATATATGTATATCTAGGTGATAAGTGTTATGTATTTCCTAAATAAAAGACACGACTAATTGTCTTGCCAACTAGTAATGGGGCAATGGCAACTTATAATACTTACAAATGACATTCTATGCTAAAACTTCAAACATTCCCAACAATAAGGACACATTTTTACACCATCTTGTTTGTTTTGGATGAAATAAAAAAAAAATTTTGTTAGTTTTATTTCAATTTGAACAATCACAAATAGTGTGTAACATTTTTTCAAAATAATTCATAATAATAACTCCAGATGACTTCACTAAGCTGTCCAGAAACAACGGAAAATATTTTTTTTGCAAGCAATACTTTGTCTCCTTCAAAGTGAGTTTTTGCAAATTTTATTGTCCTTAGATTTGAATACACCACTTCTCTAGAATGAATAACACTACACAAAAAAAAACTGGAAACGAATACAACATGTAATATTTTAAGAAAAACTCAAAACAAGTGTATAACCTCTAAGAAAACAGACAAACGATGTACTTATGTCTGGTTTGCATTTTCACCACTCTGGTGCTGGCATCTAATTTTGAATTCCCAATACATTCAAACTGTTTCTTAACACCAAACCTTCATGCACTGATATCAGTAGATCTTCAATCACTATTCTGTCTTAAACTGACGTTAAATGTCAAGACGCATGAAACCTTCAACGTCCATTATACAGTGCGGTCCATTGGTATGGAATAAATTCATTTTTAGCGTTATTATATGTGTTTAGAAATACTAGAAACAGGTCGATTTCTATTCTCAATTTGACAATTTACACTATGAAAATATTATCCCCTTCTTGCACCCCGTCTGAATTATGAGCCCCCCCTCAAAAAATTTGAATGAGAAGGGGGGTCGTGTGGCAACTTGTTCGGAAGGGATTTTCATTATCTGTTCAGAAATTTAAGTTTTTCAAATTTGGTGCAATCATAACTGAGAAAATTTATTTTGAATATGTAAATTTTTTATACTGATTTATGAAGGACATAATGTCACATAATGTTTAAGAAGTGTTTTTCAATTTATTTTACAATCGAATTAAATGTTTAAAATGACCACCATTCATTTGTTGAAAATATAAACAGGATGTTCATAAAATCAGGTGTGGAATCATCTGCGACTGAAAGATAAACTTTAGTCACTATCTTCCATCGTCAAGATAACCTCTTGTGGGGTATTCATGTTGAAAAAGAAAACATTCTCAATTGAATATTGATAGAAAGATTTTTCTGTGGATGGAAAAATCCACGATTAAAATGAAGTTATTTTTGTGAATGTCTAACAGAAAACAACTACTTCCCCGGCTAAAGCCACGCTGGACATTGAACTACATCTGATAAATATTCTGAAAAGGCCCTAACTCAAAAGAAAAATTCGGAAATAAAAAATTCGCATTTTCATTCAGATAGTTATTTGATTTTCTATTCCAGTCTTAATTAAGAACTGATAAAGATGAATGAGACAGAGAAGAATGTTTTCCAATAGAGAGTACTCACCAGAAATCATTCGTAATATTGACGCAGGAGAGACATCGCATTCACTAGGTCTTCAATAAATTTTTGTCGACGAAAATCTATTTCACGCTTCCACGATCATCAGGAAGACCGGAAGAAATGGAAAACACATTTTTAAGAAGCAATCTCACTTTGCAAAGATGGAAAAAGTTAGAATCATTTCTTTTGGAGAGACACTTTGAAATTCGTGTTTTTTGACATTAAAACCTGTCATGGGGTATGATAGATTGATTTGTTGAAAATATGAACAGGATGTTCATAAAATCAGATGTGGAATCATCTGCGACTGAAAGATAAACTTTAGTCACTATCTTCCATCGTCAAGATAACCTCTTGTGGGGTATTCATGTTGAAAAGGGAAACATTCTCAATTGAATATTGATAGAAAGATTTTTCTGTGAATAGAAAAATCCACGATTAAAATGAAGTTATTTTTTGTGAGTGTCTAACAGAAAACAACTACTTCCTCGGCTAAAGCCACGCTGGACATTGAACTACATCTGATAGATATTCTGAAAAGGCCCTAACTCAAAAGAAAAATTCTGAAATTGAAAATTTGCATTTTCATTCAGATAGTTATTTGATTTTCTATTCCAGTCTTAATTGAGAACTCATAAAGATGAATGAGACAAAGAAGAATGTTTTCCAATAGAGAGTACTCACCAGAAATCATTCGTAATATTGACGCAGGAGGGACATCGCATTCACTAGGTCTTCAATACATTTTTGTCGACGAAAATCTATCTCACGCTTCCACGATCATCAGGAAGACCGGAAGAAATGGGAAACACATTTTTAAGAAGCAATCTCACTTTGCAAAGATGGAAAAAGTTAGAATCATTTCTTTTGGAGAGAATTTGAAATTCGTGTTTTTGACATTAAAACCTGTCATGGGGTATGATAGATTGATTTGTTGAAAATATAAACAGGATTTCTAAAAGGAATCACGCAAAAAACTTTAGTCACTATCTTCCATCGTCAAGATAACCTCTTGTGGGGTATTCATGTTGAAAAGGAAAACATTCTCAATTGAATATTGATAGAAAGATTTTTCTGTGAATAGAAAAATCCACTATTAAAATGAAGTTATTTTTTGTGAATGTCTAACAGAAAACAACTACTTCCCCGGCTAGAGCCACGCTGGACATTGAACTACATCTGATAGATATTCTGAAAAGGCCCTAACTCAAAAGAAAAATTCTTGAAATTGAAAATTTGCATTTTCATTCAGATAGTTATTTGATTTTCTATTCCAGTCTTAATTAAGAACTCATAAAGATGAATGAGACAAAGAAGAATGTTTTCCAATAGAGAGTACTCACCAGAAATCATTCGTAATATTGACGCAGGAGGGACATCGCATTCACTAGGTCTTCAATACATTTTTGTCGACGAAAATCTATTTCACGCTTCCACGATCATCAGGAAGACCGAAAGAAATGGGAAACACATTTTTAAGAAGCAATCTCACTTTGCAAAGATGGAAAAAGTTAGAATCATTTCTTTTGGAGAGACACTTTGAAATTCCTGTTTTCTGAGATTAAAACCTGTCATGGGGCATGATAGATTGATTTGTTGAAAATATAAACAGGATGTTCATAAAATCAGATGTGGAATTATCTGCGACTGAAAGATAAACTTTAGTCACTATCTTCCATCGTCAAGATAACCTCTTGTGGGGTATTCATGTTGAAAAGGGAAACATTCTCAATTGAATATTGATAGAAAGATTTTTATGTGAATAGAAAAATCCACGATTAAAATGAAGTTATTTTTTGTGAATGTCTAACAGAAAACAACTACTTCCCCGGCTAAAGCCACGCTGGACATTGAACTACATCTGATAGATATTCTGAAAAGGCCCTAACTCAAAAGAAAAATTCTGAAATTGAAAATTTGCATTTTCATTCAGATAGTTATTTGATTCTCTATTCCAGTTAGACATTCACAAAAAATAACTTCATTTTAATCTTGGATTTTTCTATTCACAGAAAAATCTTTCTATCAATATTCAATTGAGAATGTTTCCCTTTTCACCACCATTCACTTCTTGACAATAAGCAAGTCGATCTTGGAATTCTCGTACAACATTTTGTAGGACCTCAGGGTTAATTTCTTCCGTTATCCTGACTTTTAAATCTGCAATAATGTCTGGTCTATTGGAATATACTATTGATTTTAAATAACCCCATGAGAAGTAATCGAGAGGAGACAAATCGGGGATCTAGGCGGCCAATCAATCGTTCCACGTCTTCCAATCCACCTATTGGGAAAAACTTCGTTCAAATAATCTCTAACAATACGTTTGTAGTGCGGTGGAGCTCCGTCTTGTTGGTACCAAATTGATCTATCTATTGCATTTGGATCATTAACATCAGGAAAAGTCTTTTTAATGTATGCTGTAAAGAATCCATCAACAAATCTAGATAAACCTCACCATTAACTGTGCCTTAAAAAAATTAGGGGCCAATAATTTTGTTGTTCATGATATCAGCCGAAACGTTAACTTTTTTAGGATATTGTGTGTGAGCCTCACACATCCAATGAGGATTTTTTCTGCTCCAATATCTACAGTTTTGTCTATTAACCGTTCCATTAAAATAAAAAGTAGCTTCATCAGAAAAAACAATTCTGTTTATGAACTGCAAATCTGCGTCCATTCTGTCCATCATAAATTCACAGAATTGTTGCCTTCTATCAGGATCATCCTCATTTAACTCCTGAACCAACTGAACTTCATAAGGATGGTATTTTTCTTTATGTAAAGCTCCCAATATCGATGAGTTACTTACATCATTGTCGGCGGCAAGTTGTCTAGTCATATGCGGATTTTCCTCAATCGCTAACAGTACATCTAACTTTTTTTCTCATCCAATTTAACATTTCAACCTGGTTTTTGAATAGTTTTTACAAGTCCAGTTTCACGAAATTTTGTTTCTATTTTGCTAATTTATTATTAAACATTTCACAAACTTTATTTTGAGTTCTTGTTTTATTACCGCATCCAATCATAATTAGGATGTCTATTCTTTGAGTTTCGGATAAATGAGCCATAGTTAAATCAGATACAGACACAAATATTTTACACTGACGAGTGTCAGCAACTTATAAAAATCAAATTAACAATAGTCTACTAGATTGACATTACATTATTTATGTAGGTTTTGTGAATAATTTTCTGGTGTCTTGAAAGACTTTTTCCTGACGTTTAGCAAAACAGATAAGAAAATACATGATAATTTTTTATGGGGTTCGTTGAAATCAAAAGTACATTTCAATAGACCAGACAATATTGCAGATTTAAAAGTAAGGATAACGGAAAAATAACATAACCCCTGAGGTCCTACAAAATGTTGTACGAGAATTTCAAGATCGACTTGCTTATTGCCAAGAAGTGAATTGTGGTCATTTTGAACATTTAATTTAATTGTTAAATAAATTGATGAATACTCCCTAAACATTATGTGACATTATCTCATTCATCCTAGGTAAAGTATAAAAATTTTACATTTTCAAAATAAATTTTCTGTTATGATTTGAAAAACTTAATATTGCTGAACAGAGAATAAAAATCCCTTCCGAACAAGTTGCCACACGAACCCCCTTCTCTTTTGAAATTTTTGAGGGGGTGCTCATAATCCAGAGGGGGTGCAAGAAGGGGGTGATATTTTCATACCGTAAATTTTTAAATTAATAATAGAAATCGACCTGTTTCAGGTTTTTTCAAACAAATACATAATATCACTAAAAATGAATTTATTCCATACCTATGGACCGCACTGTAGAATGCAATATGAAGAATTATTGAACCTATGATATTGTTTTTCTGAGAGTCATGATCATCAATAATTTATGTACCCAGGGACATTTTTATGACTTAAATCTGACATTCTCTTCATTTAGTTCGATAGATCAGAATACTGGGGAATCTTCCAAGTTTTCTTCAATGTTTTTCCATTTCATCATTCAGATCATGAAGAATTTCTTCATAGGAAATACGATAAAAAAATAAATAATATTGCAATGACCTAATTCAACATTTTCCTTTGCTTATACTTATATGGCCTTAGAAACTATATTCCGCGATTGATTGGAAGTAAACTGCAAAAATACCATTCGGTACGAAGTTAGTTCAGAATATATCTGAATATGTACATCTAAAAAATCCCTTCTATACGTCCAGAGAAAGTCCAAGCATGCCCGTTCAAAATCAGCAAAAGATTGCCGAATTATGTCCAAGTATGACTTCTAATGGATGTACATATTTGTATACATTGGTGAAGTTTTGGATATTTCCAAAGAGAATTTATATTTGGAAATCCCCAATTTGCACGTAATGGATATACATAAATATAACGTCCAATGTTTCTCTTCCAAAATGTACTCTCTATTACTTATGATATTTTTTCTCATCAGGCTACGCGGCAGCCCAATCCAAAGAAATCCAAGAAGATCCATGTAAGGTGAAATCCAGAGTGGTGGCCGATGTAACGTACTGCGACAGGTATTGGGAGTGTGTAGATGGACAACCAGAATTGTACGACTGTCCGAATGGGCTGGTCTTCGCAGGCAAAAATAGAGGGGTAACTGAAGGGTGTGATTACCCATGGAGGTCAAACTACTGCCAAGGAAAGACGCAAGCAAGTGAGTATGCACATTTTATTCGTAGTCAAATGATTGATTCATTACTGTAGCTAGAACTTACGGGAATAGGGACCAGGAAGTAATACCATTACGATGATTTATTTACTCAGAGCTTTCTATTGCTTGGAATATGTAGTTGTGGGTTTGCCATCAGTGCCAACATTTGTATCATCTGCATACGCTACAATAAGCCTTGGAGTTTTACAAAAATCCTTTATGTCATTCACAAATAGAATAAACAGTACTGAGGTCCCTGAGGTACTTCAACTTGCACATGTACTACTTCAGATTTGACATGATTGATGACTACTACTTGTTTCCTTTTACTGAAGTATGATTCGATTCAGTTGTTAGCATTGCCACAAATTCCTATTCGATTCAATTTTTCGATTAAAAGGGTATGATCAATAGTATCAAAAGCACTACTCAGATAAATAGAAACTTTTTAACAAAAAATTAAACCGACGAAATACGGAACTGAAAAGTAAAAAATAAACTAAACCTTCTTAGTCTCAGTAACTAAGCTCCTAAGCTAATGTAAGTAACTAATTTTGAGTCGGCGTCAAACAAACAAGCAAATGAATTAGGTAAGGCGTAAAATGATGGCATCGAGTTGCGCGGTGACATTCTGATAATTTTTTTGAAGTAATTTAATGATGTTCGTTGATTGTTTGTTTGGCGCCGACTCAAAATTGTTACTTACATTAGTTTAGGAGCTTAGTTACTGAGACTAGGAAGGTTTATTTTATTTTTTACTTTTCAGTTCCGTATTTCGTCGGTTTAATTTTTTGTTATATTTTTCAATTTTTTATGGCTAAAATATACTAATTACTACCCACTTGTTTTTTGATTACTTCCAAAATACTTACTTACCCACCTTACTTCAACTATTACCAGTTAAATAATATGATTATCTACTTTTACTATTCGTTATAATATAAATTATTTTCGTTGTTCTGGTCAGTTTATTTCATTATTTTGTATATCATTCCATCCTCTCATAGAATATAATGGTTTTGACGGATGTGGAACAGAAATAATGTCAGTAGCGATCTGTCATTGTCAACTACGTATGTGTGTGTTAATGTTCATAAGTGAAAAATCAATTATCCCCTATTTTTCCTTCCGTAAGGGTATATAATTCCATTCGAAATCTGAATATAAGGTATACCCTATCTATTAAAAAAATAATCATCCAAATCGAAAAACCCAGTACAAAGTTATGCCTGATAGAATCGGTTAACGGAAGAGGGTGAGTGATCAATATCCTTCATGTTGCTACCCTTAGGGGTGGATTTCATCTGCAAAAATTTAATGGGACCACCTTCGAAGTAGACCCTATCCATTTGACATGATTGATGATTACTACTTGTTTCCTTTCACTGAAGTATGATTCGATTCACTTGTTAGCATTGCCACAAATTCCTATTCTATTCAACTTGTCGATTAAAAGGGTATGATCAATAGTATCAAAAGCACTACTGAGATAAATAAAAACTTTTTAACAAAAAATTAAACCGACGAAATACGGAACTGAAAAGTAAAAAATAAAATAAACCTTCTTAGTCTCAGTAACTAAGCTCCCAAGCTAATGTAAGTAAATAATTTTGCGTCGGCGCCAAACAAACAAGCAAATGAATTAGGTAAGGCGTAAAATGATGGCATCGAGTTGCGCGGTGACATTCTGATAATTTTTTTGAAGTAATTTATTGATGTTCGTTGATTGTTTGTTTGGCGCCGACTCAAAATAAGTTACTTACCTAAGCTTAGTTACTGAGACTAAGAAGGTTTATTTTATTTTTTACTTTTCAGTTCCGTATTTCGTCGGTTTAATTACAAAGTTTTTATTTTTCAATTTTTTATGGCTAAACTATACTAATTACTACCCACTTGTTTTTTTATTACTTCCAAAATACTTACTTACCCACCTTACTCCAACTATTACCAGTTAAATAATATGATTATCTACTTTTACTATTCGTTATAATATAAATTATTTTCGTTGTTCTGGTCAGTTTATTTCATTATTTTGTATATCATTCCATCCTCTCATAGAATATAATGGTTTTGACGGATGTGGAACAGAAATAATGTCAGTAGCGATCTGTCATTGTCAACTACGTATGTGTGTGTTAATGTTCATAAGTGAAAAATCAATTATCCCCTATTTTTCCTTCCGTAAGGGTATATAATTCCATTCGAAATCTAAATATAAGGTATACCCTATCTATTAAAGAAAGAATCATCCAAATCGAAAAACCCAGTACAAAGTTATGCCTGATAGAATCGGTTAACGGAAGAGGGTGAGTGATCAATATCCTTCATGTTGCTACCCTTAGGGGTGGATTTCATCTGCAAAATTTTAATGGGACCACCTTCGAAGTAGACCCTATCCACTGAAAAAATAATCATCGGAGACTAAGAAGGTTTATTTTATTTTTTACTTTTCAGTTCCGTATTTCGTCGGTTTAATTACAAAGTTTTTATTTTTCAATTTTTTATGGCTAAACTATACTAATTACTACCCACTTGTTTTTTTATTACTTCCAAAATACTTACTTACCCACCTTACTCCAACTATTACCAGTTAAATAATATGATTATCTACTTTTACTATTCGTTATAATATAAATTATTTTCGTTGTTCTGGTCAGTTTATTTCATTATTTTGTATATCATTCCATCCTCTCATAGAATATAATGGTTTTGACGGATGTGGAACAGAAATAATGTCAGTAGCGATCTGTCATTGTCAACTACGTATGTGTGTGTTAATGTTCATAAGTGAAAAATCAATTATCCCCTATTTTTCCTTCCGTAAGGGTATATAATTCCATTCGAAATCTAAATATAAGGTATACCCTATCTATTAAAGAAAGAATCATCCAAATCGAAAAACCCAGTACAAAGTTATGCCTGATAGAATCGGTTAACGGAAGAGGGTGAGTGATCAATATCCTTCATGTTGCTACCCTTAGGGGTGGATTTCATCTGCAAAATTTTAATGGGACCACCTTCGAAGTAGACCCTATCCACTGAAAAAATAATCATCGGAATCGGACGCCTCAGTAAAAAGTTATGCGTGATCATACATAAAAAAAATGATGGAAAAAAAATATACGGGTCGACTAGAGAACCTCCTCCTTTTTGGTTTCGTCGGTTAAAAAAAGTAGTTATTGAGGTTGACTTGCTGTTCAGTGAATCATACTCGCTTATAGCAGTTGAGGTGGATTTATACTTTTCGAAGCCACGTTGATATGTGGAAAATTGAAAGTTTCCAATAATTGTGTTGCTCTCACATTGTAGCACATTTCAAATAATTTTGCAATTTGACTTTATATACTTATATATATTCCTATAATTGATAATGTTCTTGTATACTGGTATAGACTAACCAAAACGTCTAAAACTAACACAATCTCGTAAAATACATACCTAACAAAATACCCGTATAATTTGATAGGAGACGAGATAAAATTCCCCCCCCGAAAAACCTAACCTGGTATTTACCAAACACCTGCTCAACACCCCCTATGCATGATGGGAAGAATCCTGTATATAGTTTTTTGAGTTGTAAATAAGTTGACTTGTAGTTGACAAAATCGAATACAACCTTTTTGAATTTGGTATAGATAATTTTGATCTGTTCGGATACTCTCCTTCGATAAAATATATGTAGCGGTATGATAACAATATTGGATATTTTAATTTCATCAACCCTGCTGCAAATTTGGATAATGTTCTTTGAATTAAAGTAATTATTTCTGCAGGTCTTGTGGAATATAATAAGGACTGAATGTTGAAAAGACTAAAAAAGACTACGTGAGAAAAATATTCGATTGATTCCTCTACATGAGATGAAAACTAATTTTGGCGACTGTGCATCCGTCATATTTTGTTGAAATGGTAAATCATGCTGTGATAAACCAGTTCGCCAAATCTTTGTTTTTTTTTCTGAAGGCCTAGTTGAAGAATACCAGGTAATAGCTATGAAATTATTGTATTGTCATCGGTTTTTAATACATGTGCAAAATTACTTCGGACATCTGGAAGTGGGTGAAATTAATTTCAAAATTCCATTACCTACATTCATACATACATACATACAGGTGAAGCTTATAAAGCGTGATGGTAATATGGGAATATCAGACCTGCATAATTTGGTCTGACACACTGAAAATTCATGAAATGATCACTGAAAGAATTGACAATACAATGAAATATATCCAAAGCTTTGGCATTTGAATAATTGATATGAACATTTTGCAGATCCACCAATTTCTACGGAACACTGTGACTGGCTGTACGGTATTTTCGGACATGAATCATCCTGCACGCGGTACTGGACCTGTTGGAACGGAACTACCACCGAACAATTCTGCATTGGAGGTCTTCTGTACAACGAGAAGACCCATTCTTGTGATTGGCCCGATAATGTTGCCGGTTGCCAAAAACATCGTGAGTAATTCACATATATTATTTTAAATATGAAAAACGCCTTCTTGGGGCCAAAAAACCGGAAAAATTCTCATGAACTTTTGTGTTATTTGAAAAATAGAACATTGATCCTGAGAGATTTCGAAGTGTCTCAATATATATTTCTTCTTACAATTTCATGTTGCTCACGACTATGTTTGTTTAGATTATGAAATCTTTCGCCGGTCAAAAGGGATAATTGTGTCCAATCTGTAAAACACTCGTTTGAGTCTAACATAAAGATGCTAATGAATAAATTGAAAGGGCGCCCAATTTCGGACCATTCATACCAAACACAAGTATATTTTTGTGAAATGCGAATTTCAGGGAATTTTGAAGCGACACTTTTTATTCAAATCATCAATATGTTTGGCTACAATACTCTCATTTCATCGAAATTTCACAGCAATAGATAAAAAAAAAAACACTTGAACCAACAGTGACTATGATTCTAATTATATCTATATAGTTTAACTCAGCTCGATGTGTAAAAATGACTTTTGAAAACTTGAAAAAAAAATTGTAAATCATGATTAAAAAATGTTATACTTTTTTTCGGCGGCAATAACTATTATGCAGCGGCCATTAAGAACAATCATAAGGAGCACCATCTATATTTCACTTTACGTTGCTTTCCTCATTAAACTTCATTCACTCTCACTATACTGAAACCTTCTTCGAACGTTCCCCTCTATTCACCTGAAGTTTACAGCGAGACTCTAGCGATGGTTCTTGGTCTTAACTTTTTTTTTGTTAAATTGGCAATAAAATTAGCTTCGCCGAAGATTCCCAATTCTATTAGCTACAAAAGTTAATGGTTAGTGATTCAGTATCAATGTTATGGTTGTGTTCAATTGGGATTGGGATCAATATGGATTGAAGAAAAAACGGTTGTTTTCTTGCCGACGTTTCGAATTAATTTAATTCATCCTCAGGGCTCTGTATCAATGGTTCCTCAAATAGTAAAAAATGTTTTATTTTTTAATTATTATTATACTTGTTACGATGTATCATTGTACTTATGTTGAAATGTTAAGAGAAGTACTCACCAAAAAGTAGTTATTTCCGAGTTAAAATCCTTAAAATTTAAAAACATGTTCAGACGTGATAGATACACAGTAACGAAACTCAAACGGGCACAATGTTGCTTGTATACTAACGGGACGAAAATGAAATACTGAGATAAGAAACTAAGATTGAAAGAAACAATTTATAAAGAATATACACTGAATAAAGAAACAATGCAAGCTTTTAATTATTGATAAACGAAAAAAAGATAATAGTTATGGTAATTTATCTGGGCATTTGATTAATCAAGCTGTCTGAACAGGAGAGGGACATCCAAAAAGCTAAACACTCCTCTCGTTGAACATCAGAGAAATGAATCATAATTATGATTCACAAACCCGGTAGTTCTAGATGTCAAACCATATATCTCTTGAAAAGACTTCTAAGCAAAATGATTCAAATCTTCAAACATGACAGTGTTAACACAGCCTTCTTCAACTTGATTAAGCAAATGCCCAGATGAATTACCATTACTATTATCTTTGTTTCGTCGACACCTGGCATTGTTTCTTCATTTACTGTATATTTTTTATGAATTGTTTTTTTCAATCTTAGTTTCTTATCCCAGTATTTCATTTTCGTCCCCTCAGTATACAAGCAACATTGTGCCTGTTTGAGTTTCGTTTCTGTGTATCTATCACGTCCGAAGATGTTTTTAAAATTTCAAGGATTTTAACTCGGAAATAACTACTTTTTGGTGAGTACTTCTCTTAACATATCAACATAAATTTTAAGTACAATGATACATCGCGACAAGTATAATAATAATAAAAAAATAAATCCTTTTTCACTATTTGAGGAACCATTGTTACAGAGCTCTGAGGATGAATTAAATTAATTCGAAATGTCGGCAAGAAAACAACAGTTTTTTTCTTCACTGCATATTGATCCCAATCCCAACCAAACCACAGCCATATCTATTAGCTACTTTTATATAGTATATCTTCTTGATTATAAGTTTTCGAAATATTGCAATCTTTTAGCAATGTCTTCACTATTATAGTAAGTGCACAAGAACTATGCTCATGTTTGCTGGTTTGGAATTTGTTGTTTTTTCTTCCATAGCACTTACCTTTTCTAGCATAGATAATCAATCGTCTTTTTATCCTCCTTTTTCAAAATCTTATCAATTCTTAACATTGATCCCATGTTATTCCACAATTCTGTTTACAATTCTCTCCACCATATCATACATGAATTGTACAATAATTCTCCAACTTTTGTTTTAGCACTCTGTAACGATGACCCCAACGGCAACGTGCCCCTCGGAAAATCCTGCAACCGGTACTGGCAGTGCCAAGGAGGTTACCCTCGTCTTCAGCGTTGCCCTGCCATGTTGGTGTTCGATCGTCGATCCTTGAGATGTGTGGTGCCCCCTACCGAAGACTGCGATATACCAAGCACCATTCCTCCACCCAGACAAGAAGAAGAAGAGTTCGATAATGTACCACAAAACAACCCGAAGAACAGGGAACAGAAGGGAGATTTCCCAAATTTACCAGCAGGGGCTATTCCTGTACCAGTTAAGAACAACAGGCCAAGGAATTAGAGTTTACTGGTGTTTATTTAGTGAAAAGATATATACGTACATCTCTTCGTGTATTCGGACGAAATTTTTAGTGAAATGAGAAATCTTGCACTGAAAAGGCACACATTTTTGCAAAAATTGTTGACTTTTGATGTGTGATCACAAAAGACTCATTTGGTCGACTTGGTTGGTTCAACAGGAAGTTATACGACTGAACGTATATTCATTTGAGTCAACCAAATCGGTTTCATTAACATTTTCATTTAAACTACGAAAATATGTCCATTGGAGGTTATCAGTAATTCAATGACCTTGGAAATGGGAAGTTCTTGGTTATTCTGATCAACATAGAATGTCTAGTCGTGGAAGAAACTCCAGGAAAGCATGGGGAATTCACCTCGCAGTTGCATATGTTCATCAACAATCCTCAGTTGCAATTTTATGATTAGGCACCTTTTCCATTATCAACATAAATATTTATGTTGGCTCTTTTAGTAACAAGGATGCGAATATTGACATTTACAAGATCATCAGATGACTGATCATCTCCAATTGGTTTGACTCAGTAAATCACAATGTTCCCTTGTTGATTTTCAAGAGGATGTGTATGATGCCTGTACCCTACGAACTTGATTAGAATTCAATAAAAATATGCTTACACATTGCGTAGTAATTCAAAGTAACTAATGAAGTGTAAATGGTAGAAGCTGATGCAGTGGATCAGTAGTGTACATTTTTTATGACAAATGATTATCAGTCATTCATATTATTATTTTAACATTTCAATTATAACAGATGTATAATTAAGTTCGTTGTAGAGGAGTCAAAAATTGCACAAGTAAGCCCTTCACCTTCTATAAGCGCATTTTGACAACTAAGTTATCATCATCACTACATGTGTTACATGTTATTACAATATATACCTGGTGTTTCTACTTATTACTCTTCCCCAAATCGCTAATGGGATCTTTATAGTTCTATGGGGATTAAAGTGAACAAGGTGGAATACATCGGCCCTTTATTAAGTAAATTTTTATTATGGTTTTGTGGCTAGTCATTAAGGAAGTATCACTTTTATAGTACACGTTTGGAAAAACTTCTCCTTATGTATGATGTCGGTGTTTTTACAACCTTTTATTTAGTTTCACCTGTCCTGGTGGTTATCTGTATGTGTGTCTGTCTGTAATCAAATCTTGCAAGTTAAATTAGATCCACTTCTAATCGTCCAATTGATTTGAAATTTGGCAGGTGTACATAATTCCGGGGAAAATGCATTATGAAATTTTGTTAGGAAAAAAAAAACAAAATGGCGGCTTCAATATGGCGCACAATTTTTGTGATTATGGTCCAATTCTATTCAAAATTGGTATATAGGGGTTTTCGGGGTCGGAAATTATGATTTTTTTGTCAAAATTCGAAAATAAATTATATAGAAATTACTAAACTAGGTACTCAACATCATAAATACTGAAAAATAAATTAACAAAAAAAAATTGAAAACAAGCTTTTATTAGTCGTTAATAAAAAAACAACTAAAAAGTTAAAAATAAAAATGATAAAAAAAGACAAGCTAAGAAGGAAAAAATAATTTATTTCATTGTTTGATCTAGGTTATTCTGTGAGTAACGACTCAAAAGATTTTGAATCTGTTACTAACAGAATAACCTAGATCAAACAATGAGATAATTATTTTTTCCTTTTTAATGCATTTCTATAAATAAAAGCTTTTGTTTAAAATTTTTATTTACAGGACTTCTTCATTAAAAATGGAATTTCCATGGGGAATTTCAGCTCATATGAAATTTAAGCGAGCTTCCAGTTAATTTATTTTTATGCCACTGGCTGATATCCTTTCATTTCCAATTACTAATAGTACTCAAGATGTTTCTTTATATCAATCATTTCAATATTACACAATTAAGAACAGTTTGTTGTCTGTTTCCACTGCAGTAAACATCAATGCTTCCATTCATCTCTTCTACCTACTTTCACTTCCTTGGGTTTATTTTGAACGTATGAATTCACACCTTTCTCTCAACACAATGATTTTTACAGTGAGAACGAAGTGAGAAGGTATCTAATCATCATTTATACGATCATGATGAAATTCGGAAGGAACGGGAATTTGTCATTCGGTTTTAACTAGAGACTGTTTTGTAATTTTCAAAATTGTATGACCCTACTTGGACACTTCAACGTCCCATTTCGTTCGAGGATTCATACATATTCTACGCACGTGGAAAGTATTCAAAATGAAATATGTTTCTTTCGTTCATAATTTTAGTAGTGCCAGTATATAATGTCATTTCATAACCTTCTTTTTGATTATTTGTAATTATAGAAAAGAAATAAAGTTAATTTTATGTTAAATGTCTCCACTTTTTTATGATCATTGGCATATAAACTTTCAAATCTTGAACTGGTTTAAGTGAAAAATTCTGGTGAAAGGACTGAACAGAGTAAAACGTGAAATTACACAATTTTTATTTTAGCAGGGGGGGCATTGTTTTCCAATCTCCATCTCCATCTCTATTTCTTGCCATTGACTTTTTGGGAAAAAAACTTCTTTTTCAGCTGTTGTTTTTATCCAGTGTAATATTATGATGGAATGATGCAGAAACTGATATCGGTCCACGAAGCATACAATATTTACAAGAAGAATCTTCTAATCAGCCGGTCATATATTTCGACAGCGCTGAAAAAAAAGTTGAATATTTTCATAAAAAGGAATAATAGAGGAAAGTGACCAAATATGGAATAGTATCCATAATATGGAATACCCCCATTTTTCTCAAATGCAAACTCACACACGCAATAAACAGTGATTTTCTGTCTCTTTCTACTCCCATTTACGCGTACAAGTTGTAGCATGTCAGTCGAGCCAGCCCTTTCGTCGTAGTGACAGTGTTTTGTTTTATCGCTGCCGCATAACTTTCTAAGGTACGTAAAAAATAATTATTTTTCGTACAGAAAGTGCACACAGTATTGTTTTTATAACTTTTAGAGACCCTTTAGATGTTCTTTAGTATGTTTTAGCGGTATTAGATAGTATTACTTTCTGAAATATAAATATGTGAATATCAGTTTGAAATAGTTGGAAAATCCAAATATGGACGGATCACAGTGTCCACTTATGGACTATTCCATAATTGGACACTGTGACGTATCAGCTGACTTAATGACTTTGTTAATTATATTTTTTTTCGGGTTTTATCAGAATGGCAGGCGTCAATTGGAAAACGAAGCGAAAAGAATGGAATTCAGAGCATATGGCAGAAGCTATAAAATTAGTACGAGAAAAAAAATGGGTTATTTGAAAGCTGCAAAACACTTCGATGTGCCAAGATCTACCTTGTTTCGTTTATGTCAGAAAAACGAATTTTCTCCAGAAGAAGCCGCAGCTACTACACTCGGAAGGAAAACTGTCTTAGGGACAACCCTTTGAAAATATTTTGGTAGACTACATTTTGACGGTGGAGAGCAAATTTCATGGCTTGACGAGAAATGATGTTCGAAGAATGGCGTACATGTTAGCAAGTCGTAATCAGTTGAAAAATCCATTTGGTGCGACTGGCATGGCTGGAAAAAAATGGCTTAAATTGTTTCTGAAACACCATAAGGACAAGCTATCAGTGAGAAGACCAACTGGCACGTCTTTTGCTAGAGCCTTTGGATTTAGCAAAGAAAAAGTAGACTCATTCTTTGATCTCCTCGAAGACGTCTATGCTCAAGGAAACTATGGTCCAAGTCGCATATACAACGTGGATGGATCAGGGCTTACCGTAGTACAGAGCAAGATACCCCAAGTGATTGGACATAAAGGAAAACGGCAGATAGCTTCTCTTACCTCAGCGGAAAGGGGTTCATTAATGACGATTGTTGTTGCCATGAACGCCACTGGTCATTTTGTACCTCCCTTTATTATATTCCCGCGCAAGAATATGAGTGATCAGCTAATGAGAGGTAGTCCCCCAGGTGCTGTTGGCATTGCGCATCCATCAAGATGGATACAAATGAACATATTCACTGACTGGTTCAAACATTTCATCAAACATACAAACCCTACTCCGGAATCGAAAGTATTATTGATCTTAGATGGCCATTTTTCTCACACTCGTAACATCGATGTGATAGAGCTTGCTAGGCAAAATAACGTAGAAATTGTCTCCTTACCTCCCCACACAACTCACAAGCTCCAGCCACTGGACAAAACGTTTATGGGACCACTAAAAACCTATTACAGTGAAGAAATACGCATGTGGATTAGAGACAACAATCGACCACTAAGCCCTTATGATGTTGTCGAGCTGTTTGGCAGAGCTTATTTGAAAGTGCAAACTGGTGAGATTCCAGCAAATGGCTTTCGTGTAACTGGCTTATGGCCATTGAATAAAAATATTTTCACTGCGGTCGAATATCTTGCTGCGCAACAAGATGCAGTTGAAGATGGTTGCACAGTCAACGTTACATCAATGGCATCAGGTCACCAACCTGAAGTACCATCGATGGCCAGTTTAAGAACACCTGATAATTGTATGCCTTTAACTGAAGCTGTCACACCCAGACAAGATACAAATATTGAACCTGTACCCTCAACTTCCGGACTATCTCGCAGTGATTTAGGATTAGTGTCTCCGTATGACATCAGTCCCGTACCAAACAAGAAAAGGAAACCTTCTAATAGAGGAAGAAAAGCATCTGTTGCAGCAGTCATCACGTCGTCACCGTATAAGAATGACCTTATAGACAAAAACAGGAAAAAAGAAGAAAAAGAAAATAAATTAGCAAAAAACAAGAATAAAAAACAGAATGAGAAGAAATCAAAAGGAAAAAAACCAAAAGAAAAGACTAAGCCTATGTCTGATTCAGATGATGAGGAGGTGATGCTGTTTGATACAGACAGCGAACCCGATGCCTTGATAGGATGTACAGCTCCAGACTCTGAAGATTCGGAGTGTATTTTCTGTGGTATGCTGTTTTCGAATGACACTCATGGGGAAACATGGATCAAGTGCCTCATGTGTGGGCTCTGGGCACATAATGATTGCGCTGGGCCAGAGTTTGATACCTGGATTTGCGATTTTGTAAATAATTTGTGTTCATTTCTTTATTATACCAAAGTTTTCAAAGAGTCTCTTATAAGTTAAGGTTAATTTTTCATAGTGATTATAGTATTCCATATTTGGGGTACCTATTCCATATATAGGTACCTTTATCGTTATTTAGTTTTTGAAAATTTTTCTTACCTCAAACTGAACAAAATAATCTAAAATTGTTACAAACTTAAGTGCAAATATATGATTGTTAATAATTACCACAAAAAGTATTTTATTTATAAAATTTGTGAAAGTTATGCCTGAAAATCAAAACGGTATTCCATATTTGGTCACTTTCCTCTATACAAAGTGTGTTGAAAACACCTTTACAAATTGATTAGTAATTTCAATTTCACAAGCTTTTATTTAGTTTCACCTGTCCCGGTGTCTGTCGGTAATCAAATCTTTCAAGTTAAATTTGACCCCCTTCAAGTTGCCCGATAAACGTGAAATTTGGCAGGTCTTCATAGTTCCCGTAACAATGCATTATGGAATTTTTGTTAGAGAAAAAAACAAAATGGCGGCTCTAAGATGGCAGACGATATTTGTGTTTATGGTCCGATTCGACTCAAAATTGGTATGTGGGGGTTTTCGGGGTCCAGAATGATGAAAACATTTTGTCAAAATTAATAAAATTAAAATGGCGGCTCCAAGATGGCGACGATCTCTGTGATTATGGTCCGATTCTATTCAAAATTGGTATTGAGGTTTTCGGGGTCGAAATTAGAATTTATTGTCAAAATTCATATCTCCTTCAAGATGGCGCTCCAAGATGGTGGACAAGTTTTGTTTTGTCCATTTATTTTCGCAATAATGCTATTTTCACTGCATCCCTCTATGAAGGCGCAGATGACACTTTATTTTTTCTCGAGTGATTTCTGGATGTTTTCGGTAAGCAGAAACAATGCGGTTTCTGTTGATCTGATCGTTCTGTACGCATTATTATTGTTTTAAATATGTTTTAAAATACATAACGCATATATAAATGTACCCAGAAAACATTTTTTTTTGAGTCAAATTTCAATTACAGCAGTTCCCATTCGTTTTTGAAAATGAGCAAATGGCGCTCTCTGTGACGTAAACGACCGAGCAGCCAATAGGCGTAATCGGCTTGATTGTGATGTTAAACGGCAATGTTGCCAACTATAAATGTCAGAACTAAAAAATTATTTTTCTTTGGCCGTGTAAACAGTTGCTTGCCGTTTCAGACTTCCATTACAGTTTTCAAATCAATCATTCAACCCCATTTCGATTACTGTGTTACTTTACTATCACAACTTGATGCAAATGGTTTGTCTGCATTGCAAAAATACCAGAACAGAGGCATGCGCCTAATTTTAAGATGTAATAGATATACGCCAACTACAACAATGTTGGAAGTTCTGGATTGGCTTTCTGTGAAAGACCGTCTGTTCTATCTTACCATGGCATTCATCTTCAAAATACTGTCTGGTAATGCACCCTCATATTTTGATCAATTTATTGTTTTCCATCACCAAATTCATAATTACCCCACCAGGGGGAATACTAATTTATATGTACCACGTTTGAACTATACACGATCCATGAACTCCTTATTCAATAAAGGACTATTGGACTACAATAATCTCCCGCTTGAGATAAAACAAAGTGAATCTATTATGACATTCAAAAAAGGACTTACTAGTCATTTGAAGATACAACATCCATATTAACATCGATATTATCATATCATATATGTCTAGTATTTGTAATTAATATTGTTATTTTTTTTCTATTCTCTGAATGCTTGGATAATTCCGAGCATACACATTTTATTGCTATGACTGTGACTCTGTCCATCCAATTTTAAAAATGTTTTTGTATATTAGGATGCCTATTTGAAATAAATATTATTATTATTATTAACTACAATACTATTCACAATGTCAAGATTTGGAAATATGGCAACGTTACAAAATTGATTGAAGCTGTCAACTGTGGGATTGGTTGATTGCGGGATTGCGACACATTTTGCAATGACACCTGAAAGGAAGCATTTGAATTTTTCTGACTTTAAGTATTTTTTACAAGTTTTAGAAAAAAGACAAAAAAAAGAAAATTACCAACATAGTTTTCACAAGCTGTAAAATCCATTAAAAATATTTTGAAAATTTCGTGTCGTCGCTCATTGCATTTTCTCCAGCACCTCGGTTCTGATGTAGTTGTCAACAATCTTCCCAATTGTTTTCAATAGGAGACAGGTCGATCTAGATGAATATAACTTTCATTCAGACCTACATTGAAATTAAGTAGTAGTAGGAATCCTCAAACTCACGGATGATTCGACACGAGTCCCAAAAATTATTGATATATCTCTCTCGTCGATCATGGTCCTCAGAACCCAAAAATAATTTCGGTTCTTAAGTTCATCTATCTATATGCGATATAATAAAGTTCAGAGACAACTTGAGGTTACATTATCCAACCGAATGCAAGCCACAAAAATACCGTATTTCGATTGAGTTCGGAGTTGGTTCAATTTTAGCATGTTTATTCCTTTTTCATTAAATCCTTATGTGTTTTTCATTGCGAAATGTCTTATGCTGTAGTATTTTACGTACACTAAATGCCAAATACTTTACAATAGCTGACCCGACAGACATTGTCCTGTCCAAATTTCAATATTCCCTAAAAAAAATTCCTGAAAATTCCACACACATTTTCGACCAATTAAAAGCCTGTATTTTGTTTCGTTACCATACCAACTAAAAAAAATTCCGAAATTTTTCTCCTCCTTGGGGTAAGGAGCATGGAATTACACTGGAATTTTTTTGACGTTTATAGGTAAAATGACATTTATATTTAACTTCAGATTATGTCGAATTTATTCTATAAGTTAATAAGTAAAAATCATTTATTAACAGTTTACCATTAATATGTAATTGAAAATTCAAAATTTAAGAAACACATGTAGTTAGTTAGTTCTTATATTTTAATACAAACAACCATTTTTAACTAAAGCATTAAATGTTGTTGAAATTCTTAGCTACGTCTTCTTTCTTTAATCGAGAATATAAAAGCGAACATTCACTAAAATGTATAAGTTGTCTATATTTCATAAAATATATGTCGTACTTTGAAACAATCTTATTCTGCTGTAATCCACGAAGAGCTCCATTTTTTTACACACCAGAAGCAAATGATGTTTGATAATCCCAAACAAATTCGGTGAATGAATTTCTGGCCCGCATTCTTCTAATAAATACGTTAAAAATTTTAGGTTCCGATGATACATTTTGATTTCACTAACTTCATTACAAAACTTGCAAAAACGTATTTCGCAAATTGCTCCATTCTTATAAACTCTACAACACAACGAATTTATTTAGATAATGTATACTCAGGTAACGTCAAAAGTTAGAATTACTAGCTTTGACATGAATTCCATGGCCTTCTATACGTTTAACTACAATGAACTAATTGATTATCTGTATACTCTGCCCGTTTTGGAAAAAAACCTATATTTTGACGACTATATAGTAGATTAGATTCATTAAAAAAAATATAAACCACTATTAACTTTTCTGTAAAAGTTTCATTCAACTAAAGTGGGTAACTAAGAAATTATGTCTCCTCGAAATAATAGAGAACTATTATATTACTATTACATATTATTTGGTTCACTGGCTTAAAACTTATATTATATTTTTTTTAAATACCTATTTTATTATTTTCTACCAACTTTAGTAAAATGAATTTGTAAAAAACTGAGAGATTGACTTATGTTTTGTTATTTTGTATAACTGAAGTAAATTAATTGTATATTATTTAACCTAATATTACGCGTGCAAATTTCATTGATACTAACTACCACTTCGAGTTCCTTGTAAGAAAATATATTTCTACCAACTTCAGTAAAATGAATTGGAAAAAAAACTGAGAAATTGAGCTACTATCGACTTATTCTTCATTATTTTGTGTAACTAAAGTAGATTAATTGTGTTTTATTTAACATAACAATGTTATGCATGTGAATTTTATTTATACTAAACACTGCTTCGAGTTCCTTGTAACAAAATATATTTCCACCAACTTTAGTGGAAAAAAGTTAGTCAAGAATAATGGTTTGAACTACCACCAGCTGCTTTATTATTACTTTGCGTAACTAAAGTCGGTATTTTGTATATTATTTAGCGTAATCTTAACTGGAGTCTTGGTCTAAAATTATCCCTCAGATAACAAACCACATTTCTTTAATTCCAAACAATATAAATTTAGAATATTTAGAATAGAAATTTAGAACAGATTTAGAAATAAAACAGATTTAGAAATTAAAAAAAATTTATTATTTGTAACATTAAATGTACAATTATTATAAGTTATAACTGATGGTTCATTCGCATCCGACTGCACCATTTTTGACACCAGCTGTCATTCGGATTAGACCGTATCACTTCAACAATTTCTTTATGATGTCCTATATCCATCTGTGAATAGGGTTTCATGGATTGACTGCTACCATGGCCTGTCATTTTAATCAATAGCTGCTTCCCAATTCCCTTTTTTGCCAAATTGGACACTGCAGTTGCTCTCGCCGAATGATTCGTGATTTTCACTTTTTTTGTGTCAACACCAATCTTATGTGCAGCCGATTTAAACGATGTAAAAATCGTGTTCTTCCCCAATAGACAATTCTTATACCACCCCTTTGAATTTCTTCGATCCTAAAATGGATTAGGAGTTACAAACAAGCGATTGGTCTCTATAGAATCACCTCTTTTTTCCATCATCTTCCTGAAAAGACGAACAGGACATATGCTTGAATTATTTATATTTGTAATTAGCCACTTGCTATCAGCTAACTTTCTTCAGCCGCCTTGTATAGTCTTCGAAAAAATGGGATTATACTCTATGCGACCAGTAAAGTGGCCCAAGTTATCGGTCTCTTCCACAAAGTATTCAATACTTGCTGCTGCACCTTCTCTATCCCTCCAAGCTAATTCATGGGAAACGATGTGAAAAAACTTACGTTGATGACCTTCTGGACAATCTTCATTCCTCAGTTCTACAATCTTCATGTATTCTGCGTCACTTAACGCCGAAGCACCAAGCTTTCGTTTTGTTGAATCTTTTTGTAGTTCCCTACGTTTGGCATCACGTGCTGCTCTTGCGTTTTAAACGTTATGTTAGAAAACGGATCAAATTTAACTTTATATTTTTCATAATACATTTCCTGTAGTTGTTTTGCAGTTGCATTCCACAACACTTCCGAATTTGCTTTTCTCATATTAAATAATAATCTTTAGAATACTAGCCAGTTGTTCAACATGTAACTTATCGTGTTTATTATAATACTTCTCATCGCAAAATTCTAGAAACTGCTTCCAAATGCTTGTCTTTGATTTTTTGGTATTATCTGGGATCAGATATTGAACTTCTTTTCTAATTACGTCCTGGTTTTCTTTACCAAAACGAGACATTTTCATATAAACACTATAATATACTTTTCACTTTTGACACCACGCACATAAAAAATGACACATTTAAATAAAATATTATCCTTTTGAATTAACAAAGCTTACTATTCAAATTTCAAAACAATCAGAAACCGTCATTATCCTAGTATTTTTTAAATAATATTTCGGTGTGAATTTTTTTTAATAATATTTCTTACTTCAATTAAAAACAGAAAAAAAATTCTCGAATATTCGTGTTCTAAGTGAAAACTCTCGTCCGCGTAGGAATTTCTTGACTCACTATTTCTTGAAGAACTGAGTGAAATTTTTTTTGAATGGATGATATAACTGCACCATTTTCTCCAAACTACTCATACTAATATGTAACCCGCTTCAAGTATCTTGAGTATAGCCTTTATTCCCAATAAATTAATACTTACACGTTATTTGTAGCTCCATCTATCATCTTACTGTAATACGGAGAGCATGCTTTTGGGTTGTAGAACCTATGATGCAGAAGAAATCCATTGCACCACATAAAGATCAGTTGTCTTTGCCAGAAGTGGTTGGTTATTTGAAAATGTTCACAAATATTATGATAAATCATCTGAAATTGAAGGAATATTTTATGAAAATTCATCGGGATTGGTAATATTTTCTTTAATTTTTCGAATTCACCTGTAATAAAGTTGTAATTGCAATGACTAGCACCTGGATGTTGGGAGATATAGCGTATGTGAGTCCGCAGAACAATCCAGCAACAGAGCCAAAATATTTCTCCTCAATTTTGGAAGATGTAGTCATGTAACACGTCAGTACCTATAAAATTAGTAATCACTGAAGAACGATTTGAAGTTCTCATCTAATATACGGTTGACACAATTGTTGAAGCAAACAAAAACACTCCACTGAATGATTTTCACTAAACTGGGTTTATAAAACCACGACACGTGTTTCGCTATACAATAGTTTCTTCAGGTGGATATGATATGTATATAATAATAATGAAAATAATAATAATATGTATTTATCATATTCACAATAGATGATTTAAAATTTGTGGATAAATAAATATAGAAATCCCACAGGAGGATAACCTGTGCGAAGGACAAAATTTAAAATATTTATAACAAATACACACATACATACATATGTACACATATACACATGTATATGTATTTATATACACACATACATATACACATCTACATTTTTATTGAAGTACATGGACATGTTATTGATTTTTAGCATAAAGAAAAAGATATGTTAAATAACTTCACAGTCCCAATTCATGGTATGGAATCCAAATCATTCTTTTTCATTTTACCTATCTGAAAACACTATATTTACATGCTTATTTAGCGCACCGAAAGTGGGTTTTTTCCGAGCGCCCGCACGGAAAAATTTCACGGTGCGCTAGAGTCATTAGCTGCCTACTCACAAGTCAAAATAAAATAATATGTTATTGACAGTTCTCTAAAAATTGCAAATTGTTTGTATATTTCCTTAGCAACGAGGTAAATAACGCTTGTGACAATATTTGGATATTTTTAGTGGAAATATTTAAAAATGATTTCACCAGAGGAAGAAATATCACGTCACGTCACGTGAGAGATATGAAAACCATTATCGTCTATTCTGCAACTGGCGCCAACAAAAGAAAGTTATAAATCCAAGTGATGATATTCTTCTCGTTTATTTGTCAGAAAAAAGCAAATCCATGAAAGCTTCAACTTTATGGAGTCAATATTCAATGTTAAAAAGTTGTCTGGCAGTAAAAGAAAATGTAAATTTTAATAATTTACCAAAAACTACTGCATTTCTCAAACGAGAAAGTGTTGGTTACACACCGAAAGAGTCCAAAGTATTAACTGCTGACCAAATCGCCAAATTCATACTTGAAGCACCACTGCCGAAGAGATGACTTGATTCGTCTGACTTTGGACGACGTGGAAGATAATGGCCGGTTTTTGATAGTATTCCTTCGAGATGGCAAAAATCACAAATCAAGAAGTTTCACAATTACAAAGGAAGGATGTCCCTTTGATCCATGCACTTTTGATCGTAAATATATTAATCTAAGACCTACACACATGAATAGTAAAAGTTAATTTATTGCGTATCGTAATGGTAGATGTTTTCTCAACATGAAGGTTCTACAATCAGTGACAACGAAAGAGATTGCTGAATATCTGAACTGAATCCGAGATTTATGGCACGGCTTAAGACGATCTTCAGCAACTATGTTGTCGAGGGCGGAGGAGATTTGCTTACTTTAAAAAGGCATGGAGATTGGCGTTCCTCGACTGTGGCTGAAGGCTACATCGAAGAATCGGTAAGCAGAAAGATTGAAGTTTCTCGTAAATTGTTCAGCCGTTGCAGTGGGGGAAAAATCAAAAACTGAATACTAATATAGTAGCACCTTCGACTTTATCAACTACAGTTATCGAAAATGAAGTAGCTGCTATTTACAACAACACAAATTGTACCATACATATTTCAATTAATAAAAACTAAAAATACATGTTTTGTTCGTTAATCTTTAAAAATAAATGTTTCTTAACAATCTGTGGTTTTCAAATAGATATAATGAAAAATTTCGTTCATTACACCTCCATAAATGCTTTTTCCGTGCTTGCACCCTATTTTCTCGACTCCTAATGAAATATACTATTTCACTTCCTGTATAATAATATGTATTTTTAACTAACACGCTTTTATTAGCTTTATTTGTAACTAACAATGTAATCAAATTTCACAAGTTAAATTTGACCCCCTTCTGAATATCCGATTAGGGTGAAATTTGGCAGGTGTTAATAGTTACCGTGACAATGCATTATGGAGTTTTTGTTGGAGAAAAAAACAAAATCGCGGTTTCAAGATGGCGAACGAGATCTGTGTTTATGGTACGATTCGATTCAAAATTGGTAAGTGGGGGTTTTCAGGGTCGAGGATTATGCATTTTTTGTAAAAATTCATAAAATCAAAATGGCGGCTCAAGATGGCCGACGATCTCTGTGATTATGGTCCGATTCTATTCAAAATTGGTATGTGGGGGTTTTCGGGGTCAGAGATTATGAATTTTTGTCAAAATTCACAAACTCAAAATGGCGGGTCCAAGATGGTGGACGATACTGTGATTATCCGATTATGTGGAGGTTTTTGGGGTCGGAGATTATGAATTATTTGTAAAAACTCATGAATTCAAGATGGCGAACGAGTTCTGTAATTATGGGTTTTATTAGCTTCACTTGTGACTAACAAACAATTAGACCGGGAGATGGTGACACAAAATATTAGGTCATTTGTACCAGTATGGCGGTTCTTCAGGGGTCTAATTACGGAATGACAAAAAAGAAAATGATGGTCATAGCGCTGGTACCGGCGGCCCAATCGCGTGGGCGTTAATCGAACGTGTCGGATAAATAACGAGTGTCGAACGATTTGTTCCACAAAAATGCTTGTATTTTCCTATAGTCGATAAAAAAAGAAGTAGGCGGTAACGTAACGCCATACTTCTCCGGTGTGACTTACAGCCCGCCATACCGACGCGAATACATTAATTGAAAAAAAAACAATTCAACCATTTGTTCCATGCTAATTTTTGCACAGCTAATCATCGTCGAGTAGCCATCCACGAAATACACCATGCCATACTTTTCTGACGGTTCCAAATGGCCGCCATACCGCCGCAAAGGAGTAATTTTTTTTTTCGCAAAACGATTTGTACCAGTATTGCATTTGGATTTTTGGAAAGTATTTGATAAAATGTGACCGTTATTATATTTCCCATACGTCTAGTAGGGGGAAAAAGTGCTGCCATACTTGAAAAACTTATTTATTCGACACGTTTTGAAAATACGACTGTAAAATACGTAAAATCATTTTTTACATCATGGAATCATTGTATTCTGTTCGTTTGGATGTAATTCTACCCAAAAAAAATTATTCCAGATCGTAACCATGGGGCGGACGACTGTCGGACTTAAGCCAAGATGTTAAAAAAAATAAAAAATTTGACGATTTGTACCAGTATGGCATTTGGATTTTTGGAAATTATATAATGTGACCATTATTATATTTGCCATACTTCTAGTAGAGGAAAAAGTGGCGCCATACTTGAAAAACTTGGTTTTTCAACACGTTCCCAAGGTACAAGACATAAAATCATTTGTTACAGTATGGCATCATCGTATTCGGTTCGTTTGGATAAAATTCAACCTAAAAAAAATTATCCCATACTGTAACTATGGAGCGGAAGTCTGTTACACTCGAGCAAGATATGAAAAAAAAAGTTGGAATGAATTGTAACAGTATGGCATTTCAAATTTTCCAAACTTGAAAAAAACTATGCTTTGGAAAATTACAAATTACTGCGTTCCCATACATTATTCTTACGAACACGATGAGCCAAGACCTCTACAATTCGAGAAATCTTCGAGCGCCGTAGCCGTACAATATTATACGACATAACATCTGGTTATAAGACAAGATTGCCGCCACCTAGGTCTTTGAAATTTTTATTTATATTCGTTAAACCTCAAACTTACAGGAAAAATTAGTGCCATACTGGTACAAATCGTTCGACTTACGAATAAAATCTTAGGATTTTGAAAAAATATTGTACATATTCGCCACCTCCCACAGGTATTTCATGATCAGACTTCTATTTATGATCATACAGAGAACTGTTAAAAACAGTTTTAAGCTGGTACAAATCGTTCAGCAAAAAAAAAATATTTACTCCCTTGCGGTGGTATGGCGGCTATTGGGAACCGTCGGAAAAGTATGGCAAGGTGATTTCCGTGAATGGCTACTTGACGATGATTAGCTGCGCAAAAATTAGCCTGGTACAAATGGTTGAATTGTTTTTTTTTAAATTAATGTATTCGCGTCGGTATGGCGGGCTGTAAGTCACACCGGAGAAGTATGGCATTACGCTACCGCCTACTTCTTTTTTTATCGACTATCGGAAAATACAAGCATTTTTGTGGAACAAATCGTTCGACACTCGTTATTTATCCGACACGTGGGCCGCTGGTACCAGCGCTATGACCATCATTTTCTTTTTTGTCATTCCGTAATTGGACCCCTGAAGAACCGCCATACTGGTACAAATGACCTAATATTTTGTGTCACCATCTCCCGGTCTAAATGTAATCACATCTTGGAACTCAATTTCAACCTACTTTTAATTGTCGTATCGAAATGAAACTTGGTTTGTATATAATGTTTGGATGACAATAGTATAATTTGGTATCTTGGAGCTGATCTGAGGATGGAGCCAGGAAGTGAATAGTGGAACTCTTCAGTGGCTACTAGTAGAATGTGGTGAATGCACTGAGGCCGTTCTCAGCATAATTTACAATTCAAAGATATGGCGAATGCACTGGTTCTCAACATATTCGCCAAAATTTAGTTATTAATAAACATTAATTTTTCGAAAAGTAAACAATGTATTTATGTATAGTTTCAAAAATCGACACCAGAGGGAGTATTCTTTATTTTGAATTCCCAATTTTGATGAATGACATGTCAATCGATTCGTTATAATGGTCCGTATAACAATAAAATGGTGGATGTTACATAAAAAAAAGTGGGGATCTCTGATTTTTTTTTGCTATCGTATCGAGTGGGATGTCAATTTTTTTTTATATCAAATTAAAAGACTTGTCTACTCAATAAGACGATGATAGCAATGAACACCTAACTTGTTTCTTACTTTCCAGTTTATTTAATTTTTTCCGTAGTCAGGTTACAGTTTTTTAAACTTTTTATTTTTGTGGTGAGTTATTTGAATATGACGTAAACGTAACGAAGAAGGTTTTGGTCATATCAATAGTAGGCAATTTACCTTCGAACAATTGAATAATTTTTTTGAAGTTTTCTTCAGCTTTTTGTTTTAGTGAGTCCATGATTCTGAATGATACACAACTGCTGTGTCATCTGTCATATGTCGCCTACCACATTTCATTTAGAAAAGTCGTTCGAATTAATGTTGAAGAGCATCGGACCCAAAACAGTACCTTGAGGTACTCCGTATTTAACTGTTTGAAATTCACTGAGGATGTCATTTATTTTTACGCATTGTTTTCTTTCGTGAAGGTAACTGCACAATAGTTGGTAGGATACACCTCTGAATCCAATACCTTCGAGAACTTCTAGGAGCCGTCGTATCGGATGCTTTTTCAGATCCACGGATATACATAATGATGGGAGTTTTTCGTCGACATATTAACTTTTTTTCAACCGACGAAAAAAAAGGAGGTGGTTCTCTAGTCTACGCATATATTTTTTTTGTATGTATGACCACGCATAACTGTTTACTGAGTAGTTCGATTTTGATGGTTCTTTTTTTATGGAAAGGGGATACCTTGAAGTTGGTCTCATTTGGATTTGAATTCCATTTCTAAAGGTAGGAAAATGGGGGATGATTGTTGGTTCACCCACTGAATTTTTACTTCTCAACCGATTCTACCGCGCATAACTTTGTACTGGGTTATCCGATTCAGATAATTTTTCTGTTATTGTATCGGGTATGCTTCGAAGATGGTTCCATTTGAATTTGAAAGGGAAAAACACCCCTAAAGGTAGAAAACTAGGGGATGATTTATTGTTAATAAGTTTTCCTCAGCTTTTTGTTTCAGTGAGTCCCATGATTCTAATGATAAACAACTGATGTGTCATCTGCGAAGCTAATTATGCCCCCTTCCACATTCGATGTGGAAAGGTCGTTCGAATAAATGTTGAAGGACATGGGACCCAAAACTACGAAGGCGTAGAAGGGCTAACAACAAAATATTCTTCAAAAACATTTGGAATCGCCACTTTGAACTGGAAATTGTCACTTTCAAAAACATCTTGAATTGCCGTTTTGAAGTGACAATTGTCACTTCTCAATACGTGATTTCAAAATATTTCATAAGATCTTTGCAGAATTCATTATGATATAGATCGATAGTTCTCGACTTTTAATTCAATTCCAGACAAGATATGTGAGGAAAAACTATTGCACTCAGACTATTATTCTGAGAGATGATGAAATACTTAAGTTAGTACAAGAAGCTAAGAGTCTAGGAATAATCTTGGATGAAGATCCCAGATTCAAATCACATATTGCTCAACCTATAGAAACGAGCATATTATTCATTGAAAATATATATGGCAATAGGAACTTCTTACAGTGATGGTGAAAGCCAACTTGTGGAAGCATTGGTGCTTAGCATTTTCAATTATGGTGACGTGTTATTCGGTCCATGTTTAACTTCTCAAAAATGAAATTCGAAAAATTCAGAATTCTGTTTGAGATTGATATTCGGCATCCGCAAGAGAGGAAGAATATCTCACAAACATGGAAACTAGAAGGAAACATCATGCTGTTTCACAAAATAATTTAGATAAAGTTCCCCCTTACCTACATAGGAAAATAAATTCCAGGACCCATTTACATATCCTGAATGTAAGATTCAAAGGTCGAATTACTACCCCAATTTGTCGTTTAGAGATTTTTCGAAGATGTTTCACTTACCAAAATTTGTGCAATCTACAACGGCATTCCCGATCAAATGAAAAACAAAAAGCACATCAATTTAAGCATGACCTAAATAAATTTCTCCTGCAGCATCCGAACTGATATTTCCTATCTGCTAGGTTATTGACAGACCCCTAATAATCCAATTTCACATAGACTTTAATGTGTGTTATTTCATTTCTCTCTCTCTCTCTCTTTCATCAATTTTTTTCCACTCTCATCATAATAGTTGATAAGTACTTATATTATACTATATTATTGTTATGACTGATGGAAGTAATAAAGGCGATATTATTATTATTATGTATCATCTCTACCATTTGAGGATATGTATCATCTCCACATGAAGAAGCTATTGTATAGCGAAACACGTGTCGTGGTTTTGTAAACTCAATTTAGTGAAAACCATTTAGTGAAGTGAGTGTTTGATTTTCATCGGCGCATCAATTTGAAAAAACATTTTTGGAATTATAGTTTTCGAATAAACTTGTCCTAAACTCTAGAAGAATAATTTAACGAAGGAGTCATCAATAAAATTTCAGATAAAAAGAGTATGAGGAGGACTCACCCTGTACAAACCTACATAGCTTCCTATGAACAATCCAAAATAAAAATTTGATTTACTAATCAGGATATTGAATATATTTGAAGGTTTCTTCACTAGAATTCCCATTTTTGGTATGAGCCTTCTTATAATGTTGACCGCATATCCCAATGCGAAGTATTTGGAAAATCCCTGGAAATTTTGATTATTTCAGTTTTAGGAGGACGAAGGAAGGTTGAGATATATCACCCTGTAGAAATAAACTGTACAAGGTTTCTCATGTGAGCAAGTTTCCTTATTTTCACAGCGCTCTCTTTCATCGGCGGCGTATGGAACCTGAAATTTGACGACATTTTTTTCCTGAAGTAAAGGCGTTAATAATGAAGTCTTTTCTGTACCACATGTCTACATATAACTCATACAAATGGCGAAGCTTAGCCACAGAGGCTATTCAACTCAACTAAGTGATCTATAATTAACCTTAAATCTAATATTCTACCATTCAAATACAGGAAATCAAAGGAAGGAGTAGGAACTACTGTTTTCTCAGTAAATATTGTTTGAGACACGCTTTGAATCTATTGTTAGGAATCTGGGGTTCAACGCTATTAAAATAACTGAAAGCCATTTTTTCTCGTTTTTACCTAGATTTCAATAAATAAATAATAAATAAATTCATAGTTTATTCATTCTTAAAATCATAACAAAACAAACAAAAAAATACAATTTGTATAAAATTTAATCACTACAAACATATGAAATCACTAAGCTCATTATCCTTGGGTATCCAGATATATATTATATATATATAAATATATATATATATATATATATATAATATCTCAGTTATGCTGCTAAGAATTGAAAAAAAAATGCACTTATATCAAACCCGTATGACTTTGAAGCTGTTATGTCAAAGACAACTTTTGTCAAACTACCCCTGAGAAACCACCCCCAACCTCAACTTTTCAAGCAGCACCCTATAATGTTTTTTTTGAATTGTGAACTGCAGTCAATTCTAACTTCAACGATGTTTCACACTTGATATTTTGACAGATGTCAAAGCGTCAGAATAAGCGATTTTGAACAATAATGTACAAAATTCCATAACTGAGAATTTATTGATAACAAAAATTATAAAAGCTGCTCAAAATATCTATCATCATTATTCATGCATGCTTCAAATCGCCTTATCAGTTCTCTCGTACAATATTTCCTAATCATTTCCTCCGTTACTGTGGTGCAGGCGTGTACAATCTTCTCTTGTAAGTCGTTTAAGTCTAATGGTCTAGTTTCGTACACGATTGTCTTCAAATACCCCCACAAGAAAACATCTAACGGTGTCAGATCTGGCGAACGTGCAGGCCACCTGATAGGACCTCTGTTTCCTATCCAACTATCTGGAAAATATTGATCGGGGTATTCGGTTACAATGTGGTGATTATGTGGTGGAGCACCATCTTGTTGCCACCTCATAAGTTGTCTTTCTTGTTGAGGAATAACATGTAGCAATCCCTGAAGTTCATTTTGTAAGAATTCCAGATATTTACGCCCAGTCAGAGTGTGTTGATAAAAATAAGGGCCTATCAAACGTCCATTGAACAACGCACACCATACATTCACACCCCACATGGTTTGGAAATTTGTTTCTCGCACCCAATGAAGATTTTCACGTGACCAATAATGCATGTTATGCCGGTTCACTGTCCCATTATTGTGAAATCTTGATTCGTCACTCCACATGATCTGATCCAATAAACTGTCATTATTTTCAATCAAAACTTGAATAGTGGCAATAAAATTTTGTCTCCTTTCAAAATCATCAGGTCGAAGCCCCTGGTGCATGTGTATTTTGAAAGGATGATAACTATGCGTTTTTATAATTCTATGCACAGACGACTTACTTATTCCAACTTCCTCAGAGAAATATGAGGGTGAGCCTCCATATAGGCCAATTGAACATGCTTACCTTTTCCTGGAAATTCTCCTGTTCTCATTTTGTTCTCAGCATAAGAAAATGTGGTATGATTTGGTAGTCGTCGATCGGGAAAACGCTGTTGGTATAATTCAGCGGCAGCACGGGAATTTTTCCGGCATTCACCAAAACTTAATAACATATCAACATACTCACTTGGAGTGAATGTGAAAGGCATTTTCTTGATTGGAATATCAAACTGACGCGTGACAAAGAGACGCGTGCAAGAACAACTGCCAAAAAACGAAAATAACAAAAGAAATAATCTACAACATTGACAGTTTTTATTACTCTGTGAGCCAAAAATGTATACCTACCATAAATTACTTATTATCAAATGCTGTTGACATCGAAGTTGCTAAATTTGCGGGTTCGACGTCTGTCAAAATATCAAGTGTGATACATGGTTATTGAAGTTAGAATTGATGACACTTCACAAGTCATAAAAACAATGTATAGGGTGCCACTTGAATAATTGAGGTTGGGGGTGGTTTCTCAGGGGTACTTTGACAAAAGTTGACTTTGGCATAACTCCTCCAAAATCATATGGGTTTGACATAAGTGTAGTTTTTAAAGAATATTCCTCAGAAGTATAACTGAGATATTGACTGTATGAAGTGATCTGTGGGGGTATTTGAAGAAAATCGTGTATAATAATAATAATAATAATAAATAATGTTTATTCAGGTTAGATCACAAAAGGTAACAAGAAGGTAATACATAAGCTGAATAAACATGGTAGAAACCACAGAAGCATCACATGTTGCTTGTATGTGGAGAAAATATATTCAAAGCAAAATTAAAATATTGTATAAAGTTGACATAAATATTGAATTTAATTATAGATAAAAAAATAAAAAAAACAAAATAAAGAATGGTGAAGATGAATTCGCATATATAAGTTAATAGCCTGAATATCCATTTTAATTTGTTTAATATATAAATTTAAGATTTAAGATAGCAGACATATAATATAAAAATCAAACACAAAATCCAAGTAAAGGTGGTAATGGTTAAGCATATAGACAACATTCAGTCCAAATACAATTATATACATATACATTTAAAAGAAGGTAATTATAGATTAAAAGTTCCAGCATATAAAATCACAATTTAAAATCTAACAAACTGAATTTTAGTTTGATAAATACATAAATACAAGTAGACAATTTAGTATATAAATACAAATACATTACAGAGTCGAACAATATAGCAGAGGTACGTATGGTTTTTCTCATCTACACAAATAGATGTAGAAGTTCATGTCTTTGACTGTGAAGAATATGTCTTTTCAAATCTTTTTTGAAGCGATTGATGTTTGTAATGGATTTTATATATTCGGGAATGTTGTTGTAGAGTTTAGGCGCAAAATAATTATATGATCTTTGTGCAGTGACCTTGACCATTAGAGGTGTAATGTACTGATCTTTCTGACGTGTTAGGTACTGGTGTGAAGGGAGCAACGCTGTATGTTTACTTGTATGATATTTAGTGCTAGAGCATAAGAAGTACAGCTGCCTTATATCCATCGTACGAGTTTCGATGTATAAACCGTCAGAAGGATACCTGCTATTTTTGAGATCATTAGCTTGAGAAAACGCCTTTGCATAATTTCAATCTGATGAATATGAGTATTTAACGCTCCTCCCCAGACTGCTATTCCGTAGCGGATATGACTTTCAACTAGCGAGTAGTATAGTGTTTTGAGACTCGTCAGCGGAAGGAGTTCTTTGAGTTTCCTGAATTTGAATAAGATGGTCCTCAATTTATTGACGGTGTGTTTAATATGAAGGTCCCATCTCAAATGTGTGTCTAGAATTATTCCCAAGTATTTAATTTTCTTTTCAGGAAAAATCTGGAGGGGTGTATCAGTTTTTATCGTTAGTTGATCGAATGGGGGTGCTCCAGCTGCATTACAACAGAATGGTAGGTAGTGTGTTTTATCAATATTCACCGTTAGTAACTTTTATCCAGCCAACATTTAATAGGGATAACTCTGTTTCTACTTTAATTTTAAGGAATTCCAGTTGTCCGCCTTATAAAAGATTGCGGTGTCATCTGCAAAACCAACTATGTTTCCGTTTCCTAATGTAAAAAGTCCGTTGATATATATATTGAATAATGTCGGTCCTAGCACGGAGCCTTGAGGTACTCCACAGTCGATCCCCTTATAACTGCTCAATATATCATCAATTTTTACTGCTTGGCTCCTTCCTGTTAAGTAGCTTTCAAATAGTTTCAATGTGTTGCCCCGTATCCCAATATCTTCCAAGGACTGAAGTAGGAGATGATGACTGACAGTGTCAAAAGCTTTCGAAAGGTCAATGAACACACACAGACAGGTTTTGCTTTCATTCAAAGCTCCAGTTACTTTTGAAGGCAAAGTGAGTACAGCATCTTGGGTCGAAATTTTTCTCTAAATCCAAATTGACTATTTGAAATTAGTTTGTATTTGTTTAGGAAAGAAACGAGTCTTTTGATGATCTTCTCAAATATTTTCGACAGATGAGTAACTAGGGAGATAGGGCGATAATTTGTCATAATAGACGTATCCCTTTCTTAAACAGTGGGGTAATAATTGATTTTTAAATTCTCCAGGGTAAACACCTTCCCTACACATCGGTTTAGTATGTGAGTGAGGGGATCTAGAATGTAAGTTGATATAAGTTTTATATTTTCTGCTTTCAAATCGTCACAGCCACTGCCTTATTATTTTTTAAGCTCAAAAGTTGTATTCTTAGTTCCGTCTGGTCAATTGGTTCAAAAAGGAATGAATTCAATATCGATGTTCTCTTTATTTCGTAATTTGTGTTATGTTTGATCTTGCTAGCAAGAACTTTACCCGTTTCTACAAAAGCTTTATTGAATGATTTATTTATCGTAATATTTATTTTTTGGGATGTTTAATTTTTCTATTACAATTTTGTTTTTTTTGTCTTAGATATTTGTTGAGTGACATTCCATAGAATTTTTGAATTGTTTTGGTGTTTTTCTATTTGTTTTTATAAAAGTTAATTTTGGCTTTTTTTATCAAAGATGTTAGCTTGTTTCTGTAGTTATTATATTCTTTCTTTAGATTTTCATCATATGGGTGCTTTTGCATGTTGCTGAACATAGTGTTTTTTTTGTTGTATGAACTATACCAATCGACTTGAACGACTTACAAGAGAAGATTGTACACGACTGCACCACAGTAACGGAGGAAATGATTTTAAGCATGCATGAATAATAATGATGGTAGACATTTTGAGCAGCTTTAATAATTTTTGTTATCAATAAATTCTCTGTTATGGAATTTTGTACATTATTGTTCAAAATCGCTTATTCTGACACTTTGACATCTGTCAAAATATCAAGTGTGATACATCGTTCAAGTTAAAATTGACTGCAGTTCACAATTAAAAAAAAAATTATAGGGTGCTACTTGAAAAGTTGAGGTTGGGGTAGTTTGACAAAAGTTGACTTTGACACAACAGCTTCAAAGTCATACGGGTTTGATATAAGTGCATTTTTTTTCTAAGCAGCATAATTGAGATATTGGCTGTATGAAAAAATCTGGGACACCCGGTATATATATATATATATATATATATATATATATATATATATATGTATATATATTTATATATATATATATATATATATATATTCATAAAAATTATAGAAACTTCTTTCAACGAGAAATATATTCAGTTTTTTTTTAACGCAATAAATGTTTCTTTTTTAATATCTTTGGGTAGATGGTTATAGAACTTCATACCCATGTATGTTGGACTTCTTTCATACAACTTGGATGAATGTTTTGGAATCTGTAGTGAATTGTTATTTCTGGTAAAATGATGATGATTATCCGAATTTTTCCTTACTTAGAAAACCATGTGGTATACCGGGTGACACAGGATATAGGGCCACCCCTGTAACTTCTGCATTCGTCAACAGATTTTCCTGAAATTTGGTACAGTTATATAAGCAACTATTTCAAATTTGATCGCACAACAGTCCAATATGGCGGACTTCCGGTTTTTCTGGAAATGCCAGCAATTTTGTTTTTTCAAATGGAACACCCTGTATATATTTACATATTCAAGTTCAACAGGTCAAAACAAATCCAGACCTCATGTCAAATGTCATTTTTTTGAAAATAATTAAATTCAAATTGTTTTTTTATTTTACCTCATGGATAAATGAGATTTGGTCAAGGCTATTCACAATGAGCCGCACATAATAAAATTTTTTATGAAAAATTATTTTTTGTATCACTTATTGATGAATCAATGCAGTCACATCACATTTTGATCAAAAATTAATTTTTTTCAAATGAAACCCCTATGGGCCACCCACATGTCTCTCCAGAACATACATTCAGGAAAAAAAATGACATATCATTTTTGAATTTCGGAGCAGTAACAAATTGTATACGTTCAAAAATCTACAACTAGTTCATGAGTTTCTTTGCAGTTCGAATAATTTTTCAACTTAGTAAGCTGTGGAAAACAACATTTCTGAATCTTGTCAACTAATTGTGTTTCGCTGTCATCTTTCCTCTAAACTCTCGAAAATTGGTTAACTTCCGAGAATTAGTAGGAATGGAAAATTAAAATTATAGGTTTTTGAGAGTTGAGATGAAAGATGACAGCGAAACACAATCAGTTGACAAGATTCAGAAATGGTGTTTTCCACAGCTTACTAAGTTGAAAAATCATTCGAATACAGGAAAACTCATGAACTAGTTGTAGATTTTTGAACGTATACAATTTGTTACTGCACTGAAATACAAAAATGATATGTCATTTTTTTTCTGAATGTATGTTCTAGAAAGACATGTAATGTAATGTAAAGACATGTCAAAATGTAATGTGACTGCATTGATTAATCAATGAGTTACACAAAAAATAATTTTTCATGAAAAATTATGTTTTTATGTTATGTGCGACTCATTGTGAATAGCCTTGATCAAATCTCATTTATCCATGAGGTAAAATAAAAAACAATTTGAATTTAATTTTTCCCAAAAAAATTACATTTGACATAGGGTTTGGACTTGTTTCGACCTGTTGAACTCGAATATGTAAAAATATACAGGGTGTTCTATTTGGAAAAACAAAGTTGCTGGCATTTCCAGAAAAACCGGAAGTCCGCCATATTGGATTGTAATGTGATCAAATCCAAAATGGTTGCCTATATAACTGTACTGAATTTCAGAAAAATCCATTCACGAATGCAGAAGTTACAGGGGTGGCCCGATATCCTGTCTCACCCGAGATGTATATTGAGAGAAGTACGGCTTACAGTTTTCAGTTGGTTTTAAGTTGGAAATTAGTCTCATGATCCTTTTTTAGATATGAAAATTCTATTTTCATTTGTGGAGCAACCCCATATGAAATTTGAGAGTAAACGATTGTATAATAGCCATTCAATAACTGGGGTAAACTGAGGACATTTTTCAGTTGAAGGAGTGCATAGTAGCTATTGTTAATTTGCTGTGTCCACCTTATATCAGATTTGATGTAGGTACCCAAACACTTTGAAGAGTTTGACATTTCAATAATATTTCCATTAATATTGATATGCAATGGGGGTTGAATTTTCAGCCTGGAGTAGAGCTGAGTTAATATAGTTTTATCAGAATTAACAATTAGATAATTTTTTGTATACCAGTTCGTAATTCTAGCGATATTAAGTTGAGTTCTTTCAATTTTTCAGGGTTTTCTTCATTCACAGCAGAAAAACAATCATCGGCAAAGATAACAGTGCATTCTGTACTCATATATGCAGGCATGTCGTTTATAAATAACAGAAAAATCAAACCCTAGATTAGATGTTTTTCATAAATCGAAAAAGAGTGCACTAACATACCTTTTTTTACCGAGGTGAATGAAAACATACTCAATGGTGCCCCCGCAATGAAAACAGGTAATATCTACCTATGACTACCTCGCACGTACCTGATGAATAATTGACCCTTTTCGACCCACTATGATCAAGCGACGATGCAAGAATCAACTAATTAAAGTAATTGCGCAATTGGCGGTCCATTATTCTTAAACACGCCGCCAACATAACACGATGAATCAGAACAAGATTGAGATTAATTCCCCAAAAACCGAATGCACAAACATCGCAATCTATGCCCTCTAATCCCCGCGGCACGTTAACAAAATATACCGATTCAGTATGAATTCGCGATCAGAAAACAGAAGCATTCCATTCTCAGACGTGATTCCATTCCTAGCACTCATTCAGTCTCTATATTCAGTTGTTAGCAGTCATTCAATCCAGTGATCAGTTCAGTTTCGTGCTTCAAAACAAGTATGGTGTTTTAAATACAATTAGTGCCTCGATAAAATCCATTAGTCAGCTTCGGTAATTTTCGAAAATCACGCAATGTGCTAAGCTAAGTATAAAAAATCAGTATCTTGAAGTGAAAAGTAAGCAAGTGCACCCTAATTCTGACTTGGCAAGAACCAGATACATAAAACGACCCAACTAGTAGACATTCAGACGATATCGGCTCAGTTGTGAATATAAAGATTCTTTGTTTTTCTCCCATATACTTATCTATACGACCGAAATTAAGATTGAGCTTCGGTGTTAGTGGGTCATTTATATCGCCATTGAGGGATATTTTTGCTCTGCTGGCTCACAGGTTTATAGGTATGATGTATTTATTTGCACGTTTATAACACGTTTATAACGGTGGGACTCTGGCTGGTTTTTCTATTTTGATAGTTTTTATTTCGAGTAATTGTGTTCCTATTGTGTTCTTCTTTGAGATATTTTGTAATGTTTAGACTAGTGTATAAGTACTGCCGGTGCCTACAAATTTTTGTGAATGATTGCTATTGAGGTTGACTCTTGGTGATTATAAATATACCGGGTCAATCATAAGTTATTAATACATTGTATGTGAATTGATGCGTTCTGTATAATCTCATAATAAATGCTTATTTATGGTTCAGTGTTTAAATGTATTCAAATTTGGCCTCTCGATAGGTAAAGTGTGTGCTCAGAAGTTTAGTAGACCTCACGGACCGCCGCTCTAAACTCACCTAATCTGTACAAATTTCGGTAGCTCTAGCCGCTCAGGGCAGCTGAAAGTATGCAGAGTCCATCGAAACAGGTGAAGGTGTGGGTTGTTAACCTTCGAACTGAGTTTTAGCAATTTCTTGGTGAAAACTGAGAAGATCCATAGAACGGATAGAGAGTCCCCTACAGAGAAATCTCTGTCGATCTACTTGGACGAAATCCAATTTGGTGATTCATAATAATTTAAGATTTTGAAAGAAGGCCATCATATCTTTGTGAACGATTCTTTCGATTACTTTGCTCAATACTGGCGGTACAGTAATGGGTCGATAATTATCAAAGGCATTGTATCTTAGATTCCGGAAACAGAGTAACAATTCCAATCTTTAAGTCTTTGGGGATTCACCAAGTTGAATACATACATTTACTATGAGACTTAACGGTTCCGCTAGGTGTATTCCAATTGTTTTAATATTTCTAGTCGTTAAGCAATCTATTCCTTCTGACTTCGTATTTTTCAAACTATTTATTACTTAAATGACGTCTTTGTATTTTACAGCAGTCCAGTAGAAAGGGTTACAGGAGAGTACTGAATGAGAGGCATTTTCAGTGGGACTATTATTTTTATAATATTGTTATGTATTAATTTTCACAGGAGTGATCGTGACCTTCATTCGAAGCTCTCGAATGCCACTAGGCACATTTGGCTGGTTGAAATACTGTTATGAATACAGTAGGCCACAGCCCTGGTTCATGTCGGAAGTGAAATAGTGGAGGAGCGCTATACTTTTATCTCGGAACCGGTCAAAACTACTCCGATTTTGATGTTTTCTTTTTGAAATATTGGTAATCAAAATCCCCAAGTGTGTTTACACAAAAATCTTTTTTTATTTTATATCAACACTCATATCAAACACAAAATAGTTTTTGTTGTTTGTAATAGGGAAAGCAAGGTTTTTTAGGAAAGTTATTGGTTCGGGAAAAATTTAGTGTTTTTTTCTATAGGAGTTTTGAACACGATCCCAGCGATGGATATGCGTAATTCTTTGGTCGTGCAAAAGTTTTCAGGAATTTATAATATTTACATATATACATATAGATATATATATATATATATATATATATATATATATATATATAATTATATATATATATATAATATATATAATCAAATTATATATATATATAAAATTTATAGTTACGGGATAATGGGATAACGGGAAAGCGGACAAGTTTTCAGGAAAACATTTTTGGGGAATGTAGAAATTTGGACAGGAAAGTCTGTTGGGACAGCTGTAGCACTCAAATATAAATTTGTAATGAAGAAATCAAAGTGAATGATAACTTACCAAAAGTATATGAATTTCAGAGTATTCTTTCTGTTTGCCAGGATATGCATCAAACAACTACTGACACCCATGAACATTATGGTTTGCCATACTCGATTGAGTCCAATAAAATTCAAGATTGTCTCTATAAACTGCAACAGGAAAAGATGTACTTTAGTCACCATCTTCCATGGTCAAGAAAACCTTATGGGAGGTATTCATGTTGAAAAAGGAAATACTAGTGATACTGAAAATTTTCTGGTTATTTCTGCTGAAAAATACTTGCATTTTATATCTTTTTTTGAATTATTCTTGAAGAAAATCAAATAAAACTAATCTATTTCAATTTCGATACCAATTTCGGAAATTTTGAATTGCCTCAGGCAAACCAATTGAAGTACTTGGTCTGACGTCAATTTCGTTACGGGGAGTTTGATAAAATGATGTAAAATGTAGTGTCAAAATGTGTTCCACTTGTTAGTAGAAAACAAAATGTTTACCCAGCGTAAAGTTCCACTGATGCCATACGATAAAGTCGGTTAGGCCTGTTGTATATGTATACAGGCTGATTCACCATATGTATACAGGGTGATTCACGTAGGCCGTGCATTAGAGGTTTTTCAATTTACAGTTTGATTAGAAACTTAAATTTGGTATGCTGTCATCATCATTCGTTTTACCTAAAATATTTTCAGTTCTACAGCTATACAGGGTGTGCCAAATTTTAAATAAAAACCAATATTTTTTTCACATGGTTCCATTGAGCTTCTCATTCTGGGCTTAGACAACCTAAGTTATAATTACATATTTATAGCAGTTTTTGACATATGTCGATTTTTCTGAAAAAAATGGCGCCGTAGTAGTTTATGATAATAAATATATCTCGCAAACCATTGAAAATTAGGTAACCAAATTTGTGGAGTAGTTAGCTTGAAGGTTAGTCCTGATGTCCCATTGATGGTCCCATTTTGTACCATACGGGCTTAGCCGATTTTCAGATGAAGCATTGAAAAATTGTCATAAACTAATTTTTTTCAAATTTTGCCTACTATTTTTTTAGACTATTCGAAAGGTAATTGAATTTTTGGTTGAGTTACTCCACCATTACCTATACGTGGTGGTGCCCCATCCATCTGGTAGCATGAATGTACAGCTCTAGTCACTGACAAATTTTCATGAAATGTTTCAACCACGTTTTGAAGAATTCCTAAATATCTTTCACTATTCAAATTTCCCTCGCGCATAAAATAGCGTACCTCTTGGTTCATTACAAAACAAAACATAATTATTTGGAATTGTACTTGATTTTTAACTTCAAGTACCATATGTGGATTTTCTGGATCTGAAAAATGTCGATTTCGCCTATTGTGAACTCCCTGCTGACAAAACTTTGCCTTATCAGTCCAAATTATATTTTCTAAGAATCCGTCGTGCTATCGTATTTTGAGTTATAAACCCTCGCAAAAGTTCACCCTAGGGGAAAGTCACCTGGGTGTTTTTATCCCAGGATGGTAATTGATTATCTTCATTGCCAGTTAGTGGTTTGACTCTCTTAATGAGAGAGAACCAATTCCTGAAGCACCGTTCCTTGTAGGCCAGATTGCAAATTCCAGCGCGTTATCGATTTCTACTAGATTGTTTGTAGGTTCAATCTTCAATTGGGTTCGTGCTCCACTCTTCGGGGGTACAAGACCTATTTCCGAGTGTTATAGACAATTTACAGCATTACCAAAAAAATATCGTTCAAGTGTTCTGTGAACCATCATCTCATGAATCAAGGTAAGTTTGAATTATTTGTTAATGATACTCATTGAAGTTATATTTCTTTGGGCGCATGTAGTTGTGAGTAAATTAGGAGCTGCGCGCGCACACCATTACGAAAATTTCATAGTATCAAGTCAGCCAGGAAAAAAGGCCCAAACTATGAGTGTGGTAGGCCCAAAGGCCGAGCGTATATCGTCTAGCCATACACAAAACGCAGTGTAGGCAACATAACACATGGTAATATACAGGGTGATTCGAAAGTACTTTGACAAACTTCAGGAGGTGGATTTGTTGAAAATATAAACAGGATGTTCATAAAATCAGATGTGGAATCATCTGCGACTGAAAGATAAACCTTAGTCACTATGAAAAGGGAAACATTCTCAATTGAATATTGATAGAAAGATTTTTCTGTGAATTGAAAAATCCACGATTAAAATGAAGTTATTTTTTGTGAATGTCTAACAGAAAACAACTACTTCCCCGGCTAAAGCCATGCTGGACATTGAACTACATCTGATAGATATTCTGAAAAGGCCCCTTACTCAAGAGAAAAAATCTGAAATTGAAAATTTGCATTTTCATTCAGATAGTTATTTGATTTTCCATTCCAGTCTCGATTAAGAACTCATAAAGATGAATGAGGCAAAGAAGAATGTTTTCCAAAAGAGAGTACTCACCAGAAATCATTCGTAACATTGACGCAGGAGAGACATCGCATTCACTAGGTCTTCAATACATTTTTATCGACGAAAATCTATTTCACGCTTCCACGATCATCAGGAAGACCGGAAGAAATGGGAAACACATTTTCAAGAAGCAATCTCACTTTGCAAAAGATGGAAAAAGTTGGAATCATTTCTTTGGAGACACTTTGAAATTAGTGTTTCTGACATTAAACCTGTCATGGGTATGATAGATTGATTTGTTGAAAATAAACAGGATGTTCATAAATCAGATGTGGAATCATCTGCGACTGAAAGATAAACTTTAGTCACTATCTTCCATCGTCAAGATAACCTCTTGTGAGGTATTCATGTTGAAAGGGAAACATTCTCATTGAATATTGATAGAAATATTTTTCAGGAATTGAAAATCCACGATTAAATGAAGTTTTTTTGTGAATGTTAACAGAAAAACTATTCCCGGCTAAAGCACGTTGGACATTGAATACATCTGATAGATATTTGAGAGGCCCTTACTAAAGAAAAATCTAAAGTTGATTTTCATTCAGATAGTTATTTGATTTTCCATTCCAGTCTTGATTAGGGAACTCTAAAGATGAATGGCAAAGAAGAATGTTTTCAAAGAGATTACTCGAAATCATTCGTAACATTGACGCAGGAGAGACATCGCATTCACTAGTTCAATAATATTTGACGAATCATTTACGATCTCAAGACGGAAGAAAGGGAAACCATTTTCGAGAATCTCACTTTGCGAAGATGGAGAAAGAAATGATTCTAACTTTTCCATCTTTGCAAAGTGAGATTGCTTCTGAAAATGTGTTTCCCATTTCTTCCGGTCTTCCTGATGATCGTGGAAGCGTGAAATAGATTTTCGTCGATAAAAATGTATTGAAGACCTAGTGAATGCGATGTCTCTCCTGCGTCAATGTTACGAATGATTTCTGGTGAGTACTCTCTTGTGGAAAACATTCTTCTTTGCCTCATTCATCTTTATGAGTTCTCAATCGAGACTGGAATGGAAAATCAAATAACTATCTGAATGAAAATGCAAATTTTCAATTTCAGATTTTTTCTCTTGAGTAAGGGGCCTTTTCAGAATATCTATCAGATGTAGTTCAATGTCCAGCATGGCTTTAGCCGGGGAAGTAGTTGTTTTCTGTTAGACATTCACAAAAAATAACTTCATTTTAATCGTGGATTTTTCAATTCATAGAAAAATCTTTCTATCAATATTCAATTGAGAATGTTTTCCTTTTCAACATGAATACCTCACAAGAGGTTATCTTGACGATGGAAGATAGTGACTAAAGTTTATCTTTCAGTCGCAGATGATTCCACATCTGATTTCATGAACATCCTGTTTATATTTTCAACAAATCAATCTTAGTCACTATCTTCCATCGTCAAGATAACCTCTAGTGGGGTATTCATGTTGAGAAGGGAAACATTCTCAATTGAATATTGATAGAAAGATCTTTCTATCAATATTCAATTGGGAATGTTTCCCTTTTCTCCAGGAGGTGATTCCTCACAATATTCTAATATGAATTGTCCAAATAAATATATGTCCGGAAACGCTTCGTTTCCAAGATACAGGGTGTTAAAGTTTTATTTTCGTTTTTTTAAAATAACTTTCTAAGTACTGATCTTAATTCAACGAAAATTGATATCGAGGGGTTTTTTGAGGAGTCGAATTCGAACCTGATGTATTATAATTATTATTATTGCTCTTACTCGAAGGGAGCGTCACCTACACGTCTTTTTCTTTTTTGAAGATTCATAACTTTTTTGAGCCTACTTCTAGCACATTTTTCAGTAAACAATCAATTCCTCTATCATATCTACGTAAAAAAGCTACTGTTGTTACAAGTCACTATAAGCAACCGTTTTCTAGATATTTGGACTTGAAAATTTCAAGTCGATTATTTGATAATCGATGCGTGTTGAAGTTATTACCATTATTTTGCATTTTTCACAAGAATGCTTAGGAAATGAATTTGACGTTTAAGTAGGTAGTTTTTTTTGTAGGAGGCACCACCTATTCTATTTATTTTTATTCGTTTGAAATAGTTATTTTTGTATCAAGGGTGTAAAATCTGTAACCTGTGGTAGGAGTCCATTGTATCTCGAAGTGGAGTGGTATAATTTTATGAAGAAGAAAAACTCGAAGTCGTCTCCACAATATAATATTAACAATCGATTAGATAAATACCATCGATTAGGTGAACATGTTTCGAACCTCTATAGGTTCATCATCAGCGGATAATAAAAGTTTTATGGAGATGAAAAAAATATTTTGTAGGTTAACGATATAAGAATTATTTTAATTCCAATGTTCATAATTGGACCATATGGAACGTTGGGAGTTCGCCTTCAAGGGCTGTGTTCCATTTTTAAATTTAGGAGGGCTAAATACATTAGCCGAAGCAAAAAGACTGGACGACATGAGGGTAAAATCTGTATTTGTTTTAATGAAATTTGCAAGAAATATCAACATTTTATTTCAAGAAATTTTGAATATGTAGAATAAAATAAAATGAAATAAAGGAAACTAAATTGTATTCAAATAAATTGTTCAGTGTCCACCTTCAGCGAAGATACAAGCATTCAGTCTTCTAGTCACTGAATCTCGTACCAGCTCAAAAATTATTGGTGTGTTTCTTATTGTTTCACAGGCGTCTACTATTCGGTTTCTTAGATCTTCCTCGTTCGCTACTGGAGTTTTATAAACTAGTGACTTCAAATGTCCCCAAAAATAAAAATCTAGCAGGTTTAGATCTGGGGACCTTGGTGCCCACGCCTGTTAGGTTCTTCTACACCCGTACCGATCCATCGATTTGGATAGACAGTGTTAAGGAATTCCCTGGCTACAACACTAAAATGGGCATAAATACATAAACCACATGCGGATACGAATTTCTAATGGTATATTCTGAAGTAGTCTCGGCAATTCATTTGCTAAAATGTATCTGTAAGTTGCGCCATTCAGTCGGAACGGAAGAAAGAAAGGACCTATCAAGTAATTATCAATTATTGCCGCCCATACATTTACAGAAAATTGATACTGATAATATCTTTCACTAACTGCACGCGGATTTTCCAGTGCCCAAACATGGTTGTTATGAAAGTTTGTGATAGCATTTCGGGAGAAGTTTGCCTCGTCCGGGAAGAGTACATATCTTGAGGATTTCCAGCCAATTTTCTCAAAAACCACTGACACATAGTAATGAGTTGGGGCAAGTCTCGTGACAGAAGAGCTTGTACCCTTTGAATATGGTATGGATGAAATTGTTGATCGTGGATAATCCTTCAATCTGTGGACTGTAGAATTTAGAGCTTCAGCAATTATTCTTGTACTTGTTTCTGGATTCTCCTCGAGAGCGTTCAAAACAGCTTCTTTCGATTCTGGGGCCCGGACAGCTCGTGGTCTTCCAATAATATCAGCTGCCCTCAAAGCTACCTGTGTCTTCCAAATGACGGTGAAGACTGGTAAATGTTGCTGAAGGCAGTACTCGATTAGGAAATCGCTCCTGGTAAATACGTCTTGCTTCGCGTGCATTGCCATCCGCAAGGCCATAAACGAAATGCATATCGGCTAAATGAGCATTATTGTTTAAATAATCCATTTTTTCAAAATTAGTATTTCAAAACTTACATAAACTTCAACAAAACAACAATACGTTTAACTGTCACATAATATGTAATTATCAAAACTACTTACCTAAACGTCAAATTCATTTCCTAAGCATTCTTGTGAAAAATGCAAAATAATGGTAATAACTTCGCATCGATTATCAAATAATTGACTTGAAATTTTCAAGTCTAATTATCTAGAAAACGGTTGCTTATAGCGATTTGTAACAAGGGTAGCTTTTTCACGTAGAAATGATAGAAGAATTGATTTTTCTTCTGAAAATTGTGCTAGAAGTACGCTCAAAAAAGTTTTGAATCTTCAAAAAAGAAAAAGACGTGTAGGTGGCGTCTTCTACGAGTAAGAGCAGTAATAACATCAGGTTCGAATTTGACACCTCAAAAACCTCTCAATACCAATTTCCGTTTAATTAAGGTTGGTATTTCAAAAGATATAAAAAAAAACGGAAATTAAAATAAAACTATAACACCCTGTATCTTGGAAACGAAGCGTTTCCGGACATATATTTATCTGGACAATTCATATTAGAATATTGTGAGGAATCACCTCCTGAAGTTTGTCAAAGTACTTTTGGAAATCAGTTCATGTAATAAGCAAATTAAAAACATTTATTTTATATTAATGATTCATTGTTTGATTATTAATTAATTTAACTTTTATGGTTCTGTGGAAATTTTGTAAAAGTAAAGTTTAAGAGATGAGAAGTTGAGAAGCTGAAAAATTGAAAAGTTGAGAATTTGAAAAGTTGAAAAGTTTAAAGATTACCTCTTGCGAAGAATTCATGTTGAAAAGGGAAACATTCTCAATTGAATATTGAATAGAAATATTTTTCTGTGAATTAAAAAATCCACTATAAATATGAAGTTATTTTTGTAAATACCTAACAGAAAACAACTACTTCCCCGGATGAAAACCACGCTGGACACGGAAATATTGTGTATGCCCTAATGTTATGTTAGAGTTCCCCGTCTAGACCCGTCCTTGTTACTAAACTCCTCAGGCCAGACCTTGAGTCCTCCATATATTGGAGGGGTTGTGGTTTTTCCTCCACTATCGTTGAAAACCTTAGCCTTGTAAGGCTTTCACAGAAGCACAGTATGTGCGCTGAGATTTCCTTCTCCTCTTGGCAGAACCTACATGTGGTTGTGTCTGCCAGTCCGATGTTATTCATGTGTTTGTTGAGTCTACAGTGCCCTGTCAGGAGCGCAACCATGATCCTGGTTGATCTCCTATTCTGGCTTTGCAGTTACTCTGTGAATTTTGGCGATGGTTCCTTGATGAACTCTTTGGCCTGTCTCATGCCCGGCGCCTTGTTCCACCATTCTTGAGATTGCTCTTCCAGCCAATTTGTGTTGTTCGCAACGCTTTCGCTGTGTCACAAAAAGGTTCCGTGAGAAATGAATCAAAACCGGTTTAGTACATTGTATCATTGCGCGAGGAAATGTGTTTATGATCGTAACATCAAAAAATAATCTATAGAATACCACACGAGAGTTCGATAAAGTAGAAAATTATTCTGCAGATTTCTTTCTCAAACTTGTTGCCATTTGCAACAAGTTTTCGAAAATCTGTCGAATTATTTTCACTTTATTCTCACTCCCTTGTGATATTACAACTGAACATTCTTCCAACTATTCAGTCTGCTTATTTCATCCACTTGGCACATTTCATTTTTAAGTTGTTTTCGTTACTACTTGCTCTGTTTTGGTGGTAATACTCAAAAAATAATAATAATACTTTTATTTTCCTTTTTGATAGAGAGTACATACTATATAGGAATGGTCAGAAACATTTACATCTAAACTAAAACTAAAACTAATGACTTCTACAAGAGAACACATTAAAACCTAACCTAAAACAAATGACATCATCATCAAGATATGCTACTAAAAAACTCATGAATTGAGTAGAAAGCACCTTCAAATAGAAATTTTTTTATTGTAAATTTGAACAATCTTTCATTGTCACAACTTTTTATGGAAATGGGGAGTGCATTAAAAATTTTCAGACCCATGTAGTATGGTGAATTACTTATAAGCTTCAGCCTTGCATACGGAACATGGAAATCATCTTTTTGACGTGTAGTTCCGCCATGAAAGTTCATATTGGTAAGGAATTTGTTTTGATTTTTGTAAATGTATAGAGCCAACTCAAATATGTAAAGGCTGGGTACTGTTAATATGACAAGCTCTTTAAATAATTCTCTACAGTAGTAGTTATTTGATTTTCCAGTGATTCTACGAGTAATTCGTTTCTGTGAGAGAAATACATCATCTGATGTTGTCGAACTTCCCCAGAGGCAGACTCCGTAACGCAGTCGTGACTCTACCTGACAGTAATATAGGGCAGTCAGTTGTTTTAGACTTGAAATTGATCTAAGATTAGAAAATAAGAATGAAAGAGAGGACATCTTAGATACGATGTTTTCACAGTGTCCCTTCCAAGTCAGATGTTGATCTAGCGTGATACATAGAAATTTAACTGACACCGTGCTATTTACTGATTCATTGTTGATTCTGATCTTGTTGAGATCTTCGCATTTACTTTGATGAGTTTTGAACCTCACAATATTGGTTTTCTCAGTATTGAAATATAGTGAATTTGAACTATACCAATCAAATAAATTACTCAAAGCTAAATTACATTCATTTCGCAGGTCATCTCCACATTCCTTTGATATTATTAATGATGTATCATCAGCATAGGTAACAAAATGTCCTCTTTTGAAAACCTTATCTATTTCGTTGACATATAAAATGAAGAGCACAGGGCCCAATATTGAGCCCTGTGGAACACCCATTATTATATCAGAACATTCTGATGTAGCTTCTTTTATCATGCCTTTGTCAATGAATTTTAGGGTTACATACTTTCTATCCAATGCAGAGGGTTACCTCTAATTCCATATTCAGACAATTTTCTTACAAGAATATTGTGATTGTATTTCAGAAGGCGATCTAAAAAACTGTATTCAAATACCTTAGAGAAAGAGATAGGTATAGTAATAGGCCTATAATTACATAAGAGATTTCGGTCACCTTTTTTATAAACTGGGATAATTTTACCCAATTTTAAGATTTCGGGAAAAACACCTTCTTCAAAAGAAAGGTTGACAATGTATGTTAGCGGTTCAACTCACATCAAGTACTGCTTTTATTAAAAAGCCAGGGATATCATCAGATCCAAAAGTCATTAAAACATTGAATCTCTCAGTAGTTTTTCCTTAGGAATATTATAATTTTTGTATGAATTTTATTCACAATGTCAAGGGGAGCTTCATAAAAAAGTCATTAACAATGAGACAATAACTTGTGGATAGTCAATTTCACAGTCATCCTTAGTGATAGTGATATCATTCTGTGACTTGGTCTCATTTGATAGTTCGGAAATAACCCTCCAGGCCATTCCAATAGGATTATCTGATTCGGATATTTTATTTTGATAGAATGTCCAGGCTTTGTGTGAAGATGGTCCAAATCGAGGATATTCCCAAAAGACTTTCGAGGAAGTTGTTAGTATAGTGGCTTAATGCAACCTTGTGGGTCCAACTAACGAGAATTCCTTTATATGCTTGGTATCCTCCACCACCCCCTCCTCAAACGATAACTCAGTGCTATGACATGTGAAATTCATTACTGTCCCTCAAACAAAATTTGGAAAAAACACTGAAACTTGGAAACTATTTGGTGTATAGACTTCGTTTCCATGTCTTGTACCAAATTTACTTGGAATGATTGCTGCAAAATCCACCCTTTGAAGGATATCTTGCGGAAAACACTTCAAATTACCTGACACTTTACATGGAACTACCTTTATTTGCGATAGATTTAAAATTCATTTGAAATATGTGGCTACGTTTGGAAAACTCCCAAATAGTGATGTATAATTTTCATACCGAATTGAAAAATATCAGTCCATCCAACACTTGGTTTTCTCTTGTTTCCGCCATGATTGAGGTGCCGGCGATAAATCCAGGTACGAACAGCAAACTATAATAATTGAATCGGCCCAATAGTTTTCTGAAATAATAACAAATTTCAATAAGATTGACAAAAAGCCTTTGATATAATATCGAATTCTGATTTGATGAAATCGATCAATTCCTACTCATATTGGTTGTGAAGATTTTTTTTATATCTAAAGTAAACCTATTTCTTATCAAAGAAGCATTTTTTCCTTGTGTATTCCTTTTAAAATTGACAAGAACACAAACGAATTGATACATGGAAAATAACAATTACTTCTTCTTTCATTAATCTAAGGTGTTGTCCATTTGGCAAAACGAAGCCTCTCTCGCGCAATTTGGCATTTCCAATGACGATACTCGTGGCATTAACGTGGTCCATTTAGATCAATCTCAGCTTATAACCCTCCGAACAATTGGATATCTCCTGAAACTTTTTATGTATTTCTAATGGAAGTGGATCAATCCACTATCATAGCATGCGTTTTAATGCTGAACATATATAATAACATAGTTTATTTCTTTGTTTGACACATACGAAGGTATAAAATAATACTACACCGTGCATTGTAACAAAGGAAACGTCATCATAAAAACAGAAAGGTATATATAAACAATAATTTACAAATATAGTTGACAAAAAACATCATATTATATTGAAAACTCCTCAAGAGTATAAAAAGTCCTATCGATAAGGTATCTTTTTAGTCGGGATTTGAGAATATGTATGTTGGAGGTTTCCTTAAAATGTATTTTCATCTTATCATACACTTTACAACCTAGAAAAAGATGTGACTTCTGATATGAAGATGAACGATGTGTATAAGGCACAAGTAAATTTCCATTTCTTGTGTTATAGCTATTGGTAATTCAAATTTTCATAAATTTATCATGATTTTTATATACAGTGAGCATCATAAGTGCTACCCTCCTATGTAACTCGTTACTGGACTCTTGTTAGGAAAATCGCCGAGACATGTAGACTTTTGATTTCTACAATGTACATTTTTGTATGAATAGTTTACCCCTAATTTCATTCCTCACTGGAGGGGAGCAACCCTTTCGAAAAATTTAAATAGCATGGGGTGGTGAGTGATAGCTCATCTGAAATGATGTGTTATCCTCTATTCAACTGTTGCAAAAAATTTGAAATTTGCTTCATTACGTGTTGAGTTATTAATGTTTAAAAATAACAAAACACCACAAACAGGAAGGCAACTAAACTAACCCTATCTGTTATTACAATAAATGTTCAAAAAGTTCCCCGTTGACCTCCTGGCGAAAATAAAGTCTATATTTAGTGTCAGCCCTGACGCTTTGCAAAGTTTCTCGAGTAATTGTTGCACACACTTCCGTAATCCGCGCTCGCAACTCCTGAATAGAGTGACACTGAGTTTCGTATACTTTAGATGTTAGGTAACCTCATACAAAAAATCTAAAGGGGTTAGATCTGGTGATATTGGAGGCCATTCCGCAGAATAGTATTCAAATAATTCCTCACAGCAACTACAAAATGAGGAGGAGCTCCATCTTGTTGCAAAATAATTTCCATGTCAAATTCGTCCTCATTATTTCTGACAGTTGTCACTATCAGTTGATCCATCACTGTTTCCAGCATTTCCAAATAGAGGGCACCAATCAGATTCTCCTCAATGAATAACGGACCTATAATGTGGTCACCCAGTATTCCTGCCCACACATTAACATTTTGTGGGAACTGAGTATGAGTTTCGCGAAAAGGTCGAGGATTTTCATCGGAGCAGTACCTCACATTTTGTCAATGCACGTGAACGTTTAAGAAAAAGTAGCCTCATCACTGAAACAAATGTCTTTCAAATAGCTGGGATTTTGCAAAATATTATTAGATATAATTTCACAATATTCTAGACGGCGGTCTGGATCATCGTCCGTAGTTCATGAACCATCTTTATTTTATAGGGATGATTTTATTTTCAGAACCATCAATACAGTCATCTGCGAAACCTCACAATTCAAGGTAACAGTTCTACTCGATGAGGACGGATTATTCACAAATTCGTCCATAATGTCCACTTGTTCATCTTCTCCAGTAGTTGATCGCCCAGAACGTTTTAGATTTTGCACACTGCCGTTCTCATAAAAAAATTCCACTAAATGTTTGAAATAATGTCTATCAATAGGGCGATCTGGAAAACGTTCATTGAACATTTGTACAGCCTCATGATAATTCGATGAGCCTCACCAAAAATAACAATCGCTTTGCATTTCTCATTTAACTCACGTGGTGCAACCATTGTTTGGAGATGAATAGCAATCAAAACTTACAGCTAGAATACACTGACTCGCACTCTCCTTAATATCAGTTTATTGTTATGACCATTTATCCTGGAAACAATGCAAAAACACCAACAAAAACGTGCAGTTAATATCCAAGCATATGGCAAATAAGTCTGAACCAAAACTGATATCACGCAGGGCCGAATTTTAATTCTAAGGATGCGCTATTTTCGTTATTCTGAAACAATAACGACTCAAGAATTAATGGAGCAAATGTAATTCCTTTGCACGGTTGAATAGAGAATGAAACCCCCTTTCAAATGAGCTATCACTCGCCACCCCATGCTATTTAAATTTTTCGAAAGGGTTGCTCCCCTCCAGTAAGGGATGAAATTAGGGGTAAACTATTCATACACAAATGTACATTGTAGAAATCAAAAGTCGACGTGTCTGGGCGATTTTCCTAACAAGAGTCCAGTAACGAGTTAGATAGGGGGGGTAACACTTAACACTGTATATATATAAGCACAGTTCATATATATATATATATATATATACATATATATATATATATAAAGATATATATATATATATATACAGGGTGTAATCTAATATCTTGCACACCCTTGAATGACGAGTGAATAATGCCATTTTATAACAAATTACACTGGTTATAAATCTGAAAAAAAAGATTGGAAACGTGTTTTATTCTTCGTAAAATTTGATAAATTTATGGGTGGTGCCACCCGCCTAATTTCAGGTGACTTACTCAGAGGAAAACTTTGGCAATCACAATGAACTTTTAAACTCGACATTCGAATAATGTAGAATGTTGAACTGATTGTGTGGTGAATGTATACATTGCAGGCTGCCTGAGATGGATATTCAATTTCAAAGTGAAGAAAACAACTAACTTCGTTATATCCAAACTGGTGAAAAAGTCGGAACTAGTTGACTTCATACTCTGCTTTGAGGCAATTATCATAATTATACAGTCACTTGTAAGAAAAAATTATGCAGCCAATCATAAAACACTAGTAGAATCTAACAAACTTTGGAAACCGTGCATGCGAGAATCTTGCTTGGCAACAGTGTCCTGAATGTCTAAATCACTACAAGGCTCACAATATTATTTTTCAAAACAATATTCAATTGCGAATGTTTCCCACTGTTTGTTTCTTACAAGTGACTGTGATAATTATGATAAGTGCCTCAAAGCAGAATATGAAGTCAACTACTTCTGACTTTATCACCAGTTTGGATATATCAAGGTTAGTTGGTTTCTTGGGCGGGGTTGGTTGCTTTCTGGCCGTTTTCTTACTGCTCAGCTCGCTGCTTGTAACCCACTACATGTACGCGGGTTCGGACCGTCAAATGACGAGTAATGTAGCCATCGAGTGTTTGCTTCCACGTAGCACCGCCTGGATAGGAAATAGCAGGATCATACATCTGGAAATAGCAGGATCATACGTCTTGCTATTTCCTAACGAAATTTCATCCCAACGAAAGTACCAGGAACTACAGCGTGGAGGATGGAACACTGCTGGTTATTCCATTCACAAAGAGGCGTAACTTTGAAATGGAAGCCCCAACCCTGAATGGAACTCAGCTAACTTTTTCCAATGAGGTCAAAGATCTGGGCGTCATAATCGACCAGAGACTAACATGGAACAGTCATATTAAAAATATTATTTCCAAGGCTACAGCGGTAACCTGGACGTGCCGCAGAGTTTTTGGCAAGACATGGGGTTTGAAGCCGATATATCAAACGATCATAAAACCCTTGGTCACCTATGCCTCATCAGTATGGTGGCCAAAAACCCAACATCACTCGGCACAAATCAAGCCGCAGAAAGTGCAGCGGTTAGCCTGTCTGGGAATCACAGGGGCAATATTCACGCAATGCTGAATCTTCCGCCCCTGCACTAGCGTGTAATGGAAAAAGCGGCAAAAAGTGCATTCAGACTGCACCAGGCATCAAATTTGAAGGCTGTGAATCTGATTGGACATCTGAGGATTCTGGAAAATATTCCCCTAGAATCCCGGGACAAGCCATCAGATATCATGCCCGTTAGGCACGACTTTGAAGTGAATTGTGAAGTGGTTATAAACAACCACCATTTAATCACAATGAACGGGCCTCAACTAGAAAGGAATGCATCAGTATGGTATACTGATGGTTCCAAAATGGACGAAAGGGCTGGAGTGGGAGTAGCGGGTCCTAATTTTAAGCTCTCAAAATCCCTAGGCAAAGCACCAACAATTTTTTAAGCAGAAACCTAGAAAATTGCGCCCCAGAATGCCTTGAGTCGTGACTGGGACTGCGAACTCTTCCTTAGGCAACTGGCTACGAACAATCAGGTTACTCTGATGTGGGTGCCAGGTCACAAGGGAATCAAATGCAATGAAGAAGCGAGTAGCCTTGCCAAGGAAGGCGCAAACACTCAATTTTCTTGCCCGATTGTGGTATTTCCAAAGCCCACATCAACAAAGAGTTTCGGCGCTGGGAAGCTGACCAATTTAAAACCCACTGGAATAAGGTTCCAGGGCAAAAACAAGCGAAAATGCTTTCGAGGCCACCGCCAAAAAAAACTGAACAGCTCTTCTCGAGTTCGACAAGAAAGACTCGAAACTGGTAACGGTACTGCTCACCGGATATTGTCCTCTAAGGTATCACCTCAAAAAAATGGATTGATCAGCAGTGAACTTCGCTGAAACTGCAGAACAGTCGCTTTTAGTTCCTCGAAGGGGTTTCACTAATGCCCTCAGACATCAGGAACTTAGCTCCCAGGAAACTGATACCGTTCGCAAGGAGTTTCGGAATCCCGGGTCTTGAATAGATGTACAAAGTACCTTACAGGTCGAGGTACGGGAAGGCTGAAGAGCCATTTCGACCCCCCTTTAATCTACAATCTCTAGTTGTTTTCTTTACTTTGAAATTGAATGTCTATCTCAGGCAACCTGCAATGTATATATTTACTACATAATCAGTTCAACATTCTACATTATTCAAGAATAATGCAGAAAATATTGCTAGAATTATATCACTTACCGTAATAAGCAGATGGAAGAAACAATTAACGTTGCCAAGAGCCATCCATATGCCATGGATCTGATTTGGGACTTCAAAAAGTTTAGAAAAAGGGTCTTCTTCTCTTTCTTCTTGTAATCCATTAGTAGCTTAATCTTGAGGATAAAAAGATATGTGAATTTTTTAAAAACATAGACATACTTTCAACATTCACTTTGTGAATTATACCCACTCACAAAATTATAGATTTGAGTGGAGTTTGAATTATTTGGTGAATTATTTTGGGCTTATGCCTTCTCTAGGTACCATTGACATTTTTCTATCTCGTGCGTGAAACCACATGACCAACAAAAATAGTTATACATGATTTTAGTAGAAACTTCAAATATGTTGGAATAATATTCCATTTCTTTGGGAGATATTTATATGGGTTGACATAAAAATAAACTTCATCCAGTGCTTTCACCCCTTATAGCTTTCGAATCACATGTTTTCGGACCTCGATGAAACCCCTTTTCCAAATTAAAATTTCCTATCAATTCGGGAGATATTGCGTTATCAATAAGTAGGTAATTCATATATTTGGAGTCTATTTTGCATACGGGTCAGTGAAAGCGAAGCCCCCAGAGTCATCCACGTCAACAGGATCAGAGGAAAGGTGGACCAAAGAGACGTTGTTAAGTTCCCCTTTTTTTCTCATTTAACATTAAGTTAGTGTATAATATAATTCTACAATTCAACAATTTAAATATTTTTCTCATTTTCTCCCAGTAATATTTCTCAATCAAATTCTTAAGCATGTAATTAACTATAATTCTAATATTCACATCTTTGCGTTACGCTCGGTATATATTTTATGTCTGTCAGACTAGGCCAAATTCGGCGCTTTTACCGCGAAGAATCAGTCCGAAGTTCTATGTTCGGAAGTCAGTAATACCGATATCGAGAACGTGTACTCATTGTGGTAATATTTAATTGCAAAACTCGCTCGGTCACATATGAAGCGCCAAATTTGGAAACTACGTTTTCATTGTATAACCAGAGGTATACAGTCCACATCCACAGTGAATAGGAGGTTGCAACCCCAATCAAAAGTGGCGAGAAAGGGATGAAAACCGGAATCCAGGTAAGCACTAAACCTTCGCCTATTTTGACAGATCAAAGTTGCCACCTTACCTCATTCAAAACTATAGAATGTTAACAGACGTCATATGTACTATAGACACTGGTGCCTCAGTGACTGGTGTGTGGCTATGTATATGAATAATTTGAGCTATCGTTTGCTTCTTAATATTTAATGCTTGATATTTAGACACACTTGTAATCTTGATTGTAACTATTTTCTTTTATCTTCTGTAAGGTACCCTCACAGACACAGACCACATGGTATTGTTATTTTTTTATTAATAAATTCCTTGGAGATTATTTCTTTGTGTTGAATCCTCTGATAAATTGAGGGTTGAAATGAACTATTATTGGATATTTTGAGGGGAATAGATTTACCCGGCGCCCATTGATAATTTCAGTGATTACTTAACGAACCTCCCCATCTTCACTGTAGCTCAGCCGAAAATATCCTGAGATAAGTACAAGCTAGTGTGTCTTTTCAATATATTGTTATGATGCGTTGATTGCGGTTCGTTTTTATTTTTTTACATCCCACAATCAGACATCATAACAAAAAATCAATAATTTTTTTGTTTTACTAATATTTTTGTTTTTTACTAATTTTTTAACTATTTTCAAAATCTTTGAAAATTTATTTAATATATATTGATAAATAAATACCCATATACATATTTAATATCTCCAGCTATGCACTTTACCTTCTTTCCATCTACTCTTTTACCTTATTTGCTTCACCTCAGCTAACTCAATCGAAACGCCTATGGAATCTCAGAAGTCGGTTCTTCTGTGGAGCCCTCTAGTAGTTTCTTGGTATCAATTTAAGAAAATAGCAATTCATTGTTGCTCAAACATTGGAAATAATGCAGAAATTCATCAAAATAATAATTTCCTTTATTCAGGAAAAACTTACTCTTACCTAGTCTGCGATAAATAACCTAATTAGTGCTTCACAGCAAATATATACAGCAAATGTGAAATTATGTGGTACTAATAGTGAAATTTAACCTAGTTTTATAGGTTAATTTTCATGGTTTAAAAAAATACCTGGGACTTCTTGTAATGAGAATGTTCACTTTTTTTTGTTTTTTCTCCGGTTCCTGGAAACTGCTGCTCCTTTTGTCGACTGTACCTTCGCCTCGTATTGGTAAATCTTCAATGAAAAAAGGTAAGAATAACTTTGCATCTGGGATCTTTTTATCTGCTATTGTTCTTTATATCATTTCCCATGTTGTCTTGACAAATAACTGTTTTTCTAATATAACTTGATGATTTTTTAGGATTTAATTTTATCGATGGTTCTTCCAAAATTATTTTTTTCACAATCTCCTTCTCTTGTTGGGTCATCTCCCTTGATACCAACATTTTTTTCCTTTCTCGAATTTTCTTTTCAGCCTTTTTGACTTTTCATTATTTTCCTTCTTTTTTTTAAACATTTCTAACTACCTTATAACTATATACAAGACATGTAAAAATCATTCTTTTGACGTTTCTGCTTTTTCATATTTTCAAAATTCCTAATTTTGCATCAAGATCTTTCCTGGCATCTCATTGGCTGTTGTGTTCAGATCCAATTTCTTACACAGGATGTTCGAACTTTGAATATTTTGTTATCTGCTTGTGCTCAAAAATATATTAGAAAATTTTGATTTCTATGAATTTTAAAATTATGCCAATTGCTTATAATTTTGAACATGTTTATTTCGAACATGGGTATTGATCAATATTATATGAGGTTTCAGAAAAACAGGTAGAATCCTCAGAAAAACTGCAGAATAACATAGCACAGATTACTAAATACGAACATTTTTTATTTATGGGTTTTTCTTTTTTATTATTCTTATTTGAACTCTTTAAATATTTAACATACTTCTAAACATAACAACAAAGGACAGCACCCACGACAGTTCCTTGGGGTACCCCACATTTGATGATTCTTTCGACACTATATTGAGCGTTGATTTTGACTTTTTGTTTTCTGTCTGTTAGATAACTCTGAAAGAGCGAGAGAACTTTTCCCCTAATACCCATGTCTTGCAAAGTTTCCAATAATTGTATGTGGTCCATCGTATCGAAGGCCTTAGCAAGGTCAACAAATACACATAATGATGGTTTACTTTTGTCTAATGCATCGTACATTTTTGTAGTAACAGCGGATATTGCATTTGGAACCCGAATTGGTTTTTTGACAGAAAATTATATTTGTTAATGAAGGATTCGATTCGCTTTGGAACTTTTTCAAATTTTTTAGCCAGACTGTTAATAAGGGATATTGCTCTATAATTTGATGTGACTTTTTTGTCACCACTTTTGTGCAATGATTTGATGATGGCAACTTTGAATTCTGGGGGGCATACGCCAATTTCGAAAATGTTGGTCACACGGAAATTTCTTTCAGTGTCTCAGCCGTAATGCCATGGATACCTGGAATCAGCTGGAAATATTTATTTGCCGGGTTTATCAAGCAAGAACTTCAACAACTTCATATGCAGATTTACGGTGGTCAATGTTCACGACCGAGCTCTTGGAGATAAGTTGTCTCCCACTAGAGGATCCTTTTTGCCTGCACTTAAGAGAGCTAACTTTTGAGTATTAGTGTGGTAGAATGATGTTGAACCAAATCCAGTTGGACACGACTGGTATTCGGATGAGGGAGTGCCTAATCCTCTCATGTGTGAGGAACCATGTGCTCCAGAGTCCCTTCTCAAACTGATCAAGTGTTCATGTGTAAAGAATCGATGTTCACCATCTTGCAAATGTTTAGCAAATGATATACCTCGTACAGAAATGTGTGATTGTAATGCCGACAAAGACACTTGTGACAATTTGTATACACCTGATTACACAGATACACAGTTGCAGATAGTGATGAAGCTGATGAGGCCGATTTGTAAAATTCCTTTAGAATATTCATCTGTTTGCAATATTATTTTCGATTTAACTTAAACATTGGTTCCCATTATGAGAATTGTATTCTAATAAACTATTTTTTTACCTTCAAGTTCATTTTTTTTTAATTTGGAGCTAAGTATGAATCACATCATTTTACCGGTAAAAACCCACCATTTTGTTGGCCATTTTGAAAATATTTCGAGATTAAAAGGCCTGAGGTTAATTTTAATAAAAAATTCGGACTCATAAACGTGTTTATAGAGTATAAATATACCCACTTTTTTGGCCGCCATCATTGACTCTATTTTTAAGGTCATGCGTCAATTGCTCTTGGTTTCTACGATCTTTTTATAGCTTATTATACCTGTTTCTTTATGTTGTAATCATTACTTAATTATTAGATTTTCTTATGATATTAGTAGTTTTGTCACTTATGATTCTGATTTTTACACTTTGAAGCCAAGTAACACCAAAAATTTTGGCTTTACGCAATACTTGTACAGAAAATTAATTTTTGTCGATAAAATCACTTATGCAAAAAGCAAAAAAAAATTAAATCAACGAAGATAGGACGATACACTGTTTATCTTTATATGGTGGCCATCTTGTATTACTGCTGGGACAGCAGAACTAAGCTGGCTAGTACAAGGGCAAATCTATCGAAAATCCAAAGACTAGTGCAATGAGAATGAACATGGAAGTAATCCTAAGCCTTACACCCCTCTATATATTAGTGGATAGTATAGCGATAAGGATAACATACAGAATGACCAGAGAGGTAACCACCAAACGCAAGTTTCGACTCTTCCCTGAAAACTACTAAACCTGGGATGACAAAAAAGTTCAGCTATGTGAAAGAATTCAGCACAAAGCTAGGTAGTAATAGTGAATGGAACAAAGACTCAAGAGAAGTGCCATTAAAGGTACACAGATGGATCCAGAACAACAGAAGGAACTGGAAGAGGAGTATATGGACCTGGAACCAAATACCCTCAAAGTCTAGACAAATCACTGAGCATTTTCCAAGCGGAAATCTACGCCATCGGAAAATGTGTCCAGTTCAATATAAAAAGACATTTTCGCAGACGAGAGATTATCATCATGTCGCATAGCCAAGCCATTAATGCTCTGAACTCCTATGTAATCAACTCCAAGATGGTTTGGAGGTGCCTAGAGAAACAAAAGGGAGGGTTTGTATGTATTTTTATAAAAAATGGTAGTTAAATATATAAAAGGTTTAAGTACTTAAACCTAAACTTATCTAACGAATATCCATCGAAAAAATTCAGTAGATGATATAATGATTCAACATGTGACAAAAAATAAAAAAGTAATTTCACATATCAACATAAAAATCATCATTGCATAACTATGGCATCACAATCAAAACACGTAATCAGTTAATTTTTAATCAAGGATTATCAATTAATTCATGTATCTCTTTTCTTGGTGCCTACTCATTATATAACATTTTACTTCAGTCTTAAATCTTTTGACTGTATTTTCGTTTTTGGTATCATCTGGCAAAGTGTTGTATAATTTAGTCCCTGAGTACAAATAACTTCTCTGTCCGAAGTATTTGTTCATAATTGGTGTAACATACTTTTATTTATTTCTGGTTTCATAGACATGTGTACGACTGTGTAATGCACCTCTGTTTGAGTATTGTCTTATATTGACGTGTAAATAATATATCTGTCGAATATATAATACTTTCGCTACGGCAAAAAGTTGATCAGTAGGATACCTATGGTGTTTGTTCAATAGTAATTTCAAAAATTTATTTTGCGAAACCTGAATTGCATTATAGTGTGCTCTTGAAACACCTCCCCAACCTATGATTCCATAACTCAAATGTGATTCTACTAAACTCTGATAAACAATTGTTATTTATTTTTTATTCAAGAATTCAACAATTTTTTTATATCGAAAAGGGAAACATTCTCAATTGATAGTGACTAAAGTTTATCTTTCAGTCGCAGATGATTCCACATCTGATTTTATGAACATCCTGTTTATATTTTCAACAAATCAATTTTTTACATCCATATAAAATACACCTAAATTTTTTTGATAGGTCGTCCACATTAGTTTTCCATCTGAAAGTACGATCCAACATTATTCCCAAATATTTAATTTCATTTGCTGGTCTTATTGTGAAAGAATTTTGTATGGTTATATCATGGTTTGGAAGAGCTGTTTCAAGGCTACCGAAAGGTAAGTAAATTCACCGATAATAATCTGTAGTCCAGCCGGGTTTCAATTTGGGCAAAATCTCTTTCAATTTTGCTTTTCAAATTGTTCCAGTTTGTGTCCTTATAGATAACCACAGTTTCATCGGCAAAGCTGATGATTTCACCCTATTTCTCCAATAGAAATATGTTATTCATATAAATAGTTAATAACAAAGGACCCAACACCATCCCTTGAGGCACACCACATGTGATTTCCTTTGTTTCGCTAATTTTATCATTCATTTTGACCTGTTGTTTTCGATTTTTCAAATAACTTTCAGAAAAACTATGTCCCATGTCCCCTAAGGTTTCCAGTAGAATGGACTGGTGGACGATGTCGAAAGCCTTTGCCAAGTCAAGAAATATACCGATTACTGGTTCACTTTCATCTATGCATCAGTATATAGTGTTTGCATCTTGAGTTGACTTGTGCTTTCTAAAACCGAATTGAGAGTTTGAAAGTAAATGATGTTTTTCCAAGAAATTTGTTTACTCTAGCTTTTACAATCTTTTCTAATACTTTAGCCAGGCTTGTTATCAGTGAAATTGGTCTGTGATTTGCCACATCATATCTATCTCCAGCTTTGAAAATTGGTATTACAATACTGTTTTTGAATGTTATTGGAAATTTCCCTGTTTCGAGTGAATTGTTGATTATTACAGTTAGGGGAAGGCTTATATAATCTACTATAATTTTCAGTGTTTCAGCACTGATCGTATCGTATCCAGGGTTTTTTTTGGGTTTCAGGTAATATTTAATAATTCTTTTCACCTCGCTTTCAGTTGCTGGATTCAAAAATAACGAGTGGCAACTCACAGTCCTCTTTTATTTATAGTTATGAGGTCGATTTATTTTACTGGCTAAATTTTCACCAACCCCGATAAAATATTCATTGAATATATTTGCCTTTTGCTCTTCGTCGTTGAATCTTCTCCCTTTCGCTTTTGGAAACAACTTCATTGACTAGTTTCCATAATTTTATAGACGAATTTTTTTCTTTTTCCACCTTTTTGTTGTAATAATTTCTTTTCGCTTTCTTTATTAATTTTTCTGTTGCACTTCTACAATTCAAATATTCCATTTTTTTTTAGATTATTGTTAGGATTTTTTTTGTAATTCAACATACAAATTATTTTTTCTGTTAACATATTTCACCAGCAAGGGAGTAATCCATGCTTTTCGTTTTTTTAATTACGTTTTATCCTTGTGTAAATAGTAGATTGTTGTATTGCTTTCTGTATAATATTTATCAATTTGTTTGTTTTGGTATCAAGATCTGGTTCCAGAAGGATGTCATTCAAGAGGGCGCATTGAATATTTCTTAATAGTTTTTTGTTATCAATGTGTTCAATATATGTAATGTCATAATTGTTATCTTTTTTTTTTTTGGTATTGAGAACGAGTTGGAATTAAATAATAGACGTACTTGCAAAAAAGGGGCTGAAACTCCATTTCTGGGACCTGGACCCTTCTACGGAATAAGTACCAGCACAATACTTCATGAACTTGAAAAAGAAGTACATACCAAAAGATCCTAATACTGAATAGAATCACAAGGAATGATGCAAGTCAAGATACTACTGGGAAACTACAACCAGAAGAGATCAAATGACTGCACCAATAAGAGTAAAAACAAGCTCAGAATACTTACGGAAATTCTAACAGGGCACTGCCGGTTGGGAGGGCACCTTAAGAAACTCGAATTAGTAGAGGAAGAAGAATGCAGATTTTGCGAGGAGGAGGACGAAACCTCTATCCACATTCTCTCAGAATGCACGACCCTGCAAAATCCGAGGGCATGATACCTCGGAGAACATCAAATAGAAGAGGTAACTGAAGCCATCCGGTATCCTGAACCCTTTAAAAGCCGTTGGACTGAAGGAAGTGCTCTGAACGGCTGGTCAGCAGAAGGAGACACAATAGACCTTATAGGTTGGAGGGTATCGACACTCCACACCAAATATAATAGAATGACGTCACCACAGCCATACAACAGCTGCGAGGCTGACACAAAAAAAAATATTGAACTACATCATTATTCTGAAAGAATGAGATGATTCGCACCTTTCCATCATTAACTCGCACACGGAATACAGTTTGCTCCCCTATTACGAATAATTTTAATTCAAATCTTATACAGACATATCGTAGCTAATTCACTTTTAAAATATTCGAAAATGTTTTTTCTAACTTTTAATGTAACCAATGTCCATAAAACATTACATTATAATTCATTACAGCGATTTGTATGATTTGGTATGTTGCAACGTTAATTTTGTGTATAAACAAAAAATTATAATTATCATTTTAGTTTTTTCTCAATGTCACAAGAACCGGCCCTGATATTTCCGATAGGATTTTGCTGCTGGAAAATACTTCAAAATACCTACTTGTTTTCCCATTTAACCAACGTTCTATCTTTTATGGTTCAGATTTTACCAATGTAATCCCAATAAAAAGGACACTATGTATAATGCGTGGGGATCAAACGTCGAAGAGTTTTTTTTGCATAAATTCTGCAAAAACTATATTTTCTAGTTTTTTTATAATTTGGAATTGCAATAGTGCGACTTTTTTCGTTCAACTTTTTATCAAATGATTGATTTGGGGAACGTAGGTACTTACTAAATAAATTGGTAAAAAAAACTTCCCAGCTCCTACGATCAAACTCGTCATCCAGTATGGCGTGATATGAGCCTTAAAGCAATTAGGTTCCCATATATGAAAAATGTCACAATTCACATCTCCCTTTAGGCTACCCAGCTTTTCGTCGAAAAGTTGTTTACTGATGACGGTCATTTTGAAAATCCTGGAATCACACCGCGTAAACACGTAAACTTGCACTTGCACCAATTTGAATTATTGCTTTTCAAACCATTGTTTTAGATGATATGCCGAATCTCCATTCGAATGGTCGAACGAAACCTCATGGAATAATAAATTCTAATAACGAAAAAGAACTATTGTCATAATGAAAGGTTTGGGTCAACAGGTTAACTGGATACAGTACGCTCGTGATTATTTACTTTTTATTGGTAAACTTATGTAACATTGAGCAAATACACATCAAGTAAACAGTAAACATTATCGATTAGGGTGGGCGTTCAATGTAATGTATTAGTATTTCAAGTTACATCGAAAAACGGTTACACTTTGAGAACTCAAATTTAGTAGATAAACTCAGGAAGGATTAGAGTACTAATAAAAAATATTGAGATTGAATTCTTTTCGAAAATTTTTATTTTTTTTCGTCGAAAATTGAAGGAAATAAGCCAATACATGCTTCTTTTTTATTTTAAGCGAAAGACCCATGAAAAGAGTTCAACTTCCGATTAAAAGCGAATCTCCAGATTATTTCGTTTGGGACATTAACTTGTAATACGAAATGAGCGGCGAATAGCCAAGTTCAAACATAGTTCCTACTTTACCAACATTTTTACTGATTGCTTAGTCCAGCCGTTTTCGGATAGAGAGCGCCATTGTGAATTTCATTCATCCAGGGCCTACTATACTATTATGCAATACGAATGTGATTTTGATAACGTGTTTAGAAGTAGCAAGATAGAGAAGAGTTTGGGAAAGGATAAACGAAAATCAACAATCAATGACGGGGTCCGGAGGTTCAATCAGTATAATATAACGAAGCTTTTCCTGACTGATAATCGGCACACGAGAAATAATTCTTCTAAACTTCCTTCTGAGGGTAGTGCACCTCTTTGCCAATTAATTTATTCAATATTTCAAAAATGGTGTTTTTTCGCAAAACGCTGATATTTTTACAAGCTTTCATTCAACCTGCCTTGTTTGTTTCTCTGTGATTATTATTTGTTTCTCGATGTGTAGGTGCAAATGGATTTTGATCCACAACCCAACTGGCATGTTGCTAAGCCCGCCAATATAATTACGAATCTGTAGGTTCATTTTTTCAACCTTTTTTGGACGTCATAATAATATATATAACAACGTTTAATTTTATTTGTTAATAATGTTATTTCGGAATAATTATTTCACGAATCATTTCTTCCTGATTAATTTCCAAACCAAATGATAATTGATACGTCAAGACAGCTAATTACATGGAGTATGTAACTATATCTGCAACACTGCCCGTCGATCAGTTCTCCGGATATATATATATATATATATATATATATATATATATTATATATATATATATATATATATATATATATATATATATATATATATATATATATATATATATATATATATATATATATATATATATATATATATACAGGGTGTAACTGAATAAGTGTAAACATTTAAGGAGGTGATTCCTCATCGAAAAAAAGATAGGATCTTTCATATAAAGAAACTTCATTGGAGCATCCTTGTTAAGATACACCCCTTAAAGGGGTACATAAAATTTGTATAACAATTTTTTCACAAGCACTGAAAAGTTACAATATTGAAATTAACCTGACGTTTTGTACTACCAAAAAGACACTTAGCCAGTAATTTATTTGGTTTACCCCATGGTTGTAAGGGGTGAAAAACGCAACCCCTAAAATTTATTTCCAATGTAACTTTTTGTCTTATCATTTGTTTACCATTTAAAAATTTATTTCCGATAGCCTGTTTCATTCTAAACAAAAAATGTCTCTTGGGTTTTTTGCCCAAAATAAACCAGTAAGCAGCAAAACATTATTTTACGAACAACTACAGAGATACATCGTCATAAATGCGAACTGGATTTATTGTTATTTTGTAGTTAGTACCTGCATTAAACGATTAAAGGGTAATAAACAAAACTAAGTTATTAATAACAAAACACACAACATGTAGAAATCATAGTGAATGTTCAATATGTCTACCTTCAAACATTACGCATGCGTCTAGACGTCGGCGCATTGAGCCACGTATTCGCTCAAATATTCCTGGAGTCTCTCTGATTACCCTGCACGCATCGATGATGCGGTTTCTTAAGTCCTCTACATCGCGAACAGGAGTACGATATACCAAATGCTGTGAATGGCCCCAAATAGAGAAATCGAGAGGATTGAGATCCGGGGATCGAGCGGGCCATTTATGTGGTCCTCCTCGACCTATCCACTGATTTGCATATGTTTCAGTTAAATGCTGACGTGCTACTTGACTAAAATGGGCGGGAGCCCCATCATGCATAAAAACATATCCCTTCTGACGCCCAAAGGAACTTCCTCCAGCAGTACTGGATGCACTTCTCTTAAAATTGAACGTATGCCTCACCATTTAATCGAGGAGGTAGAAAATGAGGCCCAATTAAATCATCCCCAATAACTCCGAGCCACGTTAAGAGAAAACTGTTCTTGATGGCTAGTTTCGACAATAGCGTGAGGGTTTTCATCAGCCCATATGTGGTAATTATGAAAATTAATAATCTTGTCCGAGAAAAACTACATCTGTCTGTGAATTCTATCGTCTTCAGAAAGTCACAATTTCTTCTAATCATTTCCAGCATCCAATTGCAAAATTCAAGACGGTTCGGAAAGTCTCGCGGTAACAGTGCCTGTACTCGTTGCAGATGGTAAGGGTATAAGAGTTGTTCCTTTAAAATTCGAAATACCGTCATATGATCAACATTTAGCTGGAAAGCAATCTTTCTAGTACTGGTAGTAGGTTGTTCTTCAATCAAATTAAGTACTGCTTCCTCAAGCTGTGGTGTTCGTATTTCTCGATGGCGACCACAATCCTGCGTTCTTTTGTCGAATGAACCATATTCTCGTAATCGTTGATGAAGTCGAGCAAATATTCTATGTGAAGGATGCTGCCGTTGAGGATACATTTCAGCATATCTTCTAGAAGCTTCTAACCCATTCCCCTGCGACAGACCGTAAACGTAATGCATATCAGCCATTTCCTCATTTGTGTATGCCATTTTATTAACAAGTGAATTATTGAAGTAACAAATTAAGAACAGAACAACAACACAATTAGTATTAATTCAATTTCGAAAATTCCCAAACTGACAGCGTCATACCAATTTAATTGTCACTATCGCTAATAGCGACCTACTAGATAGATTAGTTTCGTATTTTCGCATTTATGACGATGTATCTCTGTAGTTGTTCGTAAAATAATGTTTTGCTGCTTACTGGTTTATTTTGGGCAAAAACCCAAGAGACATTTTTGTTTAGAATGAAACAGGCTATCGGAAATAAATTTTAAATGGTAAACAAATAATAAGACAAAAGTTACATTGGAAATAAATTTTAGGGTTGCGTTTTTCACCTTACAACCATGGGTAAACCAAATAAATTACTGGCTAAGTGTCTTTTGGTAGTACAAAACGTCAGGTTAATTTCAATATTGTAACTTTTTCAGTGCTTGTGAAAAAATTGTTATACAAATTTTATGTACCCCCTTTAAGGGGCTGTATCTTAACAAGGGATGCTCCAATGAAGTTTCTTTATATGAAAGATCCTATCTTTTTTTCGATGAGGAATCACCTCCTTGAATGTTTTACACTTATTCAGTTACACCCTGTATAGTGCGGTCCATAGGTATGGAATAAATTAATTTTTAGCGTTATGTATTTGTTTAAAAAAACCTGAAATACGTCGATTTCTATTGTCAATTTGACAATTTACAGTATGAAAATATTACCCCCTTCTTGCACCCCCTCTGAATTATGAGCACCCCCTCAAATTTTTTAATGAGAATGGGAGTCGTGTGGCACCTTGTTGGAAAGGGATTTCTATTCTCTGTTCGGCAATATTAAGTTTTCCAAATTTGGTGCAATCATAACTGAGAAAATTTATTTTGAAAATAGGTATGTAATAAATTCATTTTTAGCGTTATTATGTATTTGTTTAAAAATAACCTGAAACAGTTCGATTTCTATTGTCAATTTGACAATTTACAGTGTGAAAATATTACCTTCTCCTTGCACCCCCTCTGAATAATGAGCACCCCCTCAAAAAATGTTAATGAGGTCTTGTGGACCTTGTTCTAAAGGAATTTTTATTTGGTGCAATCATAAGTGAGAAAATTTATTTTGAAAATGTAAAATTTTGATACTTTACGTAGAATGAAGGAAATAATGTTACATAATGTTTAGGAACTATTTTACAATTTATTTTAGAATTAAATTAATGTTCAAAATGACCACCATTCACTTCTTGACATTAAGCAAGTCGATCTTGGAATTCTCGTACAACATTTTTTAGGACCTCAGGGGTTATGTTGTTAATTTCTTCCGTTATACTAACTTTCAAATCTGCAATATTGTCTGGTCTATGGAAATATACTTTTGATTTCAAATAACCCCATCAGAAGTAATCGAGAGGAGTCAAATCGTTCAATCGTTCCACTACTTCCAATATTAGGAAAAACGTTCAAATAATCTCTAACAATACGTTTGTAATGCGGTGGAGCTCCGTCTTGTTGGTCCAAATTGATCTATCTATTGCATTTGGATCATTAACATCAGGAAAAAGTTTTTTTAATGTAGGCTGTAAAAAGTTCATAAAAAAATCTAGATGAACCTCACCATTAACTGTGACTTCAAAAAAATAAGGGCCAATAATTTTGTTGTTAATGATTCCAGCCCATGCGTTCACTTTTTTAGGATATTGTGTGTGAGCCTCACACATCCAATGAGTATTTTCTCTGCTCCAATATCTACAGTTTTGTCTATTAACCGTTTCATTCAAATGAAAAGTAGCTTCATCAGAAAAAACAATTTTGTTCATGAACTGCAAATCTGCTTCCAGTCTGTCCATCATCAGTTCACAGAATTGTTGCCTTCTATCAGGATCACCCTCATTCAATTCCTGAACCAACTGAACTTCATAAGTATGGTATTTTTCTTTATGTAAAGTTCTCGAAATCGATGATTTACTTACATCATTGTTGGCGGCAAGTTGTCTACTTGTCATATGCGGATTTTCCTCAATCGCTAACAGTATATCTAACTTTTTTTCCCCATCCAATTTAATATTTCGACCTGGTTTTTCAATAGTTTTTACATGTCCAGTTTCACGAAATTTTGTTTTTATTTTGCTAACTGTAGACTGTGAGACGTGTTGACCAGGGTATTTATTATTGAACATTTCAAAATTCCTTTTGGTTCTTGTTTTATTATAGCATCTAATCATAATTAAAATGTATATTCTTTGAGTTTCGGATAAATGAGCAATAGTTAAATCAAATAAACACAAATATTTTTCAATACACTGACGTGTGTCAGCAACATATAAATATCAAAATAACAGTAGTCTACTAGATTGACATTACATTATTTATGTGGGTTTTGTGAATAATTTTCTGGTGTCGAACGACTTTTTCCTGACGTTTAACAAAACAGATAAGAAAATACCAGATTATTTGTTATGGAGTTATTTAAAATCAAAAGTACTTATATTCCAATAGACCAGACAATATTGCAGATTTAAAAGTTAGGATAACGAAAGAAATTAACAACATAACCCCTGAGGTCTTACAAAATGTTTCACGAGAATTCCAAGATCGACTTGCTTATTGTCAAGAAGTTAATGGTGGTCATTTTGAACATTTAATCTAATTGTAAAATAAATTGAAATATGCTTCCTAAACAACATTATTTTCTTCATTCTACGTAAAGTATCAAAATATTACATTTTCAAAATAAATTTTCTCAGTTATGATTGCTCCAAATTTGAAAAACTTAATATTGCTGAACAGAGAATAAAAATCCTTTTCGAACAAGGTACCACACGACCCCCATTCTCATTTAAAATTTTTGAGGGGGTGCTCATAATTCAGAGGGGGTGCAAGAAGGGGGTAATATTTTCGTACTGTAAATTGTCAAATTCACAATAGAAATCGATTTGTTTCAGGATTTTTTAAACAAATACATAATATCGCTAAAAATGAATTTATTCCATACCTATACCTATATTTATATATATATATATATATATATATATATATATATATATATTTATATATATATATATATATATATATAGAGAGAGAGAATAAGAGAAATCTGTTTCGAATCCAAAAGAACCCACCATCCCCGTCTACAGCCTGTTTCATGGTTTCCCAATCATCAGGACGGCCTGTGGTCTCTTTCAAATTCGTATCAGATTTCTCGTAGGTTAATAGCCTTAGGCCAATACAAACATGTGAACTGCATCAGATTATTGATAGTGACACCTATAATCTGTGCGGTGAAGCTAAAATTGGAATTTTAATAGCACGAAATTTCGTGCATATTAACACGTCACCAACAAATGTGATACGAATTTGAAAGAGACCACAGGCCGTCCTGATGATTGGGAAACCATGAATCAGGCTGTAGACGGATGGTGGGTTCTTTTGGATTTGAAATAGATTACTCTTATTCTCGATATTTGTTTGCGTTAAACGCATGAGGAGTACGACTATTGGTATCGTGGGTAGGCCTATCTGACACATTTGTTGGTGACCTGTTGATATGCACGAAATTTCGTGCTATTAAAATTCCACGCTATTAGGTTTAAGCTTCACCGCACAGATTATAGGGGTCACTATCAATGATCTGATGCAGTTCACTGTTTGTATTGGCTTAGTATAACCTACGAGAAATCTGATACGAATTTGAAAGAGACCACAGGCCTCCTGATGATTGGAAACCATGAAACAGGCTGTAGACGGATGGTGGGTTCTTTTGGATTCGAAACAGATTCTCTTATTCTCGATATTTGTTTGCGTTAAACGCATGAGGAGTACTACTATTGGCATCGTGGGTAGGCCTATCTGACACATTTGTTGGTGACCTGTTAATATGCACGAAATTTCGTGCTATTAAAATTTCACGATATTAGGTTTAAGCTAAGATGCCTAAAAACCCTGGTGTATTCACTGATTCGATTTTGTTTAGAATTTTTGGGGGACAACAAATGAAAAACGTTAAATTCTGCTTAGAACTTCATTAGTAGATGGCACGGTTAAGGAATGTTTGTGTCACGCAAAATGTCAACCTATGAAATTTTCTTTATCTGTCAACATTACTTCATGCAAAAAATTGTGAATTGATCGTTCATATAGATTATAGTTCTACGAACAAGATCCCGCTCAGAACAGTTGGCGCGAAAATGAGATGAAATTCTCGAAACTTACTACAATGTTTACATCTGTCTGTCAAAAATCAGATTTTTCTTAAAGTCTACCTGGCGATTTTTTCAAAGTGATTTCTTCTCAAATGGCCTTTTTGGGATCATGGAAACTTCCACGAAGGATTGAGAAAAGGTAGGAGAGTGGACTGATGTCTCTAGATGATGAATTAACTTGAAAATTGAGGGGATTGGAAAATGCCCCGATGACATTGTTACATTAAACTTTCCGATACAAACTATTACCAAGCCATTCACAGCCCATCTCTGACGGACTATTACCTCTACAACAACCTTCTGATATGAACAAAATCAGAGAGTTAATTGTAGATATCATAAAATCTGTTGATGAAGTTGAGAAATCGATGAATCCTGGTGTGCGACAGTCTAGGCTGCTTCCAGGTATCTTAGAATGACTTCTCAGGAAAAGGTGAGCACTACTAATAAAGGTGAGGGGAGAAAAAAATAATTTAAATGCTACTCTTTTATTTTTCAGTAACACCCCGCATGATATAATTGGAGAAGGAGGGCGATCTAAACCAAGCAGTTGTTCGGAAGAACAAGGCCCACTCCCAAGATAGATAAGGCTAATGACTATGATTAGGATAATTATCACTTTTTTTTAATAAACACATGAATTTCACAAGTAAGCGTAGACTTTTCATTCTATGAAGATATCTTGATTTTGGCTAGTGAATTCCGAACCGTCACAGAGGGTCCCATGGCTCTTTGGAAGAAAATATCCACTATATTTAGAATTTTCCAATACTTTTAGTCCCAAGATTGTCATCTCATGGGAACAATTTTATACAAAATATATATAATATAAAAAATAAATATAAAAGTAATAATAAAATTATTTGACTTGCTAGTTACTAGATACATATTAGAATCACAAGTTGAAAACAATTATTACAATGGGCAAAGGTAGTTCAGAGAAGATTCAAATTAATTTATACATATACGAGTCATTTTACTAGTAGTGGAGTAATATTAGATTTTAGTTTCAGAAAGTTAGGGGTCTGTGGGAACTTTTTACTGTACAAAATTACATTGTTTATTGAATATCTTTGAAAATATATAAACTAAAAAAAAACTTATACTGCCATTCGAAAGAATAAATGATTTTATATGAAAAAGGTAAAAAAATATTTTTTTTAAATGAAAACTGTAAGCTGTATTTTTTTTTCTAACGTACGAAAACGTGAAGTAGCGACACTGATGTGCATCTCTTGAGGATCACGTAGACATGAGCACGCTTCACTTAATTTGTTAAAATTTTTGATCTAATTGATAAAATTAAGCTAACAAAAATTTTAATGGAAGGAGGAAAAAGCAGCTTACGAGATGTCTTGTTTTCAAATGTAAAAAAAAAATAGGAATAGTACATATATGAAGTTACATCAAAGTAGAATTTTCTATAAAATCAATTGAAGATTGCCATTCTTTAAATTTTAAATAACATCTGAAATTTGTATAGTTTAGTCCCAAAATGACACTTGAGAAGGTGTGCAAATGAAAAAGAATCATAAAATTTTATTTCAAAAAATACAGTCGTAAAATATTGAATAATAAAAAAAAATTAATAAATTTTTAGGACATGTCCAAAAACTCTAGTTCAAAATTGATATCAAGATTTTTCAATAGTACTTTCTAAAGCTTGTAATCTGTACTTCAAGGTTTGATTGGTTTTATTAAAATAAATAAATCCGTGAAATTTTTTGTTAAATAAAATTAAATAACGTTTATATAGAAAAAAAATTAGTTTACCTAACCAACATATATTCATATCATGACCTCAAACAAGGTATACGCAGAGTATACTTTTTTTATCTTTTTTAATATAAGTGTAAATTGTATTAAATACGAAAATATTATGTTTTTTAGTAAATTGAATTCTTCATTTTTATAAATGAGTTCTAATTTTTGTTTAGGATAGAAATATAAGTTTATTTTTTGATGTACTTTATATTGGATCGAAAATATCATATTTGAATGTTACTGAGAGATTAAACATCAGAGAACACTTGATGGGTAAGTTAAGTGCTCACCTGACGCTCTACGTATACTAGTGGAGGATTTTAGCTCTTAGAAGTTGGGGGATGATGATAACTTATTACTGTACATTAGTGATGATGTTGAGAATAACATATAAGAAGTTACCAACCGTAAAATGTGTGCTTAATTAATTATTTAACAAATAAGTTGCCAAATTACATTGAATATTAAAAAAAATTAATAAATAATGGTGCCACTCGCAAAAATGGAAAATATTACAACAAAAAGGTAAATACAATTTTTCTTTAAAATAAAAACTATAAGCTGCAGAATTTTTTTGCTAACGTGCGGAAAAAATGTGATGCGGCCACTCTGAAGTACATCGCTGGAGGAGCACGCAGCCACGAGCGCTTCACACCAAATTTGTTATAACTTTTGATCTAATTGATTAAATTAACATAACAAAAATCTAACTGAAAGAAGGAAAATGCAGCTAACAAGAAGTCATGTTTTTAAAAGTGAAAAAATATTTATGGGAATAGTACGTGAATGAAATTACGTCAAAGCTGAATTCTGTCTGAAATCTTATATTTTTTTTATTTCCAAGATAAACATCCGAAATTCTTACAGATTACTCTCAAAATGACAAATAAAAAAAGGACAATTTAAAAAAAAAATAACATTTATTTCGAAAAATACAGAGCTCAAAATATTGCATAATATCACAAAATTACAAATTTGAATTTTGAGGCCATGCTTTAAAAACTCTCGTTTAAAATGTGATATTGAAACTTATATATGGGATATAACGAAATTTGTTGAGTGGATGCCACATTTTTCAACCGAATGAAACAAAAATACTTCTCATGAATACCTCGGCTAATTTGAAAATGGTCCAATAATCTCAAAATGGCAGCTGTTGAAAGATTTAAAAAAATTCCATACCCAATATCGGCAAAATTCCATACCCAATATCGGCAAACTATGAGTTGTTTGATAGAGCTTCATTAGCTCCACAACTTTTACCCAAAAAATTTGTCTGCGAGATGTACACATAAATAAAAATAGATAGCTGTAAATTATTATTCATGAAATCTACCTTTACGACTGGCCACGCCATCGTTTTTCCAATGTCATATTCTGGTTCAGCGACCTCAAAAACCCCTATAGCATCAATTTGGGTGAAATTTGCCTAACAAAATTGTTTTTCATTGTTTAAACAATAAGCAGCGCACGAATATAAGTTTATAACTCTTTTCTGCAAGCAATTCCTCCAGGATTCCAAAATAATGTTTTACTCCGCTATATGAAGGTAATTTGAGTTCTTGCGATAAGATAGTCGTGTTGTCTGCCAAAATAGTGAACACCTCTTAATTTGTCCAAAAGCTGAGAGGTTCTTTCACTCAGATAGGATTCGAACCAATTGAAGCTTCCTCCTGTGAAGCTGTAGAGATGAAGCTTATGTAACAGTCAAAAGCTTTAGATATGTCGCGAAACACTTCCTCCAGACTAGAATATAGATTTTTCAGAAAGCGAAAGAGATTGCATCTCCCGTACTTTTATTGGTTTGAAAGCTAAATGAAGAAATTGTATGTAATTTACAGCACTTCATAAAATCATTATCCGCTCTTCAAAGATTTTTATCATGAGCAAACAGGGACAGAAATACATAAGTACCAACTTGGTGGAGCCGTATCAATAGAAAATTAACCATACAAAATAAATTGGTACGGTTCATAATTAGAATGATTTCGGAACACCTCTCGGAAATTCTATATAACACTAATAAGTACATGGAATAGTTCGTTCTAAAATATGTTACATCGATTGATCAATCTCAAAATATTTCATAACGAATTGACATAACCTTGAAGGCGACAAAAGCACAATCACATAACGGATCAAGACACAAATCACAAAATCACCCTGTGTGGTCTGTAATTGCAGTTTACTGAATTATGACAAGAAACGACGTCGGCGCCATCTGAAACTCTAGATAACTCCCTTTATCAAGTGGGCTGGTGTCCCCCAGTTTGTCCCATATATATATATATATATATATATATATATATATATATATATATATATATATATAGTCAGTTGTTCATTTTTTTCAACCACTATATATGTTGCTTTTTTTCCTTTCTTCGATATAAGGTTCATTCAAACAGCGGAGGTTGTTATTTCATGTTCTAATAAATAATAATAACCAAACGTTTCAGCCAGGGTTTTGGCCTTTCTCAATGGGTCAGACTAAAATTTTAAAATCTAGTTCAACTTACCGTCAGCACAAACATCATGTTAAAATACAAATTATAATAATAATTTCATACGGGCACACACCACACACAGATTTAAACATGGGCGAAAGAATGACACATATCAGCAATGTTTTGGTTGCTTTGCAGGTAATGTTTATTTGAATCGAGAGTTCAAACCAATATGCAAATATACGGTAAAATCAGTAATAGTTAATAATTATTTTGTAAGAATTGTCACAGGAGAATAGGTTGGGTTGTAATAACGATGCTCTATTAGAAATGAACTGATTAAGGCGAACTAACTAAAAAGCAAAAAATAAAATAACTAATAAAAAACTTTTCAAAGACAAGCTTTCATTTAAGCCGTGTACTGAAACTCATAAAATGAGTTTAAGTCATTGCTGACAATGATTTAATTATGTTTTGTTGAATTATTTGGTTTCAAAAAGCTTGTCGCGCGAATTGTAATAAAATTAATACTTCGAAAAGTTCTTACTTACCAACCATTCATTGTCCAATGAAATTAATTGGTATATACTTTCATGAATACTTTGTTGAAATTAAGTACTTCCACAAGTTCCTACTTACCAACTAATCACTGCCCAATGAAATTAATTGGTACCTACTTTTATGAACACTTTGCGCGATAAGCTTTTTAAAACCAAATAATTCAACAAAAAATAATTAAATCATTGTCAGCGATGACTTAAACTTATTTTATACGGTTTAGTACACGGCTTGAATGAAAGCTTGTCTTTAAAAATATTTTTTATTAGTTATTTTATTAATATGAAGAACCTAGGACGACTCTTTGATTCATGCATTATTATCATAAGAATATACGGACAATATTGTCCTCTAAAAGGCATACTGAGTAAAATCGTATCTCAAAATCTATCACTATCCCACGGTCTATTTCGCCACTGGGCAGTATGGATACAGAAAAGAGAGATTGACAGAAGATGCGACACAAGTTTCAACATCGTACATATGCGAATCTCTAGATAAAAGAACTCCAACAATAAGTATCTTCGTGGATCTCGGCAAACTATCAGAAAAATTAGAAAATTGTGGAATACGAAGCCGAGCATATAACATGTTTGAAAGTTACCTGAGTGATCGTGTGCAGAAGGTTTGTATTGATGATCAACTCTACGAACGTTTCGTTTGACGTTCCACAAGGAACTGATGTGGGACAATCATCTTCACTTTATATATGAATGAACTGCTTCATCTGGAAGCTAGAGGGAAAAGTGTTAAGCATTGCAGACGACACTACCATTCCTTATAGAGAGCCAACATGGCAACAACTCAACAGCTGAAAAAGACTTCATGAACATTGAAAGATGGTTCCGTCACAAGAAACCAACTATTAATTTTCAAGAAACCAAATCCTAGTCCAACGATTTACCAAATATGGTACAACTCAATATTAAGCCGGCGCTACACGATGCTACGAATACTCTACAACGTTGGAGGCTGGACAGTTCGTCGCATCATGTGGCCGACCATCAAACCTGCGAGCTACCAATGTCGAGCGTCCAACTTTCGCGTTTGGCCACGTTCGGGCTATTGTCGGTATTTTTCATGGACGTATAAATAAAGATGGACCCAGTTATTTACATTATTAAGTGAAGCCACTGAACGGCTACATTCTAAGGTCGTGCTGTTGAGTTGGGCGTTGCCATTTCGAGTCTGTGATAATTCTTTATTACCCACCAACACTAGCTTAAACTTTATCGCCAACGAATTCCATTCAGTAACTGAACATTACTATACTTTACGATTTATGGAATGAAAATCGAAATTACACATTTCAGAATCTAAACTAGAGAAATGAATTTGGAAAATCGTTGTGGGCTTCCAAAGAATTCTGTACAGTTCCATTGCAACGCTGCACTGGCAACGCTGTTGAATTATTACGTCTATCACCAACATCGTATCCATCCTATGGTGTTTACAAATTTGACCGGTTCATGTTGTACAGTATTTGTTGAAATATTGTTTTTTGTGTTGTGTTTGGATTATATAGTGAAAGAAAAATAGATAGAGACTAATAATGGTGCTTTGCTGTTGGGCTGGCAAGCAATCCAATTGTTCTAATCAAAATCTTAGCTTTCATAGGTGAGTACATAGTTTGTTTACAAACATTAGAGATTGGCGTTCATCTTTGTCATAGGCGTCACAGTGGGTATCAAATTTCTATACAATGAAATAGATTTATTGAAATCTTGTTATATGAAGGAGATGAACGACAATAACAAAAAAATTATTTACAAACAAATGCAACGTTTCAGATGGAAACTCATTGATTTTTGACTGAAATATTAGTGCCAAAAATCAATGTATATCCAAATGAAACTGATATTTACCGAATAACAACTTTTATTTGACTTCACCTGTTAGTTTGTTAGTTAGTCAAATCTTGCAAGTGAAATTTGACCCAAATCTAATTCTTCCAATAGAAAAAAGTGTTCAGTACCATAAAATTTAAAATAATATCAAAATAAAAAAAATATAAATACAAGCTTTTATTCAAATGCCCTATAAGGTACAAAAATAATGTTTTCAAATGTGTGACGTAGGTTATTCTGTGAGTAACAGATTCAAAAGCTTGTCGCTTTTGTATTCAAACTGAAAACTTTGCGAGGCAAACTTTTGAAATTATATTAACTTAGATGCAACCTCAATATCATTTTGTAGCAGTGGTAGAGTAACCATCAATGAGAATGGTCAAGATCTTTCTCTGATGGCTGAGCAGGTATCATTCGAAAATAAATTGAGTGAAGATATACAAGCTTTAGATTTTCTCCACTCTTCTGCTTGGTATTTAACAGATTATGTTGATGATATTGTTTGTTATATAGCTGGTTATGTGTCGAAAAGCTTGAAGAGAATTGTTACATGCTTTAGATGCCAGCCACTTTTATTTGATGAAAATGATGAAACTACTTGTACACTACTTATAAGGAAAGAATATGAAAACCTCACAAAAACATCAAAATTGGTAGTAGAAACCTGTAAAATTGCTGAAATATATTTCAGAATTTTTCATAAAACAACAAATATATTCAATAAAAAAATTAAAAACCTCATGAATATCTTGGTGAATAACACTCTACAAAACCTGCCGCCAAAACTCTATGAACATTTTGTGATCACTTGTATGACGAAGATCCCATTGGTGGTCACTCAATAGATCACTCAATCGGACCACAATCACAGAACTCGTCCGCCATCTTGAATTTATGAATTTTGACAAAAAATTCAAAATATCCGAGAAAACCGCCGCATACGAATTTTGAATCAAATCGGACCATAATCACAAAACTCGTCCTAATCTTGGGGACACCATCTTGAATTTATGAATATTGACAAAAATTTCATAATCTCCAACCCCGAAAACCCCCGCATACCAATTTTGAATCGAATTGGACCATAATCACAAAACTCGTCGTCCATCTTGGGGGGCGACCTCAAACTTATTAATTTTGACAAAAATTTCATAATTTCCAACCTCGAAAACCCCTCATACCAATTTCGAATCGAATCGGACCACAATCACAGAACTCGTCCGCCATCTTGAATTTATGAATTTTGACAAAAAATTCAAAATATCCGAGAAAACCGCCGCATACGAATTTTGAATCAAATCGGACCATAATCACAAAACTCGTCCTAATCTTGGGGACACCATCTTGAATTTATGAATATTGACAAAAATTTCATAATCTCCAACCCCGAAAACCCCCGCATACCAATTTTGAATCGAATTGGACCTCAATCACAAAACTCGTCGTCCATCTTGGGGGGCGCCATCTTGAATTCATTAATTTTGACAAAAATTCCATAATTTCCGACCTCGAAAACCCCCTCATACCAATTTCGAATCGAATCGGACCACAATCACAGAACTCGTCCTAATCTTGGGGACACCATCTTGAATTTATGAATATTGACAAAAATTTCATAATCTCCAACCCCGAAAACCCCCGCATACCAATTTCGAATCGAATTGGACCATAATCACAAAACTCGTCCTAATCTTGGGGACACCATCTTGAATTTATGAATATTGACAAAAATTTCATAATCTCCAACCCCGAAAACCCCCGCATACCAATTTCGAATCGAATTGGACCATAATCACCAAACTCGTCGTCCATCTTGGGGGGCGCCATCTTGAATTTATTAATTTTGACAGAAATTTCATAATCTCCGACCTCGAAAACCCCCACATACCAATTTTGAATCGGATCAGAACAAAAAAAAAGAACTCCTCCGTCATCTTGAATTTATGAATTTTGACAAAAAATTCATAATCTGCGTTCCCGAAAACCCCCACATACCAATTTTGAATCGGATCATAATTACAAATATCGTCCGCCATCTTGGAGCCGCCATTTTGTTTTTTTCTCTAACAAAAATTCCATAATGCATTGCCACCGGAATTATATATAACAAATGAAACTAAATAAAATCTTGTAATAAAAAGTATAATCTTCAATATGACTATAGAATATGTATATGAACCTAAAAATATATTCAATAAAATACTAGAATCGAAAGTTGATTTATTGTCCCTCTTATCTTTATCAGTTCTGTTTCTTATATTAAAAAAGTGCAGTGTAAATTTTTCATTGCTTCAAATGTAGAAATAATAATTATTTTTCTTTTAGAATCGGCCTATTTAATGAAGACAAACACATATTTTATGAACACATCAGATCTGTATATCACAAGTTTTGCCAAAGTTCTCATAATCATATGAAACTCCACATATTTTTCTTTTAATCAATACCTATATTAATTAAATTGCGTGCGCCACTGTTGTTGGAGGGGAGGTTACAGTCTATCGCAGGTCTCCTCCTCCCTCGCAACCCGCGCGCCTACAAACTGAGCGGCTTCAAAACAATCTATGTTGTTAGTATTGGATTGCTGAGTCCATTATATATTTATACGTCCATGGTATTTTTGACCTGAGTCAAATGAATTCCTCCAACGTTCGAATAAAAACATTCGTTGATTTGTTGCACGGCTGCACGACTCATTCGAAGCAGTTTGAGTTATGAAGTAGTGGTAGTGTTAAATTATTGTGAATTTATGTGTTTTGCAAATGGTGTATATTTTTAATTATAATTGGCAACAGTTTCATTTTTGGTAAAACACGATTTTCTAAATTGTTTGAGAAAAATTATACTGAATATTAGTAAGAGCTATTTTAAATGATAGTACATTGTAGGACAATATCTATTATTTCAATATGTTTATAATATAAATATGGACTTGGCAACAATTCTCGAATGGGGATCTAATAACTTGGTAGAATTCAATGCAAACAAAACACAAGCATGTCTTTTCTCTAGAAAAGCTGATCTCACTGTGCCTAATATAACTTTGTCAGGAGTAACCATACCACTGAAGCCATCCATATCGATGCTTGGTATTACTATCAGCAATAACCTTTCCTGGGAAAATCACGTGAGGTCCATTGCCAAAAGTGCATCCCAAAAACTTGGTTTTCTGTTTCGTGCCAAGAGCTATTTCACCCCCAGTCAGCTGCTTATGATCTATAAGGCACAGATCCGACCTGTCCTGGAATACTGTTCCCATATTTGGAGTGCGGCACCTAAACATATCCTGAGGCTATTGGATTCTGTCCAAAAAAGGGCAATTCGTCTCGTCGGTGATGACTCGCTTACAAACTCGCTCACTTGTCTGGAACACCGTAGAAAAGTTGGCGATTTGTCTCTATTTTATAGATATTTTCATGGGCGATGCTCTTCTGAAATATCAACAATCGTTCCTGCTTTGGCAGTCTCTTCGAGATTAACCCGTCAAGTTCAGTCATCACACCCCTTCGTGGTCACTTTGGAAACCTGCAGAACATCACTTTCCAAAGACTAGTTCATCCAACGAACAGCGAGGCTTTGGAACTCATTGCCTAGGGAGGTGTTCCCCGAGGCATACAACCTTCAGAAATTTAAGAAGAACACCAACTCCTACCTTCTTTCCCTAGGTTCCCACGATGTTCTCTGAACATTACAGGATATCCCTTTTCGTGGGAACCAGAACATAAAAAAAAAAAATGTAGATAGATAGATAAATTTTATTGATCCTTTTTGCTACATATCATGTAGATGAAACAAGTCATAGTTGCATAGGTTTATACATACATAAAAATATACTCTAAGTCCAGATAAAATGTGATTAAAAGACATTTCACACTAAAAATAATTAAATTAACACATCGTCATTTACAAAAACAATATGAATATAACAAGTCCAGATAAAATGTGATAACAAAGACATTTCAGAAAAAAAATATTGAATTAACACATCGTCATTTACAAAAACAATATGAATATAAAAACGAATTTGAAAAGGACATAGCAGTACTTTACCGAGACAAGAACATTTTAAAATGATATTTTCAGAATGAGATCGCGCATTGCCTTGTGTAAATTCATCCACCGTGTAAAAACATTTTTGTGATCAAAAAACTTTTTCTTGAGTTATGAGGTGGCAAGGTCTTTATATCATTTGGCAGTGAGTTATGAATGCGAATACCAACAAATTCAGAAGATTTTTCATATTTTGCGTGGATGTTTTCGTGTTGTGATCATATTCTTACCCCGTATATTATAATTATGCACATTTCTGCTCTCATTCGTAGGATACCTCTAGTTTCAGGTATATATGTTGATGTTTTCAAAATCAACAAACTTGTAACGGTGAATATTTTGTTTTGTTGGAATGTCTCTCTACAAAAAGTTCTGTAATCCAAATTGAATATCAATCTATAAGAAGCTATAAATATTATAAAACAATGCGTCAAGTCACAGGAGGCAAATGATCTTTATAAAAAAATGAAATCGAATTATAAAAAAGCAATTGATTATGCCAAACGAAAAGCGAATAAAGACTTCATAGAAAACTCAAACAACAAATCCAAAGCAATTTGGAAATTGATCAAGCAACAGACAGGAAAAGATATCAACAAAAATGAAACAAATATTTCTGCCGAAAATTTCAACAATTTTTTTGTCAATGTGGGCAAAAACATTGTTAACTCAATACCTCATAGCGACATTGATTTTATGCATTCACTGCAAAATACTCATAGTTCTCCCTGTTTTTCTTTTTTCATTAGCCCTACTACTGATGAGGAGATAAAAAGTATTATTAGACACTTGAAAAACTCAAACAGCAGAGATGTGTATGATATGAGCGTAGGGATAGTTAAACATCTGTGTGATGAACTGGCTCCAATATTATGTTACATTTTTAATAGGTGCTTAGAACAGAGCATTTTTCCGGATAAATTAAAAATTGCAAAAGTAGTACCGATTCCAAAAACAAACGACCATAACGAAGCTAACTCATTTAGACCCATTTCAGTGCTTCCTGTTTTTTCAAAAATTTTTGAATGTTTACTGAAATCTAGGATAGTTTCATATTTTGAAGATAAAGAACTTTCTCAAAAGAGCAGTTTGGTTACCCGCAGTAATAAATCAACAACAAAAGCAATAATATTCATTTTAGAAAAAAATCATGGATGCGATTGATAAAATAACTTTCCGTGTGCCACAATGTTGGATTTATCAAAGGCATTTGATTGCGTCCCCATGAATACCTACTGGCAAAATTAGATTTTTATGGGATCAGGGGGGCTGCCTTGGAATTATTCGTTCCACTTGCACAGTCGACAGCAACGAGTGGTTCTACCATCAGGCGAGAAGTCAGACATAATGGCAATAGATATTGGAGTTCCCAAGGATCAATATTGGGACCCATATTTTTATTATTTTCATAAAATGATTTACCAAAATATTTAAATGCTGACGCAATGACATTATATGCTGATGACTCTACAATTTTAAATATAAGCCCTGATATTAAAAACCTTAAACTCAGAAATACTGAAACAATAGCAAAAGGCTTCAGAATGGTTTTCGACAAATAATTTAAAACTAAACACAGAAAAAACAAACGAGCTTATGTTCTCAAATGGTAGTCAAGAAAATAGCGTTAAGTTATTAGGTATACATATTGACACGAAATTGAACTGGAAAGAACAAGTCAACTACTTATCTAAAAATTGAATAAAGTAGTGTATCAAATTAGGAAACTAATAGAATTTACTACTGTAGATACGCATTAACATATTATTACAGTAACTTTTTCAACTTTTTTCTTATGGACTTCTCTTTGGGAAACTCCTGTAGAAAGTGGAAGAATATTTAAACTACAAAAAAAAAGTTTTACGAATAATAGCAAAGGCTAGTTATCGAGAATATTGTGAACCGTTATTTGCAAAATTTAGCATCTTAACTTTACCTTCAGTATTCATTCTACAATGTGTGATGTTTGTGAAAGAAAACGAAAAGTCTCTATTTTCAAATTATTCCTACCATTCTCATAACACAAGGAATAGAAATTCGTTGAGCATTCCCTATCACCGCCTGAAAAAAACTCAACAGCCAATTAATCACATATCCATCAAAATTTTTAACAAATTACCGGATGCACTGAAAAATGCCCATACCAAACAGTTAAAGGCAGCAATCATCAATATATTATTAATTTTTTTTAAAAATTTATTCTCTAGAAGAATATTTCGAATTTAATTTTGACGAAACAATTGATTGAGATATAAACAGGCATATTTTTATCTATGTATCTTCTGTTGTGATGTAATATTGACTAATTTTGAATTGTATATATATTTTATTGAATTTTATGTATTTCAAGTGACTGAACTTAACATAACTATACATATAGTTTTATATTCAAAATTTTACTGTAATTGTCGACGTGTCTTGTATATACCTGTACTCAGTTTCGTTCATATTTTCTGTTTTTCGTATAATTTGACAACCTTAAATGTAACTTAATAACTTGGGCCAATAAATTATTAAATTATTATGAATCAATAGTAGGTTTTCTTCATCAATTGCTGCTGTAATTGCAACATCTGTATCCTCCATAATGATGGAGACAAACGTTTGTACCCCACTTCAAAAGGAATATTTGCTCCAAGCATTCGTTACACCGTGTAGCAGATACATTTGCCGCACCAACTGTCGAACTTCTTGACTCACATGTTCGGTCCAACGTTGGAGCCAATGTTCGACGCATCGTGTAGCGCCGCCCTTAGTAATGACTACCAAATACCTGGAACCGATTCCATAAAATACTTAGGAATCACCATTGACAGGCCCCTACATATAAAAAACTTGATTCGGAAATTAAGAGGTACACTATCTAAATTTACAGTGGTTGAAAATCTGAAAAAAAATTTGAAACCTGTTTTGTTTTCTGTGAACTCGATAAAATTATGATTATATCCTTTTTTGGACATAATTTCTTATGTTCTCTGTATGCCGAAATTTCGGTCGCCATCTTGGATTTGGATTTTCTTTCATGGTGTACTGTATTCCATATTGAGCGGGTCGTATTGACTGTCTAAACTCTATGATCCGCCATTTTGTTTCGGACGCCATCTTGGATTTGGTTTTTTATGATGTACTGTATTCTACTAGTCAAGCCCTTTCATTTGATATCCATACTGAGGGAGTTGTATTGACTGTCTAAACTCTATAACCCGCCATTTTGTTGCGGATGGCATCTTGGATTTGGTATTTTTTTTGGTGTACTTTAACCCTTTTTTCCTTGGGGTTAAAAAAAATCCGCCATTTTGTTGCGGCGGCCACCTTGGATTTCCAATGATACTGAATACACATAATTGTATTATCATCATAACTGAAGGTGTGTACGAAATTTCAGATCAATCGGCCAACAGGAAGGGGCTTAAATTTCAATTACTAGATTTGACCCACATAAGACCCAAACAAGGCAAGCTAAATAAAACCGTTTAATGAAAATGCTGTTTGTGTTCTCCAATGGAATTTTGTTATTTTTTCTGACACATGATTCGTTAGCTTGATGGACGGCAACTTCAGAATCAATAAGTAAATTCTGAAATCTACCTTTCCGACTGGCACCGCCATCGGTTTTTTATTATTTTCAATTATGGTTAATATAATAAAGTTGATTTTATGTCGAATATATTACTTCTCTATAATTACGTTTTATTGAAACATAAACTTATATAATTGGAAAATGGAAATATTCCGTTCTCAGGATTAAACAAAGAGTAAAACAAAAAACTACATAATTTTTATTTTCGTAGCTAGGCATTATTTTTCATAGGGTCTCCACTCCCATGCAATGCGATTTTCTGCTTGAATGACAGAAAAATTAAGTATCGGTCCACGAAGCATTGGTATATTCCTCAGAATTGATACATATCGTAACAGTGGAAAGCTACTACATGAAAAATGTTCTAATCAGCGAGTTATATATTTCCACAGTCCTGAAAAAAAAATAGATATTTCCACAAAAACCAATAATATACAGTGTGTTTCAGAAATTTATTAACAGATGTAAATTTGTTTCATCATCAGTTTGGGAAAAATGTGAATTTCGTTGAAATTTGTTGTTTCCTGTTGTTTGTCAATGTGAATATAATATGTTTATCAAACGTTATGAATGTATGATATTTAATAATATAGTTACGAATCCACTACGCCATTTAATTACTTTGACAAAGATAATCAAAACATAAAAAAATTTCAACAAAAAATTAAACCGACGAAAAAATCAACTGAAAAGCAAAAAATAAAATAAACCTTCGTAGTCTAAATGATAATTGAGCTTCTGAGCTAATGTGAGTAACTAATTTTGAGTCGGCGCCAAACAAACAATTATTGAAGATCATTTTATATTACTTTGAAAGAAGTAATCAAAACGCAGCCCTGCATCTCGCTGTCATCATTTCACGCTTTACCTAATTCAATTGCTAGTTTGTTTGGCGCCGACTCAAAATCAGTTACTGACATTAGTTTAGGAGCTCAATTATCATTTAGACTAAGAAGGTTTATTTTATTTTTTGCTTTCCAGTTGATTTTTTCGTCGTTTTTTTTTGTTAATTTTTATTTTTCAATTTTTTGTTTGAATCTAACCTTAATTTTTTTCCAAAATTTTCCTTTTAACTATTAACTATTAAATAATATGATTTTCTATTTCAACTATTTATTGTTATAGAATATAAATTAATTTTGAAAGTACTGATAAGTTGATTTCATCACTTTGTATATAATGCCATCCTATCATAGAATGTAATCATTTTGACGGATGTAGGAAGGTCTGTCAATGTCAACTCCATATGTGTGTGTGTATAAGTTCACGAGTGAAAAATCAATCATCCCCTATTTTTCCACCCATAGGGGTAGATCATTTCATTCCAAATTGAAATATGATCAACTATGAGGTATACCCTATCTTATAAAAAAAGAATCATCCAAATCGGAAAACCCACTACAAAGTTATGCCTGATAGAATCGGTTAACAGACCAAAATTCAGAGGATGAACGATCAACATCCTTCATTTTGCAACCCTTAGGGATGGATTTTGTTGTTCAAATTGGAATGGGATCAATTTCGAAGTACACCCTATCTAATAAAAAAAGAATCATCGGAATCGAACCGCTCTGTGAAAAGTTGTGCGTGATCATACATAAAAAAAAAATACGCGTCGAATAGAGAACCTCCTCGTTGAAAAGAGAAACATTCTCAATTTGATATTGATAAAAAGATTTTTCTGTGAATTGAAAAATCCACGATAAAAATGAAGTTATTTCTTGTCTAACAGAAAACAACTACTTCCCCAGCTAAAGCCACGCTGGACATTGAACTACATCTAATAGATATTCTGAAAAGACCTTAACTCAGATGAAAAAATCTGAAATTGAAAATTTGCATTTTCATTCAGATAGTTATTTGATTTTCTATTCCAGTCTCAATTAAGAACTCATGAAGATGAATGAGGCAAAGAAGAATGTTTTCCAAAAAAGAGTACTCACCAGAAATGAATCGTAACATTGATGCAAGAGAGACATCGCATTTACTAGGTCTTCAATACATTTTTGTCGACGAAAATCTATTTCACGCTTCCACGATCATCAGGAAGACCGAAAGAAATGGGAAACACATTTTCAAGAAGCAATCTCACTTTGTAGAGATATAAAAAGTTAGAATCATTTCGTTTGGAGAGACACTTTGAAATTAGTGTTTTCAGGGGGTCTATTCTCTAATGTGGACCAAAATTTGTCGAATTCGACATTTGTAGATGGAAATTGTGGCACAACTTGAAATTGTGGTATTCTCTATTGGTTCCGACATCCAAGTCGCATGAGACAAAAATTGTCGAATAGCATGAGCTGGCAACACCGAATCAACGATTCTCAAATGTGTTCTGGGCAAGGTATCAAGGGGGTGTCCACAGGGAGGAGTTCTGTCACCCCTTTTATGGTTCCTGATGGTCGACGAGCTTCTCACGGAGCTAAATGAGTCAGGGCTGTACACACAAGCGTATGCGGACTACTTGGTCTTGCTGGCTCAAGACCAACCGGTACACCTGCTGGAAGAATTGATCATGATAGTTCTTAGCAGAGTAGAACAGTGGTGTTCTCCCGGAGTGTTGAGAGTCAATCCAGAAAAAGCGGATTTGGTACTCTCTACCAAGAAACGCAAAATAGGAACTCTTCCAGAGATACATTTCTCAGGAAGACAGCTTCCGTACAAAGGGTCGACGAAACACCTTGGAGTCATCATAGACTCCAAGCTGACCTGGAACTAGCAGATTGAAAATCGCACCTAGAAGGCTATCTGCTCTTACTGGGCATGCAGAAGAGCCTTTGGAAAGAGGTGGGGCTTGAAATGAAAAACCACACACTGGATATAAACGGCGATTATTTGCCCGATGCTAACTTACGGGTCCATCGTTCAGTGGACCGGCACCACAAGAAGCAAGTCCAGAAATGAACTAGATAAAGTACAGAGACTGGCTTGCCTAGGAATGGCAGCTGCCATGAGGACGACGCCTACCAGAGCAATAGAAGTTCTGCTAGGACTGCCACCTCTGCACCTAGTCATTGAGCATGGAGCTATGCGTACTGCCTACAGACTCCGAAGCATAGGCCAAGGATGGTCACGGAGGCAGACCATGGACACTCCAATATTTGGAACAAGGCAAAGGAGGGCTGTCCAATCTTACAAATGGAAGAGACATCATCCTGCTAGTTCTAAATTTCAAAAAGGGACAAAAAATCATCATCCTCACGAGGGACGAATGAAAAGACGCACATCCTCACTGAGTGCCCCACTTTGGAGATCAATCTGGGGAGCATAATTTTGAACCCGGAACATATCAAAGAAATCCAGCTGAGGAAACTGCAGAGTTTCGTCAAAGAAATAGGCATGCCCAGCTGATTCTCAGATCACGTGGGTGCACATTGTGCCCAAGTAAAGAGAACTACGTGCACGGAGTTCTCCGGAACCAGCCCTCGACGTGCATAGAAGATGTGTTCTGGGCCTATGTGGTTTTGGTTGGAGTTTGAACACGGTTAGAAGTTTCGCTTTACAGTTTTACGCAAACAACATTCTATTTAAATATTTCAAATATAAGTAGGTACCCCAATTTAGTCTGGTTGGTAGGTACTTATAAAAGTGTTCGATAACTCCCCTTTTTTTCGAAAGGTATTGAGGAAGGCCGATGTCCCTGTTCCACAAATGGTTCCGGGATATCAATCAACTCTCTAGCCAATTCCTTGGTTAATCTGGATGTTTTGATAAACTTTCTATCAGATTAAAGCCTGAACGCATTCCTATATATACCTTGTCTGTCTCAAGGCCGTTGATAGTTTCCTTGATTTCCTAAATTTTAAATCGCCATTTCTAACCTATGAAATTGATAAAGAAAATCTGTCAAATATGTCATCTCGCATTCGACATTAAATTGTCGACTGCTCTAGATCACTCCACAATTTGTCTATCGAAAATTTTCGAATGCGACATTTGAGAATGAGAGATTGCGTTTTTTGTTCGACAATGTAGGAATCTCGCATGCGACACAATATGTCACCGTTTGAGAATAGACCCCCTGACATCAAAACATGTCATGGGGTATGATAGATTGATTTGTTGAAAATATGAACAGGATGTGACTTAAGTTTATCTTTCAGTCGCAGATGATTCCACATCTGATTTTATGTACATCCTGTTCATATTTTCAACAAATCAAGAACCTCCTCCTTTTCAATTCCGTCGGTTAAAAATAACATAAAACTACAACGTGAAATCTCCAGCGATGAACGATAACATTAAAAAAATGCGCTCTCCGCACGACCACTCGCAACGACGTGTGCCCGTTAGCTGATATTTTCTTCTGGAACGTTCGGCAATTTCCGGCGAAGGGATGCGCCGCGCCGCTGCCGCGTTACGTTATTAATTTGTTGTTTGTTTGGCACTGACTCAAAATTAGTTACTTACCTCATAGACCATTTTGGGGGAGTCACGTGACCCAGCATGAATCATATTCAGAATTATAGTACCATGCGAATCAACTCCTTTAGGCACTGTGCCGTCAGGTGTGAGCGGAGCAGGTGAGTACGCAGGTAAAAGAAACTTTCCAACGAGGGAAGAGATTTTTCGACAAAATATTCTTGAACGGCATTTCTCAAGTTGAAGATCATTGGAAAATAATGAAGTAGGTTCTACCTACCTACAAAAATAACGGTACTGAAAGCCAGGTAAAAAAAAATCCGCAAATCTTTGCCCCCAATATAGGTGATTTACCACTGTACGGCGTTTGTATATTTAGATTTTTATAACTACGTAGATTTAATTTTCAGCAACGTCGTACATATTTGCCGGTACAGGGGTGAGAAGCCTACAGGGGTGAGACTCCTACTTAGACCTGTTTGGTTCAAGATCATTGCAAAATGTACGGCATCGATTCCACAATATTATTTAACACATAAAATAATTTTCAGAAACTATGCCGTCTAAAAATTATGGTTCATATAACATTTGGGGGTTGAATATTATATTTTTGAAAGAAAGATCAAACATTCGTGTACGGCAAGCGGTTTTTGGACATAATGTGACTTAATATTATTGTTTTACGTAATAGCCGGATATAATTAAAGGAACTAGAAGATATGATTTAAAAAAATATTAAATTTCCGAAATTTATAAGATTTTTGAATTGCACTGTGATTTATCAGAGGAGTAATTCTTAGAATATTATTGCTTTTTTTTATTTATTAAACATCAACAAAATGATGCCCTACATTTTTAATTTGAGAATTTCTCACAGCTGATAAGATTGTGAATTTTGTTTTTACGGAATGTTGGGGTAATTAATTATATTATTGTACGACATTCACAAAATTCTATTGACAATATAAAATGATTGAAAATTACAATGCCGTTTATACAGTGCGCGGCTAAATTATGGAACACATTCGATATTTCACAAGCAATGTACTTTTGACAGAAATCCTGAAAGAGGTCGATTTTTTTTTTTAAATTCCGATTTTTGAATGTATATTCTAAAGAGGTTATGTCACTGGCTTTGACGTGGTGACGTAATCGTTAATTTTTTTAAATTGAAATAGATGTCTTGTGATACTTCATCTGAAAGGTTTTTCAATACTGCATTCAATGAAAATAAATAATTTGATTTGTTTATACAGGGTGAACAAAAATTAATATTTTATTTAAATGTATTGTGTTGGCTATAAAGTTATTCTCTTACTGAAATGAAATATTAATTTTTGTTCACCCTGTACCAACAAATCAAATGATTTATTATCATTGAATGCAGTAGTGGAAGACCTTTCAGATAAGTATACAAACATTATTTCAATTTAAAAAAATTTTCCAAAAAAAATAGGCATTTAAAAACAAAAATCGACCTCTTTCAGGATTTTTGTCAAAAGTACATTGCTTGCGAAATATCGAATTTGTTCCTTAATTTAGCCTCGCACTGTATGAGATGGAACATTGGTTAAAATATACGAAAATTCGAGCTTTAACTATATGCTTTCTCTCATTTCAATGTACATTATTCCACTCTACCCTACAATCTTTGTATTTTAGGTTTTTTAGTTTGTCGTTTTTTTAAAATACCTCCATTTTAATCTCAATCTCAATAAGAATTTCCCCATAGATTCTGTTAAATAATACAAAGATTTAAGATATCAGAAAGCGTGAAAAATTAAATTAATATCTTTCACACACTTGTTACAAAAAAAAAAAATACTAAACTAAACTATTCTATAGGATTGTTGATTGAACACTTGAATAAAAATACATAAAAGTTTAAATATTTTATGAAAATTTACCCAAAAATATTCTGTAAATAACTACAAAGAACTTTTTATAACTTTCGTAAACTTTTATAAACATTTATTACGGCAAATAAAATTTGGTTTTTATTAATTATAATTATGGCTTGTGAAAGTAACAAAATATTATTCCTAGGTAAAAAACAAATTTAACTTAATTCTTCATTAGAACTTTCAATATTGCATTCAGATTCCGTAGTATCTGCAACGCTCATTTTCGCATTCTAAGAATCAATTATGACCTAACCTAACCTAACCTAACCTAACCTAACCTAACCTAACCTAACCTAACCTAACCTAACCTAACCTAACCTAACCTAACCTAACCTAACAAGTTAAGAAAATTGTTGTAGAATTTTCCAAAAAATAAATAAAAACATTTGTAAAAATAAATGTCTATCACTTTATATTCATTTCAAGAAAAAATAGTTTTTTTACCGAAATATTTTAGGATACGAAAATTATCCGCAACCCTCGAAAAGATGCGCACATCGGACAATTATCCGCCAATCGGCAACACTGAAATGATGTAGCCAGAAAGTGTAGAGGGAGATACAAATTGTACCGACAGCCATATGTTTGCACATGAGCACCTGCGGATGCTCTCCCGCCCAGCGTCCTGAGTAAGGGTTTCCCTCAGGGTTTCTCACCTCTGTACCAGTAAATAAGTACGGCATTGCTAAAAACTTGATACAAACAGTGTACTGTAATGACATTTATGAAGAGGGAAGGAGTTGTAAAAATAAAATAAATGTTTGGGGTGACAAAATACTTTTTCAGTCATAGAGAACCATTTTTTTTTGTACGGCATATAGTTATTATTGATTATTGTTATACTTACTAATAAAATATGTTCATGCCGTAAAAAAATGTAACCGTAAAATTACCTTTTCATAGGGAAATACATTTTCCTGAGGCAGCCTCATGTTCCATGAAAAATGTACGGCAAAACACAAAATGACATCGTTTCATAAAATAGTATTCAGATCATAGAATTTGGTGTTGTATCAAATGGCCCTAACTATACTAGTTAGGGGTAGGGGGTTGCGTGCGGGGCTTCTCACCAGGGTTGTCAACGCCACATGAAGAAAAATCCCGACCAAAGGCTAGAGAATTCCCGAAAATTCCCGAAAAAATCCCGAAACATATCTGATCGTTTTTTTCAGGCAAATTTGATGATGATCTCATAATTTGGCAAGTCAACATTAAACATTGACAGGAAACAGGAATGACGTGACACATGACAGTTGACGACCGTCAAATGTTATGCCTAGTTCAGATAGCAGCTTACGGCGTCCTGTTTCCTGATTGGCTGCTCAATATAATGAACTTAATGGTCTATATCTAACGTAGTGTGTTACGAATAAAACGAAAGTTACGAATAGTAATGAAATTCCCGTTTTTTTCTACAATTGTAAAAATCCCGACACAATTCCCGGCACACGTTGAAATTCCCGATTTTCGGGAAAAATCCCGGTAATTGGCAACGCTGCTTCTCACTTCTGAACGGCGTTGCTAAAAATTGAATCTACGCAGTTATAAAAATCTAATTATACAAACGCCGCACAGTAGTAAATCACTTATATTGGGGGCAACAATTTGCGGTAAATATTTTTTTTCCTGGCTTTTAGTAGCGTTATTTTTGTACGGCAATAGGTCCTACTTGATTATTTTTCAATGGTCTATCAATTCGAGACATGCCGTTCAAGAATATTTTCGTCGAAAGTTTCCTTTACCTACGTACTCACCTGCACCGCTCACAACTGAATACACAGTGCATAAAGGAGTTGATTTGTATGGTACTATAATTGTGCTGGGTCACATGGCCCCTCCAAAATTGGCCTGGGCTTGTAGTCTATCAGTACAGGAGCTTAGTTATTAAGACTAAAAAAGTTCATTTAATTTTTCGCTTTTCAGTTTCTCCTTTCGTCGATTTTTTTTTTTTTTAATGTTTTTATTTGAAAAATAAAAGTAAATTCGTAGACATATTTTAGATGAGTCATTAAAGAAATGTAGCGAGTGAATCTACCACTCCTTCAATGAAAGGGTAAAACTCCTCACACGTAATCCCCCAAAAATGTCTTGCATACAGCCTTGATTCTCAATAAATGGATACTCACATGTTATTTGTACATGCATCTATCATCTTGCTGTAATACGGAGAGCATATTTTTGGGTTGAAAAATTTCTGATGCAGAAGATATCCATGGCAGCACATGAAGAGCAGTAGTCTTTGCCAGAAGTGGTTAGTTACTTTGAAATGTTCACAAATATAATGATAAATAATCTGAAAATGGAGGATTTTTTTATGAAATTTACAAACTGTTTCTATACTCACCTGCAATAAAGTGGTAATTGCAATGACCAGCACCTGGATGTTGGGAGACATAGCGTATGTGAGTCCGCAGAACAATCCAGCAATAGAGCTGAAATATTTATCCTTAATTTTGAAAGTTTTAGTCATGTAACATGTCAGAACCTGCAAAATGAGTAATTTATAAAGAAGTTTCCATCCAATATCATATGGTGAACACCATTGTTTTATGGAATAACAGCAACAGTTGTTGGATATAATTGTTCTAAACTCTTAAGCTAGTGGAAAAATAATTTTACGAAAGTTTCATCAACAAAATTTCAGAAAAAAGGTACGTGAAGACGTGAAAAATAAATATGCCTACCCTGTACAAACCTACATAGCTTCCTATGAATAATCCAAAATAAAAATTTGATTTACTAAGCAAAAGCCTGAATATATTCGAAGGTCGCTTCATTAGAATTCCCATTTTTGGTACGAGCCTTCTTATAATGTTGACACCATATCCTAATGAGAAAAATTTGAAAAATCCCTGGAAATTTCGAATATTTTAGTTTTAGGATATCGAAGAAAGGTTGAGATGGATCACCTTGTAAAAATAGATTGAGCATGGTTCCTCATGTGCACATGTACTCTTATTTTCAGAGTTGTTATTTTTCATGGGCGGCGTATAGAACCTGAAATTTGATGATATTCCATTTTTCCTAGTGTGAAAATTTGATATTTTATATGACTCCTTATAATACGAATGATATAAATAACCTCAAAAGGTATCCGGTTTAGACAATGTTAAATCATAAATATTCCCAAACATATTTTATGATATATCAAAATCAAAAGCCCATTTAATGAATTTCATCTCCCCTGCAGTACTGTTGAAATTTCATCACCCTATATTTATATTTTAAAATTATTTTTTACATATATTCATTAAGGAAATAAGAATAGCCTGTGTGAAGCCAAAACAATTGAACATCTAAACTCACCAAAAATATACGAACTTCAGAGTATTCTTTCTGTTTGCCAGGATATGCATCAAGAAACTACTGACACCCATAAACATTATGGTTTGCCCTACTCGATTGATTCCAATACTATTCAAGATTGTCTCTATATACTGCAACAAAATATAAACTTTTTAACAACAAAATGTGATCAACGAAAAGAAACTGACAAGTGAAAAAAAATAATATATTTTTAGTCTTAATAACTAAGTTCCTAAGCTAATGCAGGTAACTCATTTTGAGTAGGCGCCAAACTAACAATCAACGAAGATCATTGAATTAACTTATATATATATATATATCTACACACATATATATATATATATATATATATATATAATAATAATAATAATAATAACGTTTATTGAACAAGGCTCACAAGTTCCTATGTTTACAATTTAACGTTGGAATATATTCGCGAGTGTCGACCACTTATAAGGGATAAGCACTAGTCACTGTGTGCGATAAAAAAAATATATATAAATGTAAATGTTGATAATATAAGTATAAGGTACAAGCTATATAAAATATAAAATGGTACGAAAAGTAAAATGACAATAAATAGTATACGTATACACAGGATAGGATGTAAAATGGAAAATTTAGTTAAAAATATTAAACATAATCTAAAATATAAAAGTATAAAAGTTTGGGATATAAATATTTTGTTTTCAGTTATTTTGGGGTCTATAATTTTTCTATTGTTGTTTTATTTCCTGATACGAATTTTTTAGGAGTATTTTGAATTTTTTTGTGGAATGTATATTTATAATTTCGAACGGAAGCGAGTTTATAATTTTGGGGCCTAAGTAGTTTAAACTCTTTGTACAACAGTTTTATTCATGTGTGGAAACAGAAAAGAGGGTTTTTGATCTGGTGTCGTATCTGGAGTTGTGAGCGGTTTCTAGAGTGTATTTATTTTTGTATAGGTGGTTGGCAGCATTATAGAAATATATTTGTCTTGGATTGAAGAGCTTAATTTCCTGGAGTAATTTTTCCGAAGAATATGTATGGGGTTTTCTTAGAATAATTTTGTAAAAACGCGTGAGTATATTTTCTAGCGGAAGTAGATGAGTTTTCAGTATTCCACCCCATGCAATTATTCCATAACTGAGGTGTGGTACTACCAAGGCATTATACAGGGTAATTTGATCATTTTGATGGAGAAAATTTCTGGATTTATAGAATAAATAGATTAACGATCGTAGTTTTTTCATGATAAATTCTAAATGGGTATCCCACTTTAAGTGACTATCAATATGAATACCTAAGTATTTTACGCTCGTGGCTGAGTTTATCTCGATAGTTTTGTGATTGTCCACGATTTGTAGTTTTTTAAAATGTGGTAAGTTTTTTTTATATGAGCTGAAAGGTATAAAAAACGTTTTTTCAAAATTTATGGTGAGCAATAGATTTTTGAACCATTTTTCAATTTGAAGAAAATCTTTTTCAACTTAATTTTAATCTTGTCCCAATCCACATCGTTATAATATATGACCGTATCGTCTGCGAAGGTGATAATTTCTCCAGCTGTATCCAGAAGAAATAGGTTATTCACGTATAGTATGAATAGCAAGGGACCCAGAACGGTTCCCTGCGGTATTCCGTATTTTAAAGTTCCTGGAGTGCTGAAGGTTCCATTTATGTTCACGATTTGTATTCGGTTTTCTAGATAGTTCCGGAATAGATCTAGTTGTAAGCCCCGTACTCCAATATCCTCTAAGGATTTGATTAGAAGCGAAAAACTCACTGTATCGAAAGCCTTCGCTAGGTCTAGAAATACGGCTAGCGATGGTTCCTGGTCATCCAGGTCACAATAGATTTTTTCCATCAGTCGTGCTATTGGGTCTTGGGTTGAGATACCTTCTTGGAATCCATATTGCTTTTCAGATATGATTTTATACTTTTTTAGATAACACCAGACTCTTTGAAAAATCGAATTTAAACGGTTTTCTTCACATAAAGGATTCAATATAAAATTGAACCAGAGAAAGGTAGATCTCAGGTGAAAAACAACTACTTTCCTGGCAAATACCACGCAGAACGTTGAATGATATTCACCTGAAAATCCATGCATACTTCCATAAAATATCAATGGACATTGAATGCAAATGTTTCTTTCTGATAAGCTCGATTATGTTTAATTTAAGTCGTGTTCACCTAACAATCCGCATACCGGTTTCAGGCTTCTTGGCCCTCATCAGTACTGGAGCAGTCAACCAGCCAAAAGTCCAAAGAACTCTGGCTGAAGTGAGACACAACGTAAACAAACCATCATCGATCTTGTAAACCTATAGGTACGCCGGAAAAGATAAACTTTAACTGGCGGTACCCTAGTGACAGAAAGAAACACTCCGAAAATCTCCCACCTCGATAGGTTTCTAATAAAAGATTCCTTCTCAGTAGGAGGGCAAGCCCGTCTAGCATATAGTGAGAGATAAGTGCCATTGAAGTGGAATGAATTGAAAAATCGAATTTAAACGGTTTTCTTCACATAAAGGATTCAATATAAAATTGAACCAGAGAAAGGTAGATCTCTAGGTGAAAACAACTACTTTCCTGGCAAATACCACGCAGAACGTTGAATGATATTCACCTGAAAATCCATGCATACTTCCCAAAAAATCAATGGACATTGAATGAAATGTTTTCTGATAAGCCCCGATTTGTTTAATTTTAAATCGTGTTCACCCAAAACCGCATACCGGTTTCAGGCTTTGGCCCCCCATCAGTAGGGGAGTCAACCAGCCAAAAGCCAAAGAACTCTTGAAGGAGAACAACGAAACAAACCATCATCGATTTGGGGGGGCCATAGGGACGCCGGAAAAGATAAACTTTAACGGCGGTACCAGTGACAGAAAGAAACACTCCGAAAAAAACTCCCACCCGATAGGTTTCAATAAAAGATTCCCTTGAGGGGGGGCGCCCCCCATATAGTGAGAGATAGGGCCCTGTGAAGTGGAAAAGAAAATGAATTTAAACGGTTTTCACATAAAGGATTAATATAAATTGAACCAGAGAAAGGTGACTGGGGAAAAAAACACTTTCCCCCGGCAAAAAACCACGCAGAACGTTGAATGATATTCACCGAAAAAACCGCATACCCATAAAAAATCAATGGACATTGAAGAAATTTTTTCGATAAGCCGATTTGTTTAATTTAAGCGTGTTCACCCAACAACGCAACCGGTTTGGCTCTTTTGGGCCCCCATCATAGGGAGAGCAACCAGCCAAAAGTCCAAAGAACCTGGCTGGGAGAAAAAAACAAACCATCATCGATCTTGTAACCCAAAGGAGCCGGAAAAGAAAACTTAACTGGGGGCCAGTGACAGAAAGAAAAATTCCGAAAATTCCCACCTCGATAGGTTTCAATAAAAGATTCTTCGTGAGGAGGGCAAGCCCGTTAGCATATATGGGGATAAGCCATGTGAAGGGAAGAATTGAAAAAACGAATTTAAAAAGGTTTTCCACATTCAATATGTACCGGGAAACCCGAGAAATTTCAGGGAAAACAAAATCTTTCCCTCCCGGAAACGTTGGGAAAGATATTCACCCGGGAAAAATACGCATACCTTTCCCCAAAAAAAATCAAAAAGGGAACAAATTTTTTTGATAAGCGATTTTCTTTTTTAAACCATCAATTAAGGTTTCCCCCAAGAACAAAGGGGGAAAGAAAGGGGCCAAAGGAAACCCAAAGTAAAAAAAACCATCATCACCCGTAACACCTGGGGCCGGAAAACGACAAAAACACCTGAAAATTTTCACAGGGGTTTTTAATAAAAAATTCTTCAGGGATGCCCCCGTGCGGAAAAAAGGTGCCGGGAAAATTGAAAAACGGTTTTAAATTCAATATTTAACCGGGACAGCCTTTTTGGAAAAACGCAGAACGGAAGACACCCCCGAAAAAAAACGCAAACCATTAAAAAAAATCACGGGGTTTTGAATGCAAAATTTTTTTTGATAAGCCGACATGTTTAATTTGCCCTTTACCCAAACCCGCAACCAGCCAGTTGCCCCCCCGGAAAAAAACAATCAAAAAGTTCAAAAATTTTTCCCAAAATGGGCACAACAAACAAACCAAACGCCACTTTTAAAACCCCGGAAAAACGAAACCCGGGGGCCGCAAGGGTTTAAAACCCCAAACCCCGGCTTAAAAAGATTCCCTTTAGTAGGGGCCGCGCGGGGAGGAAAGCCCGCGGAATAAATTGGCCCTTTAAAAAGCGATCCCCCTTGGAACCGGGAAGCGGAAATTCAGGAAACCGGGTTTCCCCCGGAAAAAAGCGAACGTTGAATATCAACCCCGAATATTCCATTTTACACGAAATTTAAAAGTTTTCGAAAACCCCAATTTACCTTTTGGGGGCCTTCCTTCTTCGCATTGGTTTAAATTTGCCCTCATTGCGGAAAGAAAAAAAGTTCCCAAAAAACTTTGGGAAAAGGGGGACAACGTAAACCAAACCCCTCGACCCCCAACACCTGGAAAGGGGAAAAAAGTAACCGGCGGGCCCCGCAAGAAAAAACCTTTGAAAATTTTTACTCGAAAGGAAAGATTCTTCGGGGGGGGGAAAACCGTTAAAGAAGGCCGGGGAGGGTGCCGAAAATTCCCCAAAGTTTTCTTTACGGATTCAAAGGGAAATGAACCCGGAAAAGGGGATTGTGGGAAAAAAAAACTTTTCCCAAAAGCAGAACGTTGAATGATATTTTACCCGGCCCCCGCAAATATAAAAAAATCAATGGGAAATTTAATGCAAAAGCCTTTTTTTCGATGCCGATTTGGGTTTTTTTGTCGTGTTTACCTAATCGCATTTTTTAGCCCGGCCTTTGTTTAAATAACAAAAGTTCCCAAAAAATTGGGGGCCCAAAAGTAAACAAAATCATTTTTGAACAAAACCCAAGGGCGCCGGAAAAAACGGGGGTTTTAAAAAGGGCGGTGTTTGGAAAAAGAAATTTTACTAGAAAACCAATAAAGACCCTTTTGGATGCTGCAGTTTTGTGAAGTGGGAAAGAATTGGAAAATTTAAAAGGTTTTCTTTCATAGCTTTAATAGGGCTCGAAAAGAAATTCCGGGAAAAAATTTTTTCCCGGAAAAACCACGCAGAACGGAATGAAATTTACCCGGGAAAACCAGGGATACCCAAAAATGCCAAACCCCACTGAGAAAGGGAAACTTTATTAGAAACCTTCCGAGGTGGGGGTGGAGGGTTTTTTTTCTCACTAGGGACCGCCAGTTGTTTATTTTTTCCGGCGTACCTATAGGTGTTGGGAAATCGATGGGTGGTTTGTTTAGGGTCTCACTTCAGCCAGAGTTCTTGGGCTTTTTGGGTGGTTGGGCTGGTTCCCCCTGATGAGGGCCAAGAAGCCTGAAACCGGTATGCGGATTGTTAGGTGAACACGACTTAAATTAAAAAATAATCATTTATCAGAAAGAAACATTGCATTCAATGTCCATTGATATTCTTTTATGGCATGCATGGATTTTCAGGTGAATATCATTCAACGCTCCTGCGTGGTATCACAGAAAGGAAGCGTTTTCACCTGAGATCTACCTTTCTGGTTCAATTTTATATTGAATCCTTTTATGCGGAAGAAACCGTTTAAATTCGATTTTTTCAATTCATTCCACTTCACATGGCACCTCTATCTCACTATATGCTGACGTATTTGCTACTCCTACCGAGAAGGAATCTTTATTAGAAACCCATCGAGGTGGGAGATTTTCGAGGTTTCTTTTCGTCACTAGGTACCGCCAGTTAAAGTTTATCTTTTCCGGCGTACCTATAGGTGTTACAAGATCGATGATGGTTTGTTTACGTTGTGTCTCACTTCAGCCAGAGTTCTTTGACTTTGGCTGGTTGACTGCTCGTACTGATGAGGGCCAAGAAGCCTGAAACCGGTATGCGGATTGTTAGTGAACACGACTTAAATTAAACATAATCGAGCTTATCAGAAAGAAACATTTGCATTCAATGTCCATTGATATTTTATGGAAGTATGCATGGATTTTCAGGTGAATATCATTCAACGTTCTGCGTGGTATTTGCCAGAAAGTAGTTGTTTTCACCTGAGATCTACCTTTCTGGTTCAATTTTATATTGAATCCCTTTATGTGAAGAAACCGTTTAAATTCGATTTTTCAATTCATTCCACTTCACATGGCACTTATCTCTCACTATATGCTAGACGGGCTTCCACATTCTACGAGAAGGAATCTTTATTAGAAACCTATCGAGGTGGAGATTTCGAGTGTTTCTTTCTGTCACAGGTACCGCCAGTTAAAGTTTATCTTTCCGGCGTACCTATAGGTGTTACAAGATCGATGATGGTTTGTTTACGTTGTGTCTCACTTCAGCCAGAGTTCTTGGACTTTGGCTGGTTGACTGCTCCGTACTGATGAGGGCCAAGAAGCCTGAAACCGGTATGGATTGTTAGGTGAACACGACTTAAATTAAACATAATCGAGCTTATCAGAAAGAAACATTTGCATTCAATGTCCATTGATATTTTATGGAAGTATGCATGGATTTTCAGGTGAATATCATTCAACGTTCTGCGTGGTATTTGCCAGGAAAGTAGTTGTTTTTCACCTGAGATCTACCTTTCTCTGGTTCAATTTTATATTGAATCCTTTATGTGAAGAAAACCGTTTAAATTCGATTTTTCAATTCATTCCACTTCACATGGCACTTATCTCTCACCAGACTCTTTGTTTGATGATTTTCTCGAATATTTTGGCAAAACTGGATATTAAGGATATAGGTCGGTAGTTTGCTGTAGCTAATTTATCACCTTTTTTGTATATTGGTTTTACCACTGAGATTTTGAAGATTGACGGGACTTCTCCAGTATCGATTATAAGATTAATGAGAAATGTCAGTGGTTCTGCAATGAAATGTAAAATTTGTTTTAGTGTTTCTGCCTTAATATTATCATAACCGGTTGCTTTCTTATTTTTAGATTTTTAATCACTTCTTTATTTCTTTTTGATTTGTGTGCGAGAGATATAGAGAATGTGTTACGCGTTTCCTTGGTGTTTTATAATTTACATCTGGAGTTATCTTTTCTGCGAGGTTTTCCCCATGTTAATGAAGTTTTCATTGAATTCTTTTGATACATCCAGTGGGTTTGTTATAAGTTCGTTTTTGTTGTTTTTTATCATGGTAATAGTCGTTTTGTTGGAAGATTTTGATTGCAATGTATTTATTGCTTTCCAAATGCCAAGTTGATTATTTTTATTATCGATTATTAGTTTCCTGTAGTATTCAGCTTTTCTTATTTGGATGAGTTTTCGAATTTCTTTCTTGTATCTATTATTCTCTAGTTTAAGTTCTAGATTATTTGGGTTCAATTTTGTCAATGAGAATAATTTATTTTTGTGGTTAATTGATTTTAAGATTCCAGGTGTTATCCATTGTTTTCTTTTTTGTTTATCATTTGGTATTCGTTTCGTAACTGTACACTTTTCAATGCCATCGGAGACTATTTTTTAAAATGAGTTTGCACTATCTTCAACCGTGTTTTGTTCATAAACGCAACCCTAATCTGTATCGTTCATAGTTTGTTTCAACTTTTGTAGTTTATGTAGGAAATTTTATTTTGGTTATTTTCTGATTTACAATTTCTGTTTGGGACAATAATTTGTAGAACTATCGCAAAATGGTCTGTTATATCAGTAAGCACCACTAGTGGTAGGGTGTATTCAAGGTCTGTTTTTGTTTTTAGGAAAATATGGCCTAAGCATGATTTTGTGTCAGCTTGGACACGGGTATAATTGTTTATCATGGATTCATACCCAAACTGATTGAGAATATTCAAGTACTCTGTGGCGTAATCAACTTTTTTGAGTATGTCAATATTTATATCCCCCACAATTATTTCATAATCATATTCTTTTATTTTTTGATTCAAGAAACTCTTGCAAATGCAAATTGAATCTGAATGGATCTACTGATGGCGATCTATATAGTGCCATCACATGAATGATTTTGCTATAGATGTGGATCTCTAGTTTTGTGACTGTGACGTCACCTAATTTAAAAATGGATGAGTTGTACGGAAGAGAACTCTTCAAGTATATAATAGTGCCATCATTTTTGTTAAGGTTAGCTTCATTATAAATAATATCATATCCTACCAGTTTATATAGAACAACGTTTTCAATTTGGTATGTCTCAGTGAAAATGATGTAGGCAAATGTACTGCTTTGTTGACTCAGGAATACATTCATTTCCTCAAAGTTTCTGTGTATACTTCTAATGTTATTGTGCATCATTTTGAAGTTTGCATTTCTTTCATTTACTGACAGGATTTGACTGCATTGTTCTGAATCATTTACAGTTTCAGTGTGAATTCCATTGCATTGGAAATTTCTGATATAGTTATCCATAGCGAAACAATAATATATAAAATTTGTAAAAGCCTTAAAACTATATATTCATTATTTAAAAATGTCTTGGAAAAAAGAAGAAACGGCGATAGTTTCGGTATACCTTCTTTGCTGCTTGTTTCCCAAGGAGTTCACTGATTCATTGGTATTTCTAGTGAGGGTTCTTGTCATCACTGAGCGTCTGAAGTTTCAATAGAGTTTTTGGATATTTCCCTTGGATTTGATGTTTTTTCCTGACTTTTGGTGAATTTTAGTCGTTTTCACTGCATTTTTATGATCTGACTGATCGAGTTTTGGGTCTGTATGGGGGTCTGGCTGATGGTTTTTGCAATTGAAATTGTTTTGGAGTGGCCTGGAGTTTCTTTTCTTCCCGTTTAAATGTCTCGCCTTGTGTAAATTCTTCAGTGGGGGCTGATGGTGTGGTGACTTTAATAGGTATGGTTGGGGTGGTCGGGGCGCTATTTGACTAACTTTTTTCTTCTTGGGTTTCGAATTCGAGAAGATCCTCTATCCCATAAGCTACTTCTTCAACATATAATTTGTTATTTTTGATGTAACTGTTTTTTTTGTCCTGTCTAGCAAGTATCAAATGTTTCCTAAGAATCTTCTGTTCTTGTCTTTGCTGAGGTGTCAGATCGTTTGCAATTGAGATCTTTGTTCCTTTCAGTTTCGTTGTGTTTTTGAAAATTGATTTTTTGTCAGGTATGAAACTAACTCGATTTTAATTGGCCTGCTTTTTACTTTTCCCAAAGGATATATATCGTTGAAGTGAGAATCATTCAGATCTATATCCAGTAGATTTTTAAGTTCCTGGCTGATATATCTGGTGGTTAGTTCTGTATTTTCTGTGTCCAATCCGAATATTAATATATTATTTCTTTTCTCTGCTCTTTTCAAATTTTCGACTTCTCTTTTAAGTTCAGAGTTTTCTTCCTCTAACTCATGTACAGTGCTCCTTAATTTTTCTATCTTGAATAAGAGTCTTGCTTCACTAGCTTCTATTGTTGATTTTATTTCAGTTCTGTTTCTGATAATTTCTTCCTGTATTTGCTTGAGACTTTGTTCAACACCTTGCATATTTAATTTGAAATCTACGGTCAGTTTTAGCTATATCAGGAATTCCTAATTTCACTGGAGTAGTGTAGAAGATGAGGACAAGAAGGTCAGTTTGTGTTGGATGGTTTTTGCACTAATCTGATAAAAGTTATGTGACCCTTTTATTCATTCTTATCTACTATGGTTGTTTTTTCAGCTGAACACCTGTTTGCCTGTGTTGAGGAAATAGTCTTCTTCAAGATTGAGTCAACTGAACAAACTGCACTATATGCACTATTTTGGGCCAGAAAAAATTGGACACAATTTTACCCTGCGTATAATAAAGAATTCCGCTTTCTCTGGTATGCAACTTAGCAATTCATTTCATTTCATAACTTTAACAACTTACATATAAATATATATATATATATATATATATATATATATATATATATATATATATATAGAAGAAAGGACTAGTTGAAAAAAACTATGAATTTGAAATAAACTTTGTAGAAAGGATATTCCTTGAGGTTGCAGTCAAAATAATGGCCTATGAGAAAAAGTAAAACTCTTTCTTATTTAGTCAAGCTTTCGAAAATGTTTATTTTCATTATCAAGACAAGTAAGGTGAGGTTAAGTGAAGACAGCGAACTAATCACCATTTCGTGATTGAGGAATTTTTCAAAATATATATAAAAATTAAACAATAGCACTCGCACATATTGTTTTAGATACTTAATTTAAACACTTTAAGATTTGAAACGGCACAATAATTACCACATGGTTGAAGCGTGACTGACACTTGTCAGCCACCATTTTCCTTTTTCAGTCACGCTTCAACCATGTGGTAATTATTGTGCCGTTTCAAATTTTAAAGTGTTTAAATTAAGTATCTAAAACAATATGTGCGAGTGCTATTGTTTAATTTTTATATATATTACTAGTAGTGGGTCATAGTGATATGATTTTGAAAAATTCCTCAATCACGAAATGGTGATTAGTTCGCTCTCTTCACTTAACCTCACCTTAATTGTCTTGATAATGAAAATAAACATTTTCGAAAGCTTGACTAAATAAGAAAGAGTTTTACTTTTTCTCATAGGCCATTATTTTGACTGCAACCGCAAGGAATATCCTTTTAAAAGTTTATTTCAAATTCATAGTTTTTATATATATATATATATATATATATATATATATATATATATATATATATTTGGAGTTTTCTTGGGTTTCAAATTCGATTGTATGAAAACGAGAAGAAAATTACATTTTTTTATTAATAATTTAAGTTTTGACTTACCGTTCTATAAACGATACCTTTGATGACTGCATTACAGCCATACCCCTCGATAAAATCGACGAACTCCAAAATGCATTTAATACATTTCATACCAAGTTACAATTTACCATCGAAACAGAAAAGAACAAAAGAATCAATTTTCTCGACCTCACATTATTCAACGAACATAATAAAATTAAAACACAATGGTACACAAAATAGACTTGATCAGGACGATACCTAAACTATAATTCTAACCACCCCATGTGCCACAAAAAAAGTGTTATTACAAGCATAACAGATAGAGCAATTATTCTGTGCAGCCCATCACTTAGATAAAGTTAGAAAAACGCTCAGTAATAACAACTATCCAATCAACAAGATAAACAGAATAATCATGGAACGCACACACAAATTCTATAACAAAACAAAACCAAAACAAAAATTCGACAAACCAACAACATACACAGGGATAGTTCCCTACATACCGGAACTATCTGATAATATAAAAAACATCCTAAACAAACACAACATTTCCACAAGTTTTAAATCATTTAACGTTTTAAAAAAATCATACACCCCATTAAAAAGCCAAGACCCCATGATGAAAAATCAAACCTAGTATATAGTATCCCGTGATGATTGTGACTAAGTCTATATCGGACGGACCTCACAACTATTATGTAATAGAATAAATGGCCACAAATATGCTAAACAAGCAAGTACCGCTCTCAACAAACACATTATTACAGAAAATCATAATGCAAATTTTAATAATATAAAAGTACTAACATACGAGAAAAACAAAGATAAAAGAACATTCAAAGAAATGATATATATGAAAAAAATCAAACATGCCATGAACAACCGCACATACATAAACAATTTGAGCCAAATATACCACACTATAATTCAAAAACAAATAAATAAATCCCAGCTGATACAAATCATTATTCAGTTTACCCATATCACCCCCACACACGTACACAACACCATCCCAGCGGAGTGTACTACGGACCTACCAACAACAAACAAAATAACTATAAATAGTTCTACACTACGTCGTTCAGGCGCCTTTAATGACAATTGACAAAACAACAAACCACACAATATTAAAAGTTTTCCGTTATAACAATGATGCAACAAGATTTAACACCGCCCCGAAATCCAACTATTGTTGGTAACAAAACACAATCATGGTAAAACCAAGGTACGTAACCCAAAAGGTAATTAAATTTATTTTCAGACACAACCTAACTTTCTACATAATGATGTTATCCAAACCATTATTTTATTTTCAGATTCAAATGTTTTTGATGTTTTTAATAAATTTTACTGAAGATGCCCCCGAACGAGGGCGGAACGTCTAAAAAAATGTAACTTTCTTCTCGTTTTCATACAATCGAATCTGAAACCCAAGAAAACTCCAAAAATACAATCACCAAGGTTCAAGAACCCACTATACTATATATACAGTGCTTCTCAAAAGTCCCCTCCACCCCTCTTATTTTTGGAACTATTATACATAAACAAGTGAAATTTGGAAACTGAATATTAAAGGTTGTCAACTTCCCTACTAGTGATGATAGATGACGAAATCGTCAAAGATGACGTCACAAGGCCATTGTGACCAATCATTTCAAATGGAACCCTATGGCAAGCGACACCTCTTTTAAAAGGTGTCGAAAAAACCTATTCAATGATACTTATTTTGTTTGTGTTTATGGCAGTTTTAATGGCTCATTAGTAAACATTAAAATTTTAATTCCATTCAGTATGATATTAATTACAGATTTAAGAATCAGTATCTACTCAAAGAAATTGCTCGAAGTGATCTCCATTTACTTCCTGACAGTGAAATATCCTATTTTTAAACTCTTCTCGTACTTTTGCAAATGTGTCTGCGGAAACAGCCTCACATTCTGCAACAATACGTTGTTTTAAAACGTCAATATTGTCAGGTTCAGTGGCGTAAACCTTCGATTTAAGGTACCCCCACAGAAAAAACCCAAAGGTGTGAGGTCCGGTGATCGAGCTGGCCATTCCGTTGAACCTCGTCGTCCAATCCATCTACCACGATACCCCTCATCCAAATACCATCTTACTGCACCGTAATAGTGTGGAGGAGCACCATTCTGTTGAAATGTTATTTCCAAATTGCCGAATTCATCTGGATTATTTTCCAAAATTTCACTCCAATACCTCACATTCTGTGTATTTCATTTACATTCAGATAGGAAGTACTTTCGTCACCAACACAAATTGTTTTGACATAGTCTGGCTGTTGGTTAATTATAGGTTCCTTATTTTCACAAAATTCTAGTCTTCGGTCTGTGACGTCGTCTGAGAGTTGATGAACCATTTTTAATTTGTATGGATGAAATCGGTTTTCCTTCAACACCCTGTGTACTGTACTTCGACTGACTTCACAGGTAGATGCAACGTGAGTTGTTGAAGAAGTAGGATTAACTATTACTTCTGCCAGTATATCAATTTTTTCCTCATCAGAAATTTGTGGTCTGCCAGATCGTTTCGCATCATTAATACTACCCGTTGTTTCAAACTTACGAAGAAGCTCCCTTAAATAAGTCCTCGAAACGGGGCGATCGGGAAACCTCTCATTAAAAATGAGTTCTGTTGCATGAATATTTTGTCCAGTTTCACCAAGAATTAGGATCGCTGCTACTTTATCACCCAAAGCAAGTACCATTTCGCTTCTTGAAGCACTTAAACGTTCGGCTCACAACAGTTTAACAAATTATTAAAATGTACAAAAATATCAAAAGTACCAAAAGCTGCTAAAACAGTTAAATGTTCGATTAACAATACACAAATTATTAAATGTACAAAAACTTGGACAATTACAAAAACGTCGAATTAGGGAGACTAACAAAAACGTCAGATTATTCGACAACTATCCAGAGGCGGAGCTTGAATTTGGAATTTCAGTATTAACTGATTTAATTCATCACAGCTTTGCATTTTTTAAAAACGAGTTACCAAAACTGCCATAAACACAAACAAAATTAGTATCATTGAATAGGTTTTTTTCGATACCTTTTAAATGAGGTGTCTTTTGCCGTAGGGTTCCATTTAAAATTATTGGTCACAATGGCCTTGTGACGTCATCTTTGACGATTTCGTCATCTATCATCACTAGTAGGGAAGTTTACAACCTGTAATATTCATTTTCCAAATTTCACTCGTTTATGTATAATCGTTCCAAAAATAAGAGGGGGGGAGGGGACTTTTGAGGAGCATATATATATATATACATATATATATATATATATATATATATATATATATATATATATATATAATGGATCCATGCCTATATCTCCTTCACTAATCTACCGATTTGAATGAAATTTCGTACATAGACATATGAAAACAAAATGGCCGATTTCCGGTTTCACCAGAATTGCACCAACTTCGATTTAAAAAAAAAAACCCTGTTTGATGTTTTTCGGATTCTACGGCTCAAATTACATACGACAGTGTTGCCAAATTTTTATTTCACAATTGAAAAAAAATATATACATTTTTTTTAGGCCAGGAGGCCTTGATCTGGTTAAAATCCATACTGATTTACATCAGTAACTCATAGTAATAGTCATTTCATCGATAAGATCGATAACAAATCCTACAGCAGGAATTGAAATTATATGTACGCATTTTTAAAGAGAAAATTGTTTTTTTCAAATGGTACTTATCATTTGCCATTCGATAGAGAATTTAATTACCAATTCAACGATGTACATTATGAACCACTTTCTCTTTGTTCAAAACTAAAAACGATCAATTATTGAATTTGTACAATATTTTATACGATGCCTACAAATTCCAATGAGTTATCCGTTTAGGTTTGATGAAATGAAAGGTAGCCGTGGAATCATGGAAAACAGTAGGTCATTAATGTCATGTCGAAAGTGAAATACCAATTTCACTTGTCATCTCGTTTCGTTTGTAAAAAGTTTTTTTGAAAGAGAAAATAATAATTGTTATTCTCGAAACGAACAAATCGATATGATATAATATACGGAGAATGTCAGAAGAACGCTGTCAATGCTATACGCTGTTCGTTATCCGTTAAGACAGCACTCTTCGAGAACCTATTTCAGGAAATTGGAAATTATGCTAAGGAAAGAACCAGCTGATCAAAACCACATCTACTTCATCGTCAGTGAAGAAGCGGAAACTAATGTTATAGCATATGTTCATTTTTCTCCATCTGCCTCAGTGCGGGAATTGGGAATTGAATGTGGGATCAGCAGGGAAAGTGCTAGAAAAGTATTTGAATGATGGTTTTGTCTCGAAGGTACTGTTTACAGATGAGTCTAGGTTTACGAATAATGGTATGTTCAATGGGAATAATACAAGGTATTGGGCTCAAGAAAATCCTAGGTTGTTGAGACAAGGTTATTTTCAAAAAAGATTTGGATTCAACGTCTGGGTAGGAATAATAGGGACAAGAATCATTGGAACAATTCTTTTCGACGGGCCTTTGACGGGCCAAAGATATCTACAATTCTTAGAGAACGATATTCAAAATAATATCAACGATTTACCTGAAAACATCAGGGAAAATATGTTTGTTCAACAGGATGGTGCAGGACTACATGATGCTAATATTGTCAGGCAATATCCTGGTGATACCCATGGGCAGAGATGGATTGGAACAAATGGTCCAATCATATGACCAGCCAGATCGCCTGATTTAACCCCTATTGATTTTTATTTATAGGGTCACATAAAATCGAAAGCATACTCGAGGAGACCAACTCCTTTGGAGGACATGAAAGTTAGAGTTGAGCGCGCATTTCAGGAAATTCCTGCTCACGAACTGATAAATGTGATGTACAATAAATAGAACTAGTCTATGTGTCAGGGAAAACGGGCAACACTTCGAACATATCATTGGTCCGGAAGTCGGCCATTTTGTTTTCATATGTCTAGGTACAAAATTTCATTCAAATCGGTTGATAAGTGATGGAGATAGAGGCATGGCCATTGTCACCCGGTATATCCACAGTTCTGAGAAAAAATAAAATGTTAAAAAAAATCACAAAAACCAATAATATACAGTGCGTTTTGAATATGTATTCACAAATGGAAACTTGTTTTATCATCAGTTTGGGAAAAGTCTGAGATTTGTTGAAAGTTGTTGTTTTATGTTAAAGCGTATAGTCAATGTGATTGTATTATTTTTATCAAACGTTGTAAATATATATGATATTCAATAAAACCGTTACGAATCCACTACGCCACTGTTTATCGCGCACCAGCTCGATGGTGCCACACAAACAATCAACGAAGATCATAAAATAACTTTAAAGAAATAATTAAAACAAAATAACATAAAAATGCAACGTGGAATCTCCAGCGATAAACGAAAATGTGCTTTCCGCACGACCACTCGCAACGACGTGTGCCCTCACGTGTGTGTCCATTCGGGTAGCTGTCTCGCTGATATTAACTTTGTGAACGCTTGGCAATTTCCGGCTTGTTTGTTTGTTTGGCGCCGACGCAAAATTAGTAACTTACATTAGTCCAAGAGCTTAGTTGTTAAGACCAAATTCCAACACAAATTCACTCAATTTTGAATTGTGGAATGATTACTTTTGCTGTAAAACCCACAGTTCCAGGGATATCTTGCGGAAAACACACCGTATAATCCAAATTACCCCACACTTCGCAGGAAAGTGCATTTATTTGCGACAGATTGACTAAACTGCAGAACATTCAGAACTTGAATACGGTTGGAAAACATCCACCTAGTGATGTATAATTTTCATACCGAATTGAAGAAGATCAGTCCATCCAACACTTGGTTTTCTGTCGTTTCCAAAATAAGTGCGAGGCCTGAGAGAAATCCAGGTAGGAAGACAACACTGGAATAATAGAATCTGCCAAATAGTTTCCTGAAAAAATATTTTTACAGATTAATATTGATAAAAAGGATTCATTAGAATATCGAATTCTCGTTTTGAGAAATCGATCTCTAGTTATATTGGAATGGATTTTCTTTTAATTTTGAAATATAAAGAAAACCGATTTCTTTCTTACAGAATAATAATAATAATATTTATTTCATTTTAATGCACACAGGTTACATAAATGATAAAAAACGTCAAAATTACAGTTACATTAGGAAAGGATAAGTTAACAATTACAGATTTACTTAAACATGTATATACAGGGCTATTCAAATTCGTTTCTGTACATGGGGATCTCGTAAACGATAAGAGATATAGTGTCGGTTGAAGCGTGGCAAAGTTGCGTATTTTAGAGACCTATTTAATGATGTGGAAAAACCGAATTTAGCTCTTTTGGTTCTGGAGATATACAGGAAAAACAAAAAAATCCCAAATTATTTTTTTGCCTGAATCTTCTTTATTCGCAGACATATTGAAAATCTGTCTACATTTTGCCATTGGCACTTGATGTGGGCTATCAGAATATGTTCATGAATATTTTATACAAGGTGTCATCTGACTTGGGCCACCCCCATCTTTGAATTTTTAAATACGGACCTGTATTTTTTGTTGTAGTTTTTGGATCGTCGACGTTCACTTCATACTGAGAAATTAAATTCAATTTTTATATTTCGGGAAGTTTCGATAATATTTTATTATAATTGGGTGATTCATTTTTAGATACCAATTCATATTTCTTCACATTTTCAATGCTCTTTGAGCGTTTTCTACAATGAACTTCGAATAGCAAAACCTTTTATGATTATCTGAAACATATCTACAACAAAAATAGATTATATATATGTATTTTGATAAGCTGAAAAAGAAATGATAGCAATAATTACATCCGAAACGAACACTATAATTGTAATGAAAATTGAAATGAAGTAATTTATATACACAAAAAAATTAATGGCGCAATAAATTTTCGGATTGGAGTCCTTCCATTTTGATAAATTTTTGAACTCGTTTTTTCATATTATTTATTGCCCTTAATACACTTCTTTGCTGCATTGTTGCGAAAGCAATCAAAATCCCCAATCTCAAGTCTTCTACATTTTCTTGCACCATAAGTGATTCTTGGAGATAGAAAGATCATAACACCACATTTTCGCTAGTTACTATAATACTTACCTATAAGTTGCTAATGTCTTTAGATACCATGTTTAATACCGATGAAATCTCAGTAGACTATGAGAACAATTGTCGATAATATTTTGACATTTGTCATATTTGTTGTATATCTTTGAGGTTATTGGTGTAAAAATGATGTTTTCCGCTGAAGAAAAACGGGACATGGTGAAAATTTATTATGAAAACCATAGAAACAGTTATGCTACAGCCCAACGGTATATAGAAATTTATCCTGAAAGGCGTCAACCTCATGAAACTTCGTTCCAGAAATTAGACGAAATCCTCAGCGAATTTGGATCATTCAATAAGCCTCGCAAAAGTTATGGTAACAGAACTCCAGCCGAAATAGAGGAAGGTATTGTTGAAAAAGTAAGTTTTTTTTTAATTTAAATAAACTCTCAGTAATATCACTGAATTTTAGATTGATGAAAATTTATCGAAATCATCGGTACAAATTGCAGATGAATTGAATTTGCCACAAACGACAGTTTGGCGCACTCTCAGGAAGCATAATTTTAAATGTTACAAAATTAAAACGGTTCATAAATTACATCCAGGAGATCCCGAATGAAGAAGCAATTTCTGCAACTGGTTGCGTAGACAAATCGTAAGAGATGGGAATTTTTTGAATAACATAATTTGGACCGATGCGAGTCGTTTCACAAATTGCGGTGTATTCAATAGGAATAATGAACATGTCTGGTCTCAGACCAATGAAAATAATTTCAGAGAAGTTCGTCCTCAAGTGCGATTTGAGCTTAATGTATGGGCAGGAATTTTTTATAATAAAATTCTTGCGCCATATATTTTCCAGGAGACATTGAATGGCGAACGTTATTTGCAATTCTTAAGGACCGCCTTCACTGAATACCTCGAAGATATTCCAATAGGTAGGTTGAATGGAATCTGGTTTCAACATGATGGAGCTCGTCCTCATTGTACAAGAGAGGTTAATCAGTTTCTGAATACCACATTCAACAACAGATGCATAGCAAATAATGGGCCAATAAGATGGCCTGCAAGATCACCAGATCTTACTATTTTGGACTATTTTCTATGGGGGACATTGAAAAATAGGGTTTACGCTGGCGGAGAGATAGAAAATATGGAAGACTTGAGATTGAGGATTTTGAATGCTTTCGCAACAATGCAGCAAAGAAGTGTATTAAGTGCAATAAATAATATGAAAAAACGAAAAAACGAAATGGAAGGACTCCAATTCGAACATTTATTGCGCCATTAATTTTTTTGTGTATATAAATTACTCCATTTCACTTTTCATTACAATTATAGTGTTCGTTTCGGATGTAATTATTGCTATCATTTCTTTTTCAGCTTATCAAAATACATATGTTGGATCTATTTTTGTTGTAGATATGTTTCAGATAATCATAAAAGGTTTTGCTATTCGAAGTTCATTGTAGAAAACGCTCAAAGAGCATTGAAAATGTGAAGAAATATGAATTGGTATCTGAAAATGAAAAAAATACTCTCTAAAAACACTAAGGTACATGGGGAGACGTGAAAGTTGCTATTGTGTTTTTATTTAACTCAGTCAACCAATTTCCAGGGCCGTAATTTAAAAGGGAATAATTCACCCAATTATAATAAAATATTACCGAAACTTCCCGAAATATAAAATTAAATTTAATTTCTCAGTATGAAGTGAACGTCGACGATCCAAAAACTACAACAAAAAATACAGGTCCGTATTTTAAAATTCAAAGATGGGGGTGGCCCAAGTCAGATGACACCCTGTATTAAAGATTCATGAACATATTCTGATAGCCCACATCAAGTGCCAATAGCAAAATGTGGACAGATTTTCAATATGTCTGCGAATAAAGAAGATACAGGCAAAAAAATTATTTGTGATTTTTTGTTTTTCCTGTATATCTCCAGAACCAAAAGAGCTAAATTCGATTTTTTCACATCATTGAATAGGTCTCTAAAATACGCAACTTTGATACGATTTAACCGACACTATATCTCTTATCGTTTACGAGATCCCCATGTACAGAAACGAATTTGAATAGCCCTGTATATAAAACACTAACTAAATAGTTCACACAAGTTAAAGAAATATATCACAAAAAGAAATTAACAACACATTCTGATTAGGAATTTTTTAAGTTTTGATTTGAAAATATGAACATTGGAGGATGATTTTATAGGTATATCAAGTATATTGTAAAACTTACAACCAGTACAATAGAAGCTTCTTTGGTACATCGATGTGCGATGATAATCAGGTTGTAAGAGATTTCTGTGACGGCTGTTATAACAGTGAGTGTTATCTAGTGCAAGCTTCCAGTATATATAAACTGTAAACTGTTAGTATACCAAGAGATGTAAAGTATTGTCGACAGCTGGCATTCATATCAATGCTTTCAATAAATCGAATTGCATACTTTTGAAGAATAAAAATTCGATTCATACCGGCACTGTTTTTCCAATTCAAAATACCCTACTTCATGTGTGAGTGAAAGTGTGCAAAGTACAGAGTAAGCAAGACATTGTTACTGCAGTGGTTCTTCATATATTTGATACTGTAGCAACTGCTTCTCAACTTATTGGATAATAGTTCTATATGATCTGCCCATTGCAGATGTTTGTCGAAAGTTACTGCTAAAAGTTTTACTCTATCACTACAAATTATATCTTTTTCTGTATTTTCGAATAGCACGGGTGGCCTTTGTTTGGAGCGCCCAAAAAAGACTGAGACTGTTTTGTCACGATTTAATAATAGACAGTTTTTTCTGACCATCGAATAATCTCATCATAAACCCATTCAGTTCTAACCAGTAACATGTCTATGCTTTCTAAAAAAATCAATAAATTGGTGTCGTCTGCGTAACATACTATTTTTATATCTTGGTTTTTCTCCATAAGAGTGATTAGATCATTTGCAAAAATATTGAATAATAAGGGTCCTAATACAGAGCCTGAGGTACACCTTGATTTATTGAACGGTGCCTACTCAATCATTATAAAATTAATTTAAAACATAAATTGAATAAGTTGAAAATGAAAATTCAATTGAAAAAATGTTCATTCCGGAATGTCAGACTTCATTCATTTGCAGATTTCATGAAAAATGGTTTTTGTATTTTTTTTTATTCTACGAATGAGATAATAATCAATTCATTTTTCATTGCTCTTCGATGATTTATTGTAAGGCGATGAGTATCAAGGTAGAAGCGAATTTTAGAAATCAAAAGTTGTCTTTTTCAGACTGTGGAAGGTTACCCAAAAAACATGTCAAGAAACGTTGTTCCTCCACAAAAAACCACATTCATTCAATAATTGTCATGAAAATTTCAATGATTTCCTAATTTTTTGTCAATTTGATCCCTAGAATATTCTGACTCTTCTATCACTGTTGAAACCAAGTATAACCCGAAGGCTCTTACTCTTTCGACATAAAAACTAGTGGGCCACAGCCATTCACGAATTTGGAATGTTGACTGAACAAGGTAAAAACGCTAGGCCTTGCCATAATAATGTTTCTCAAAAATAACCCAGAAAGAATTTTGAACTGAAGAAAATTTTGAAAATTATGAATTTCTATAGAGGATAGAGCTTTCACTACCCTGTATGGATTACCTATTAGTCCATGCAGGGTAGTGAAAGCCCATCAACACCAACGTATTTTTTTTAAATGGTACCGAATTTTTCAATGCTTTTTTGAATTCTGCATCAAATTCTGAATTCAGCGATATAAAATAAAAATAAAAATAAAATACTAAGCAATAATGCGAGTGTTCATCAATTTGTCAGAAAACCTGTCAGATTTAATGGAACTGCAATCAATTTTGTGTTGATTTATCGTAAAACTAAAAAATGGTTCAATTTTCGAATGCAGAAAAGTTAGATATGATGTGTATTTATGGCAAAGTAAGAAGGAACGCAAAAGAGGCAGCGAGAATATACGCTAATCGGTATCCCGACAGCAGACAAAATATTCAATAGCTTAGCCAAATTTCTGGCACAAAATGGCTGTTTTAATGAACGGATGCGAACAAAAAAAATAGCTTTAGACGAGAATCATACTGTTGCAGTTCTAGGTCAAATGGTATTGGAACCACATAGTTCTATCAGAGAAGTAGCAATGGATTGTGATATTTCGAAGTCGTCAATACAACATTTTTGTCAAAAAACAAATTCCATCCCTAGAAAATACATTTGGTTTAAGAACTACGACCAGGTAATAAATAATCTTTGTTTTTTTCATAACCAAAATCTATCCTCATATTTAGGAGATGCTGATAGGAGATTGAACTTCGTTGCATGGTTGTCCATGTTGATGATCAGTTTCTAAACAAAATATTATGGAGTGATGAAACCCGTTTCCATAACAACGGTATAATGAACAAACATAATTGTCACTACTGTTGTGACTTGAACCCTCATTGAATAGGCCTTTTCATTTAGATGATTTTTTAAAGCGCATGCGCTCGTTTTGAGACCCAAAGTCTGATTGGCTATTGGGAAAGTGAATAGCCATTGGTTAGTTTTGAAATAACAATTTGAGATTGGCTTAGTTCAAAATTAGCGGTATTTTCACATTATGTCAACAGTCAACTTCATGACAAATGCACCTGCATACATTGGCGTTCGTAACTTTCTTTGTAGGTTGAGTACGTATTACCTATTTTATACCACCAAAAACCTTCCATTCGTAGATAGAGTAATGTACACGAATATTTTCTAATGGTGAGTTTTCCTCTCCATGTAAATTCAAGTCAACTATCCATAGGAAAACTCGGAATTATTTTCTTTCCTTTAAAAAAAAAAGATGTCAATGCCGTTGGGTCTGACAGGTAAACATAGTTAGTCATTTGTCATCCAAATGAAAGAGCCTATTCAAAAAACGAGATATCAATCTGTGTGGGGGGTGGATGTTTGGTGTGGAATCATTGATGGTTATTTGATGGGACCTAATTGTTTCGAAGGAATTCTCAATGGATCCAGAATGAACTAAAATATAGAATATGTCTCTTCCATGTGAGGAGAGGCAATTTGAAGACTTACTAAAATAATTCATATTATCACTTTAATTTTTTTGTAATTTGAAAAATTTGTTTTCGTTTGTATTGTCAGCAATCAAACAGTAACACACAACTAGATGACATTGAATAGGAAATACAGTTATAATTAAACTCGTTATATGGCTTTTTATTTTGACACATTCATGGCTCTTTTTATAATATGCAATAAAATTGCCGTTTGTGTCTGGTATCGCTGAACTCAGAATTTGATGCAGAATCCAAAAAAGCATTGAAAAATCCGGGGTGCCATTTAAAGAAAATGGCGTCAGTGTCGCCAACGGATGAGATGGATCTCTACGTTTGACATCGAAATCATCCACTTCCATGGAATATGGATATCCTTTTTCATTTCCCAGATATCTGCCTGCGGAGTTTTATAATATTACGATTGGCGGACAACCACCTCATATGATTTATCAATATTTGCGAAAATATGATGTTTAATCAGTCCGTTCCTGAAATCATGAATCCATGTCCAGAAGTAGGCATATCTATCAAACAGAAAAAAGTGCATGATATGAACTGTTATTTGAATTTTTAACCTACCATTTCCTCAAATATTCAGTCAAATCAGATTAAACGAATATTGAAGATCTGGGGGAAGTGGCAAAAAGAGCTAATTCATTACCGGAAAAATATGAAGATTTTTATCTGGAAGAGTATCAAGAAATCCTATTGATTGATTGCGACAATATTAACCTTGGCCGATAATAAAATCATAACCAACCGCTTGCTGTAGACAAATATTTTTTCTACGGCTATAATACAAAACTGCATTTTTTAAACTGTTTTTGATTGGACAATGAAGTACCTACATTGTATGTTTTCAATTTCATTTCCTTATCTGATAACAGCCTACGGCTCATTCTGCAAACATCATACTCGTGGGAAATGAGTATCATTCCGTGCTTGTTAAACAATATACTATTCTCGGGATGAAAATAATGTCAATAACGATAATTTCTGACTATGGTAGTGAAAAAAAAGAAACACAATGGTCAAACAATTATAGCCCTCGCGCCATAAATCCCTAGTTGCTTCGCTCACCATGATTTAAACTTGGCACTTGCGCTATATCTTTCTGTATAATACACATTTTTTTAATCGACGCAGGACGTCCTTCTATGACTATCTGCGAAAATGCAATTACTTACCGTAATAAGCAGATTGTAGAAATAAATATTGTTTCCATGGCCCATCCATATCCAATAGATCTGATTTCGGCCCTTAAAAAGTCTAGAAGAAGAGTCTTCTTGTCTTTCTTGTTGCAATTCATAAGTAGCTTGATCTAGAGTGTACAAAATATGTGAGTATCCTCAGGAATAGACATACTCTCAACATTCACTGTGAGAAATAAACAGGCAAACTATATTTTAGTTTTAGTAGGGGGTTTGAATGATTTTGGGTGAATATTTTTCTGTTCATAAATTTCTAAGGTATCATCGACATTTTCCTTTCTCCTAGGATTTGGAACCCCATGATATAAAATGGGTAACCATGATTTTAATCACATCTCTCTTCAAACCTCTCGATGAAACCCTTTTTCCAAATCTCGATTTTCTCTTATTTGTGAAATATTGCGATATGAATAATTTGGTGGTTTATATTCCTTGGATCTATTCCATAGGTAACTCAATATGTATTGAAAATGAGTAAAGCTTAGTTTGAAATTTTTTACTTGAATTAATTAAATTATTTATTTATAGCCATTTTAAACAAAAAATATATACATCAGAATCCCTAGACGAATTATGTGTAACAAATTAGTTGACTCCACGAATAATGGATTTATATTAATTTTCCAATTCTTTTGCAAGAGCTTGTTGATATGTCAAGAAAATCTACTTTGGAACTATTTTTTTTGGAGTATTATTCATATCAGTAACATTCAAAAAATATATTCCAGAATTTTGCTATCTCCTATATAATGTACCTACATTGAATTTAATGAGCTCTGAAATTTTTGGTGAATTTATAATTTTTTTACAGAAACAAGACTTGCTCAACATCTTTGTTTCATCTAGTTCAAATTCTGATTTTCCCTGACTGTTGCATATTCATATGTATATATATATATATATATATATATATATATATATATATATATATATATATATATATATGTATAAAAGTTGGTGCACGTGCGATAATCATATTAGGTAGGCACTTAGAATCGTTGCAAGTCAAATAGCATACAGGGTAGGTCAAAAAATTGTAGAGTAAAGTATCCTTATTTCAGAGAATTCAGCAAAATGTTATGGAGAAAAGTTTTTTAAATTTGGCAGTTATGCCTACATACCAAATCATACCCTACCAAGAAAGCATTTTTTAAACATTAATAATTTCCCAATAAACTTTTTTGTATATTCACCCTAAACACATTCATAAATTAATCAAAATTGAATCAATTTCGCATTACTTGTTCAAATTCAAGCATATTTGTAAAATCAACTCGGATTATGTACCACTTTCTTTTTGTTCAAAAAAAAATTATTGAATTTGTACAATATTTCATACGATGCCTACAAATTTCAGTGAGTTATCCGTTTAGGTTTGATGAAATGAAAGGTAGCCGTGGAATCATGAAAAACAGTAGGTGATTAATGTCATGTCAAAAGTGAAATACCAATTTTACTTGTCATCTCTTTTCATTTGTAGAAAGTTTTTTTTGAAATGGAAAGTAATAATCGTTATTCTCGAAACGAACAAATCGATATGATATTAATATACGGAGAATGTCAGAAGAACGCTGTCAATGCTAGTACCTATACGCTGTTCGTTATCCGTTAAGTGCTGGGCTATACTATCCCTTTCAACCGGTACGTTTTGGCGGGACCGGTTTCGCTGCAATAAAAGCAAGAATCTACACTACACCGCCGAACCGCACTTCTAGTCGATATGTCGCGTCGAACAGATGTAAAAATTCTGTGTGCTTTAGAAGCCGCTGATGAACTAAAGCAACCTGTAACAAGACGGTTTTGGATACATCCGTATTTTTGTCATAGGGAATCAAGTGACAGATTTTTAAAGTTTTACGAGAGAATTAGAAAATACGCAGATTTTTTTTTGGATATTATCGGATGTCAGTGAAGTCTTTTGATGAACTCTTGAACGAATAACGTCCTTATATTACCAAACAGCAAACGCCGTTTACAAATCCGATAAGTGCAGAAGAGAGACTCACCATAACCTTGCGGTAAATAACATACCTAGTAGGTACCTACTATAAAAAAATTTAAAGTGGCAAAACGAGAAAACAAACTATCATATGTGAGTATGCATTTATTGAACAGGTACATAGAAAAACGGAACATATTATTATGCCACATTAAGGGCCACTATTATAATGCCAGTTTAGTTTTAACTCCGGATGGATTTACCAATGGTTTAGACTGTGAATGACTTTCGTTAAATGTTTGTTTAAGGTTCACATTCTCCCCATTAGCAGATTCATGTGGAGTATGAACTAATGGTATAATAATGGCCCTAAAGATCAGTAAAATTGGAAGAATCAGAATAATGGATATGTTCGGCAGGGGATGAAAGTGAAGAGCCCGGAGAAGGTGTTGAAACAGTTGGATGAACGACAATGGAGCTTTGACTCGTATTAAGATGAATTTGATGCTGAGGGTGAAAAGTCGAATATTGTTGAGAGGAGGGAGTTGGTGGTTGCAGGTGGGAGGAAGTTGGTGGTTGCAGATAGAAAGAAGTTGAGGGTTGAGCTATTGAATGTGTTGGGTTTCTTTTATTTCGTCTATCGCGAAAAAATTGCAAAACATGGTATCGAAAGTCCAGTTTTTCATCATCATCTAATTTTTTTACGTCCGGCAGTATAGACAGCATGAAAGCTTTATCGGAATCATCAGCGACCGACTCAGAATGTTCTAATTTTTGTAACAGTTGTTGTTGTAAGACTGACATTTCAGCAGTTTTACCTCGACGTTTTTTGAATGCTTCAGGAGGAGGTTGATCGGTTTCGGAGGTCCCCTCTATTTCGGGATTTTCTTTTTCACCATCTTCTTCCTGTCTTTCAGTTTCGAACTCGAAATTTCCGCTCCTTCTGCAATGTATATTTTTATAGCTAGATGAATTGTAAGACTGAAATGTAATTGATTACATACCTTCTTTTTGACATAGACTGCAGCAGAAAACTAAGAGCATCTGCATAAATATATTTTTTCCTTTTTGCTGCAGAATCTCCACTTTTTTTTTGATTGATATATTTAGCAAAATTATCACGAATATGTCGCCACTTATTTTTCAGATCTTTCACTGAAACAAAAAATATGTTAAATGGTGGTATTATCATATAAAACGATAAATATTACAAAAATTAACCAAACATTAAGAATTCCTCAACATTACTATTTCAGCTATTTTGTTTCAGATATTTGGCAACTGGTAACAATTTTGTGGCATTACAGTATGAATTTTATATGTCCAAAAGTACAATTGCGATTATCGTGCAGGAAACATGTGAAGCCATATGAAATAGTTTGAAAGAAAGTGAAATGCCCCAACCTACGGAATAACAGTGGTTAGATATAGCTGAAGAATTTTATGTCAAAACAAATTTTCCAAACTGAGTAGGTGCCATTGATGGCAAACACGTGAGGTGCAGATATCCACTTAACTCCGGATCCCAGTATTTTAATTACAAGAAATATTTTTCCGTAATATTAATGGCTATTGCAGATGCCAATCTTTGCTTTGTAGCAATCGATGTAGGAGCTTATGGAAAAGAAGGCGATTCAACTATTTTTAGAGACAGCCCGTTAGGCCGACAATTATATTCAGGTCAGCTAAATTTGCCACCACCTCGGTGTTTACCGAACGAGGCCAACTATCCTCAGCCGTTTGTACTAGCTGGCGATGAAGCTTTCAGAATCCATAGGAACTTTTTAAGACCTTATCCACAACGTCAACTTAATCCTCGTAAAAGAGTGTTTAACTACAGATTGTCGAGATGTCGGCGTTCAGTAGAATGCGCCTTTGGACTACTTGCCAATAAATGGAGAGTGTTTCATTCACTTATTCTTGTTCAACCCAATTCTATTGACAACATCATAAAAGCATGCTGTGTATTACACAATTTTGTACGAAGGAGGGATGGCATTAATTTTGACGATACGCAAACTCATCCTTTTGTCGATGTCACGGATTCTGGTCCAACTGCTAGGGCAGACGGATTAGAAACCGGGAAGTTTTTTGCCAATTACTTCATGGCATCCGGAGCCGTACCATTCCAACGCCATCATATGTTCTAATACACATTTATTCTAAATCAACTAGCGTTTTGTCAATGTTTGGTTAATTTTTTCAATTAATTATAACTTACACTGCGATTGCTTATCTGCGTCAGTCATTTCTTCCCAGTTTTCGAACATACCGGCACCTACATTGAACCAGCATTTTTCCTTCGCACCTCTGTCACTGTATTCTTTGGTGCCTTTCTCCCAAATCGGAGGATTTTCTTCAACAGTTTGAATAAATTTGTCGGTATCGAATATAGCAAAAACCAAAACGCACTTCCAAACGGGTGAACGAACCGCACAATCTGGATGCATTCATCAAACTAAACGTGTTCATCATGTCTGTCCCGTTTGCGTTCATCCCTCTACGCCGCAGCAAGTTGCGGCGGCATCCGGAAGGTGCGTTGCAACGGCATTAATGTAGACGCGATCGTATGAAATAATGTGATGACACCATCCCGTGAAACCGGTCCCGCCAAAACGCACCGGTTTAAAGGGATAGTATAGCCCAGCACTAAGACGGCACCCATCGAGGACCTATTTCAGGAAATGATGCTAAGGAAAGAACCAGCTGATCAAAACCACATCCACTTCATCGTCAGTGAAGAAGCGGAAACTAATGTTTTAGCATATGTTCATTTTTCTCCATATGCCTCAGTGCGAGAATTGGAAATTGAATGTGGGATCAGCGGGGAAAGTGCCAGAAAAGTATTGAAAAAACATAAATATCGCTCCTATAAATACAGTTTGCATCAGCATCTATATGAAAATGACCCAGAACGGAGACTAACTTATTGTAATTGGCTTTTGCGTCATCATGATTTGAATAATGGTTTTGTCTCGAGAATACTGTTTACAGATGAGTCTAGGTTTACGAATAATGGTATGTTCAATAGGAATAATACAAGGTATTGGGCTCAAGGGAGTCCTAGGTTGCTGAGAGAAGGTAATTTTCAAGAAATATTTGGATTCAACATTTGGGTAGGAATCATAGGGACAAGAATCATTATACCAATTCTTTTCGACGGGCCTTTGACGGGCCAAAGATATCTACAATTCCTAGAGAACGATATTCAAAATAATATCAACGATTTACCTGAGAACATCAGCAGGATGGTGTAGGACCACATAATGCTAATATTGTTCGGCAATATCTTAGTGATACCTATGGGCAGAAATGGATTGGAACAAACGGTCCAATCAGATAGCCAGCCAGATCGCTCGATTTAACCCCTATTGATTTTCATTTATGTGGTCAAATCAAACCCAAAGTATACTCGAGAAGACCAACTCCTTTGGAGGACTTAAGAGATGAAGTTGAACGCGCATTTCAGGAAATTCATGCTCACGAACTGATAAATGTGATGAGGTGTACAATAAATAGAACTAGTCTATGTGTTACGGAAAACGGGCAACACTTCGAACATATCATTGGTCATTAATAAATAAAATTACTTTTCGATGGTTGAAAAACTCTTCTTTTGAAAACAGGATAAGGTATTGTGAGAAATGATTTGTACGTTGAATGTTTCACTGTTTCAGTCGTTAGATTTATTCAAACAGTTTGATTATATTAAAGTTATCTTTTCTGTAATGGGTTTATGATCATTACTTATTGTCAAGTCGATTATTTTCGGTAATTCATTCTGAAGTAAAGTTTGAAAGAATGAATAGATGTCATGTTACCCAACAATTTTTTCAGATTGATTTCATTTTGGTAGATGGCTCTCTACGATTTGAACAAAAGAACATAATGTATATCGTTGAATTGGTCATTGAATTCTCTATCGAATGGCAAGATGGCCCTCGGTAGGTACCATTTCAAAAAAACTATTTTTTCTTTAAAAATGCGTTCAGAAAATATCAGTTCCCGCTGCAGGATTTGTTATTGATCGAATGACTATTACTATGAGTTAGTATAGACTTTAACCTGATCAAGGCCTTCTGGGCTAAAAAAAATTGGGAAATTATTTTTATTCAATTTGAAAATAAAAATTTGACAATACTGTCGTATGTAATTTGAGCCGTAGAATCCGAAAAACATCAAACATACAGGGTGTTTCATTGGAAAAATCGAAGTTGGTGGCTATACTGGTGAAACAGGAAATCGGCCATCTTGTTCAAATATTTCTGTCAATCAGAAATTGTGTCTCATATCTATGTACAAAATTTCACTCAAATCGGTTGATAAGTGAAGGAGATATAGGCATGGCCCTAGTCCCATTGTCACCCGGTATATATATATATATATATATATATATATATATATATATATATATATATATAATTAGATGTGTGATCTTGACTGATTTGTTAAGAATACAAATTCAATAGTATTACGGTTGCAGTCGAATATTATTCTTTTATCAGGCCAGAGACATTGAGAGAATACTCTTTGTTATTTGGTCGAGCTTTCGATTTTTTTTAATAGAAAGCATACACTTCACGAAGAACAATAATAAACAAATTAAAACAACGAAAAAACCAATTTTTGCGTGTTTCAATCCCACGGTAGAAGCAACCGTTGTCTTTACTTGATTCGATGTTGAAATACCGTTTTCATTTGTGTTTTATGTTCAAATTTTATTTTTCTCCGTGAAGTGTATGATTTTTATTTTTGGTTCGTTTTAATCTCAAGTTGTCTTGATAATGAGAAGCCTTTTTGTTTCGATAGCTCGACCTGATGAAAGAGAAAGAATAATATTTGATCGCAACCCTAATACGATGCATTTCTATATATATATATATATATATATATATATATATATATATATATATATATATATATATATATGTTCAAACTGTCCTGTCTTCCACCGGTTGTTTTTGTTAGCTATTATTTTAGACTGCTATATTCGATGACCTTCTGCTTTCCTTTTTCTGTTGGTCGATAGAAAAAACGTACTTACTAAATAAACTGGTATAAAAAACTTCCCAGATCCTGGGAGGACATTGAATAACCATCGTCGCGAAAAATGAGCCTTTACGCAGTCAGGTTCCCATACATGAATCAAATCACAACTCACATCTCTATTTACGTTAATTATTTTTTCTTCGAAAACTTGTTTACTGATGACGATCATTTTGAAAATTCTAGAATCACACTACGTAAACACATAAACTCCGCACCTAAATCATCCCAGAACCAAAATTTACACGATCTCCATAAAAATTATCTTGATATTCGCCAGACTGAAGGAATATAATGAGTTGCACTATTACTTTCAAATCCATTGTTCAAGTTAATACCCCATTCGAATGTTTTAAACAAAATCAATCCAATAATATATGCAACCAACAAATAAAAAACCAGTGTCGTGGTCAGAGGTCTTGGTCAAGCTGAATTGATGTATTCCCTGACCTTGGAATTATTCGCTTTTTAAGAGTTTGAATGGAAAATATCATTCTCCATAACAGACAAATTCTGTACATACTATTATACAGGGTGTTATGTAATAAGTGTCAAGATATTTTACAAGACGATTCCTCAGTTATTTATAAGCTGAAAAGTTCATATAAAAATGGGTCCGCAAGGCCTTTATTTTTTATATACAAGGTGTTAAAAATTTATTTTTATTTTGGTTTTCCGTAAATAATTTTAAAAATAATGTCGATATTTGGACGAAAATTGGTATTTGGGGATTCCTCAATATGAGAAATTCAAATTTGATCTTAATTTGGCCATTAATTGTAGGGGGCGCCGCCTACAGGTCTCTTTTGGGGAGTCACAACTTTGTCGTGCATGTATGTATCACATTTTCTAGAAAAAAAATCGATTCCTCTATCATTTTTACGTGAAAACGATTTCATTTTCAAAAGTCGCTACAAGCAGCCGTTTTCGAGATATTTTGATTCAAGTTGATCGATGCATCCCATCTTCTTCTCATTGATTCACGAACTCTTTGAAAATAAAAGTATTAGTCTAATCAACAAGTTCAAAAACGTGTTAAATAGATATAAAGCTCCTAAAAATATGAACGATAGCTCATTCGAATCGGAATGACGTCTAGAAAAATGTTTTTTGAGGGTTTATTAGCACGTAAAAAATTGCGATTGTTATTAACAAAATATGATTAAAAAAAGAAGGTATTTCGTTTTTCGTTAATAATTTCTAAAATAATCATATTTGAGGAATTATGAAAAAAAATCCTGAAAGAGGAGGAAATTTCCAATAAAAAAGTCCTACCTCCCGGAACTATATCTCTATTATTTATAATTTTTTTTAACGCTGAAAATAGGGCTCCGCGAGGTCGTTACGGCATAGGCGCACCGTCTAAAAAGCCGTTATATCACCTAAAATAATTGTTTTATAGAATTAAATAACAATTTAAAAATTTGAATAGATTATGGTGTAATCTAGACACTTGAACGAAAAAAACCTCGGTAAATTTATAGCAATATAGATTTTTGTTTAAATAATATACTAGTTTAAATTTATACTTAATGGGTTTATGATCATTACTTATTGTCAAGTCGATTATTTTTGGTAATTCATTCTGAAGTAAAGTTTGAAAGAATGAATAGATGTCATGTTACCCAACAATTTTTTCAGATTGATTTCATTTTGGTAGATGGCTCTCTACGATTTGAACAAAAGAACATAATGTATATCGTTGAATTGGTCATTGAATTCTCTATCGAATGGCAAGATGGCCCTCGGTAGGTACCATTTCAAAAAAACTATTTTTTCTTTAAAAATGCGTTCAGAAAATATCAGTTCCCGCTGCAGGATTTGTTATTGATCGAATGACTATTACTATGAGTTAGTATAGACTTTAACCTGATCAAGGCCTCCTGGGCTAAAAAAAAATGGGAAATTATTTTTATTCAATTTGAATAAAATAAATTATGGTGTAATCTAGACACTTGAACGAAAAAAACCTCGGTAAATTTATAGCAATATAGATTTTTGTTTAAATAATATACTAGTTTAAATTTATACTTACCTAATTTACATTCTGCTATTGATCATTTTCATTCATTTATCACTAGAATTATTAATATTCTGCTGAAGTTTGATTTTTTTTTTTTTTTTTTTTTTATGTTCTGGTTCCCACGAAAAGGGATATCCTGTAATGTTCAGAGAACATCGTGGGAACCTAGGGAAAGAAGGTAGGAGTTGGTGTTCTTCTTAAATTTCTGAAGGTGGTATGCCTCGGGGAACACCCCCCTAGGCAATGAGTTCCAAAGCCTCGCTGTTCGTTGGATGAACGAGTCTTTGGAAAGTGATGTTCTGCAGGTTTCCAAAGTGACCACGAAGGGGTGTGATGACTGAACTTGACGGGTTATTCTCGAAGAGACTGCCAAAGCAGGAACGATTGTTGATATTTCAGAAGAGCATCGCCCATGAAAATATCTATAAAATAGAGACAAATCGCCAACTTTTCTACGGTGTTCCAGACAAGTGAGCGAGTTTGTAAGCGAGGCATCACCGACGAGACGAATTGCCCTTTTTACTGAAATAATATTTACTAAAATAATAATTGAATTCATTTTCTAATTTTTATATTTTTTTCAAGTATATTTTTTAAATTTATACGTAATTAGAAAGATATTTTATCATAGAACAAAAAAGTTCCTGAATCCGTAGCTGTATCTATATTATTTAACAAGTTATAAGCTATGAAATTTCAAAAAATATAAAAAAAATCTAAATTTTTTATAAACGAATGCTTAACAACTGATAAACAATGGTTACAGAATCGATTTTGAATTCATTTTAAAGATAAATAAATCTTTTATAAAAATGACTTGAATGTCCTCTACCGTATCTCTTATAGTTCAAAAGTTATAACAATTTATAACTTGACAAATTATGGAACGGCTGTAATTTCATTATCATATAATATGTAACAATGCTGTAAAAAATACAAAAAAAATTTTTTCTATACTTTGTTATACATAGTTGTTTCTGTTATTTTTTGAAGTTTTCGAAAAAAAATATAACGGTTAATATTATTTGTTTATAACAAATTGTTAACTTAATAAACAATGAAATTATTTATAAAAAAAATCATTTCTCTGTTAATTCATTGAAAAAGGTCAATGATGATTTTCAAAAATCAAATAATTTCTCAACTAATTATTTAAACAATTGAAATATAAAAAAAACGATTATAAACAATAAAAAAAATTATTTAAGATTTTTTTTTTAAATCATAATTTTACCTATGCAATAAGATGGTGATTTTTAAATCTCAAAATAGTCTGTTTATAAACAATTTCTTAACAAATGACTTAAATTTTTTTCCAATGTTAATTAATACCTATATTAGATGCAAGACAGCAATAATGAGATATTACTAAAAAAATTTTTTTTATGACATTTTTTGAAATTTCATTTTTTGTTAATTAAAAAAAATTATAATTAACAAAATAATAAACTTTAATAATTTTTTTTTGCATTGCTTCATAAGTACCTAAATGGAAAGAGCTCCACGAAGCGAATATTTTATAGACCAATTATTTAAACTTTTATGTCGTAATTTATAAAAACAGATTGGAAAAAAATTTGTTATTTAACAATAATGTAACTTTTTGAAAAATCGACATGAAATTTTTTTTTTACCGAGGTTTTTTTCGTTCAAGTGTCTAGATTACACCATAATTCATTCAAATTTTTAAATTGTTATTTAATACTATAAAAAAATTATTTTAGGTGATATAACGGCTTTTTAGACGGTGCGCCTATGCCGTAACGACCTCGCGGAGCCCTATATTCAGCGAAAAAAAATATAAATAACTTTTTTATTGGAAATTTCCTCCTCTTTCAGGATACTTTTTCATAATTCCTTAAATATCCTTATTTTAGAAATTATTAACAAAAAACGAAATATCTTCTTTTTTTAATCTTATTTTGTTGATAACAATCGCAATTTTTTACGTGCTAATAAACCCTTAAAAAACATTTTTCAAGACGTCATTCTGAATTGAATGAGCTATCGCTCATATTTTTTGGAGCTTTATATCTATTTAACACGTTTTTGAACTTGTTGATTAGACTATATCAAGTAGGCTAGTAAGTTTATTCCAATGTTTTTTTTTGTGCTGTCACAAATAATATCTTGACGCATAGTTAAATAGTTTTATTTATTATTATTGTGATTATTAGTTGAAAAATTGTAAACTTTACGAATGCAGAGTATGCTGACATAGATTTTACATATGGACTTGCTAACGGAAATGCATATCAGGCTAGACGTTTGTATCAGGAGCGTTATCCGAACCTGACAACTTCTACTTCAAAGACGTTATCAAGAATTCACGCTCGGTTAAGTTTTGAGAAAGCTAGTTATCTGTCGGGTGCACATCGGGCGGTAAGAACCCCAGAAACCGAGGAAGCAGTTCTTAATCAGGTAGGAGAATACCCGGAAACAAGCTCTAGAAAAATAGCGCTGACGTTAAACATTTCACATGTTCTGGTATGCAAAATTTTAATTGATATTTGTTATATCCCTACCATATTCAAAGAGTTCAGGCACTACTCCCTCGTGACTTTCCGTTCCGTCCTTATTCAAAATCCTTTATTTGAAAATCAAATCCTGTTTACCGACGGAGCAAATTTCTCAAGCAACGCTATACGCAATTTTCCCAACAATAATTTGTGGTCAGAGGAAAACCCCCATGTGATACAGGAATCACATTTCCAAGAACAGTTCCCGATTATCCTGTGGGCAGGAAGCCTTGGAGATTATTTTATAGGTCCCATTCTTTATTCCGGGAAGATTAAACGGAGAGATATCGTCATTTTCTTGAAGAAGATTTGCCTATTTTACTGGGAGATGTGCCGCTTATCGAGAGTCCCGCTCGTTGCAAGCGTTTTACGCGCGTGTGAGGAAACGCGCGAGAGCATCTGGACGGAATGTTTGTAGCTCTAGTATCTCGGGAAGGCGCGAGTGACAACGCGCGAGGCCGATCGCGCGTAAAAAAACGCGTCATCTGGACAGGCTCTTAGACTACGAAATGAAATGTGGTTTATGCATGACGGTGCCCCGGCACATTTTAGCATCCAAGCGCGAGAATTTTTAGATCAAACTTTCGGCAACCGTTGGATAGGTCGGGGAGGTCCTCGACCACGGCCCCCTAGGTTACCAGACCTCAACAGATTGGATTTTTTCCTGTGGGGACATCTAAAATCCCTGATTTACCAGACACCTATCCAAAATGAAGAAGAATTGAGTAATCGAATAATTAACTCTTGTAGAATGATACAAAATACTCCAGGAATTTTCCAAAGAGTGCGCAAATCAATGAGGAGAAGATTGGATGCGTGCATACAGGCAGGAGGTGGACATTTCGAACATTTATTGTGTTTTTGATTCAGATTTATATCTAGTGATCCGTTGTTTATTGTTGTTCAAAAATTAGCGTTTGAAATGTCTCTGTTGAATAAAAAAAAAGTTTTCAAAATTGTTTTACTTTTTGACAACCACATGCATCGAATAATCTAAATCAAAATATCTCGAAAACGGCTGCTTGTAGAGACTTTTGAGAAGCATACCTTTTTCACGTAAAAATGATGGAGGAATCGATTTTTCTTCTAGAAAATGTGATACATACTTGCACGACAAAGTTGTGACTCCCCAAAAGAGACATAGACCTGTAGGCGGCGCCCCCTACAATTAAGGGCCAAACTAAGATCAAATTTGAATTTCTCATATAAAAAAATCTCCAAGTATAAATTTTCGTCCAAATATGGACGTTATTTTAAAAATTATTCACGAAAAACCAAAATAAACATATATTTTTAACACCCTGTATATAAAAAATTAGGGCCTTGCGGACCCATGCTTATCTGAACTTTTCACCTTATAAATAACTGAAGATCGTCCTGTAAAATATCGGACACTTATTACATAACACCCTGTATAACAGGAATCTCCATCCATCTTTCGATATTCACAGCAAATATAATGCAGATTATTATATAATATATAATAATAATATATGTTTGTTTACTAGGTAACGAACAAAAAAGTTTCCAGGAGAAAATATATATAAATACCAAGTAAATACACAGAAACGTCATGTAGTCCTGGGGAGGACTGTCTATGGATAGGTTTATGTTTATTTGCTTTTATGAATTTATGTGCAATATTCAAATTGCTGATCTATTTCCTAACTTATAAGTATGTTTCTATAACTATATAAGATATAAGATAGAGAATACACGTGATATACATAATTAATGAGATGTAGAATATAATGAATAAGGTACGTAGTAGGATGATTTGAATTCATTTAATAAATAATTGAACGAAGTATGCCCTTCCACGTTGCAAGATCTATTTTTAAAAGTTTTTTTATAAAACAGTTTCGATTTGATGCATCTTATATTTTCCGGAAGGCTATTTTATAGTTTCGGTACATCATATGTAATAGATCGTTGCCCTAACTCTTTGATGGCTCTCGGCAGATATGCGTTCTTTATTCTCATACTTCGCGTATTATATGAATGGTCAGGGGTATCTAGGTAAGATGATTTATTTGAGAAGATGAACATCAGCACTGACTTTTATATATATATATATATATATATATATATATATATATATATATATATATATTTATATATATATATATATATATATATATATATATATATATATATATATATATATATATATATATATATATATATATATATTGTTATGTTAGGAAGAACCAGTATTATATTTTAAAGATGAAAAAGAAATAAATTTTTAAAAAACCACAAAAATAATAAATACTTAATAGTAAGTAGTTCATGAGAAATTGTTTTACATTTTTTTTGAGATTCTATTTCCTTTTGAAGCCTCTGTATAATATTGATAGGTATAAATATGCAAATACTATAATGCAATCATTTTCATACATTGTCAAAATGATTACAACCTATAATTGTTTAAAATACAACAAAAAGTCTAGATTTACAAAATCATTCTGAATTAAATGTGATCAACAAAATTATAAGCTTGAAACATACAGTATATGAAATTGTATCTTACTAAAAATAGCCAATGGGAGAACAAGAAACTTCTTGTTGACAATAGCCAATCAGGAAACAGAGATGGTGAGATAAAAGATTTGAAATTGTGGAAAAGTAAGACCTGAGAAATGTCAAAAATAATTATCATCAAATATTGTATTTAGTTTATGAGGAATGTAAAATATATTAGTTCATAAGTTTTCTCAAATAACACCAAAATAGTGAAAGTTCGACAAGAAAGTGCGCGATTTTGAAAATTCAAATAAAAATGACAAAACAGAAATGGTATCCAGGGAATGGAAAAACAAAGCGAGAGGAGATTGATTTTTTTTTTGAAAAGATGCCAGGTACAAAAATTGGAAAGAAAGAAATTAAGGATTTTATTAATGAGAAGGTAGTTTTTCAACCATAAAAAACCAATACAAACTCTGAATAATCTCGACACAAAATAAACAAGGATATAAGAAGATTACCTTTTTTTGGTTCTTCACATGAAAACCTGTCCAAGCTGATTTCGTGGATTTTGGATGGTTTCTTTTGAAATGGTGAGTTCCTGAGAGGCGTGGATGAAACAGGAATTCAGATTATGCCAGGTATTGCATCAGCGACATTCCAGTTCCAGGTATAAACTCTCTTAGTGCACATCACAAACTTACCTTACAACGTAACTCGTATATCTGAAGAACTCTTATTTTATTTTAGTATTGAACTATAAAAGGCAGTGGCTCTATTGCCAGTACCGACTCCTGAGGCGAAGGCGTACCAACTGAGTTAGTCGTGGTGAGAAAGGGTAACAACAATTGGCAGCAACGTGGCGAGAAAACAGTAACGTTAGCTGGCAATTATTATTTCATAACAATTAGATATTTTCATATCACAATATAACAATTGGCTTCCCATCGCGGAGCTGAATTGCCTGTATAAGAATTAGAAGTATATCAAAATCGAAATCAAAATATTTATACAGGGACAAAATATTTGTGGGGCAATAATAATAACGTGGGGTAAAAACACCTATTAGTAATTCATATTTGTTTGATATCTGGTATTTTCAGACCCTCATAGAGTTTGTCGGATGAGTATCGAAAAGGTTTGAATGATATCATTTTGAGAATCCTCTTTTGTATGACTAGCAAGGGTTCCACCAGAGACTTGCGGGCTCCGCCCCACACTTATTATACCATAGCTCAATAACGATTCTGCGATAGCAAAATATATCTCCTTCAGTTTTTCTAGTGGGAGTATATATCTACATTTATAAAATTTGTACAATAGGGAACTTCATTCATAAATGCGACGAGGGATTTATCTTATCTTCTACTCTTCAAAATACACACGGAACAGCTTGGTGTTTAGTTTTGAGAGCCAGCAAAAGATGTTCAAATTAATTCTCCTGGAAATCACGTACTGTAGTCTGATGGCCAATTAGGATCTTTCATTCACCAGCCAATTAGAAAACACTAGTAGAATCTAACAAAATTTCGTTTGTAGACAGCTTTGTAAACCGTGCGTGCGAGAATCTTGCTTGGCAACAGTGTTGAGTTCACGTGTTCTGAATCACTTCAATGGCCATGATATAATTTTTTTGAACAATATTCAATTGCGAATGTTTCCCTTTTCAATACTGTTTGTGTCGTTTGTTTCTTACAAGTGACTGTGATTGCATTGTATTGTATTTTATTTAATACATCGAGCTATTGGACAAGTCAGATGATACAAGCAGTTTTTAGTAATAAAATAACAGATAATAGTATAGAAAACAATCATTTGAAACATAAATATATATATATATATATATATATATATATATATATATAAATCTTTTATATATATATATATATATATATATATATATATATATATATATATATAAATATACATATATATATATATATATATATAAGGTAATATTTTAAGTCGTTTGAATAATTCCCTACATGGAGTTCCGTTTGGGGCATTTGCTAGACACCGCACAATTCTCTTTTGGGCAACAAAAACATTCTGAACGCTAAACTATTCTCCCCGAATAGTTATTCCATACGTAATTCTACATTGAATTTCACCAAAATAGAAGAGCAGAATTCCACGAATATCCAAAATGGTTTTTAAGGATCTTAATTGAAAACATTTAGTGTTCACGAGCTTCACAGTGACCATTGGACGATAATTGTTGGTCTAGTTTGACACCCAGGAAAGTTAACATTCCTCTTTATGTATAGTTTCGTGATTATATCACTATATCCAAGTTGGGAATTTTATTGTTTTGTCTGGTGTGAAAATTCATATGATTGGTTTTGGAAGCATTTAGGAACAGTGAGTGTGCATAAGACCACTTGCAAAGTGCTTCGCAGCTGGTGTTAATTTTATTTTGAATTTGGCCTGTTGCTTTGTCTGGGAATAAGATCGTGGAGTCGTCAGCATAAAGATAAGTATGTTCATCGTGGAGAACTAGGGGTAATTCATTTACATAAATGATAAATAATATGGGACCCAGCACTGACCCTTGGGGGACCCCCATTCCAGTTGAAAGTGGCTTCGAAATATGTTCAGTTTTCACATTGTCTTCTATCTAATTCATCCTAACTTTCTGAAGCCATCCATTTAGATAAGAAAGAAAATTCATAGAGTTTTCCACGGATTCCATATTGATAGAGTTTATCCATCAGGAGTCCATGCTGGACACAGTCAAAAGCTTGGCTAAAATCACAGAATGTTCCAACCGAGCTATCACCTGCTTCCATGGAGTCCAGGATTTTATCATAGAAATCATGAATTACGGTGACTGTAGAACGACCAGTGCGGAAACCATACTGGTTGTCCAGTATTATAGAGTTTTTATCCAGAAAATTTAGTAATTGTTTCAAAATTGCATACTCAAAAATTTTCGAGATAACTGAAGGAGTTGTTATAGGACGGCAGTTTTCTAGATTTTCAGAATTTCCTTTTTTCAAAATAGGAGAGCGGTTTTCATTCTACTTGGAAATATTCCAACCTGTAGCGACAAGTTAATCAGATATGTGAGTGGTTTGATGATACAATTAGCAATTTTTTTCATGAGGTATCCTGAAATATTATCTGGGCCCATTATGATAATTATGATAAGTGCCTCAAAGCAGAGTATGAAGTCAACTAGTTCTGACTTATCACCAGTTTGGATATAACAAGGTTAGTTGTTCGAAATTGAATATCTATCTCAGGCAGCCTGCAATGTATACATTTACCACACAATCAGTTCAACATTCTACATTATTCAAATGTCTAGTTAAATGTTTATTGCAATCGGAAATTGCCAAAGTTTTTATCTGAGTAGGTCACGTGAAATTAGGCGGGTGGCGGCTTCCCAAAATTTTGTCGAATTTTACAAGAACAAAACATGTTTTCAATTTTGTTTTCAGATTTTTAACCATTGTAATTTGTTATAAAATGGCGTTATATACTCGTCATTCACGGGTGTGCAAGAGGTTAGATTGCACCATGTATCAGAATTTCTCTTCCTGATAAAAGTTGGTACATCGTTCAAAATGTACAATGGATTTTCAGAAAGTTACCAGTTTCAAGATATAATTTTTTTTTCAGAGAAATAGTTACAAAAAATAACCATATCTTTGTTCGTAAATCATTCTGGACTCATCAACACCAGCACTGTGATGGGTTGTGGAAAAATATCCAAACGAATAATAAAAAAAATTCATTCAAAATCTATATCTTTTCTGTATTCATGAAACTTCATCTCATCATTATTGCGTGAATTCTTCCATTTTTTGGCAGGAAATCTCAGATTAGTGAATCAAAATAGGCAATTACTTTATCTGAAGATCAAAAAACATATATCTTTGTATTAAACATATTTTGTCAATTTAATTATTCTTATATATTCAGTTTAATAGGTAATACATTATACTCATTCGAATAAACAAGTCTGCAATGAAAAAGAAAAAAAACAAATGGCTTTTCGATTTGTTATGATACGTTTGATTAAATGATTTATTTTTATTTGAAATTTTTGAAAGGAAATACCTTTCATAACAGTAATATAATATCTGGCTATGTTCTTTACTTTTTTTCAAATACTCTTTTACCTGTATTCTTCCACCTTCTCCTAGGTCAGTTGGTACGCCTATGGAAATATGATATTTCTCCTTCTCATGGTAGGATTCAGTGGTGCCATCTCGTTGCTCTGCTTGATGTCAATGTTCAATGTACTGCTTTATGGAAATATTTGTGGTAATGTGTTCAAAAGATAAATAATGAATCCAGAATATAGTCGAATGATCTTTCTTTTATTCAAAATGAATCTTTAAATATACCTAGCCTGCAAAATGTATCTCAATTTTAATATTTAGATCAACCAGTGAAATAGAAATGTCAAAACATTTGCTCATGCTCAATAAAGTGACTAGTAAATATAATTATGAGCATGAATAAGAAATAACGTTCAAATCAGCGGATGAAAGTCATCAAAAGTACTCGAAGGAAGTGTCTGACTCGAATACGATCACTTTGTTTAGTTTTGGGTTAAAAAGTACCTGTTATTCGCCTCTCTTGAGTATTCTCGTGAATCTTGGAAGTTTTCTTTGGCTATTGGAGTTTGCAGCTTCACTGTGGCAGGGTCCCCTTGTTGTTGGCAACGTCACGGATATGAATTCTGCTGTATTCTGAAGGTAGGTGGTTTTTCTTGGTAGTTTCTCCGCCTATTGGTTTCTGGACATATTTTAGATTGACAAATGGTTGATTTGTTTCTGTTCTTGGTGTATTTTTGTATGGCTTGATTAGCAAAATTCGTTACGGCTTTCTTCCAAACATAGTTTTTATCTCTCCCTAAAACCTCGTCATTTTTTTTTCCTGGCAAGCATCCCTTTTTGTTTTTCTCCAAAATTTTAGGTTTTTACTCACTTTTTGAGACACTTTTCCTTATTCTGAACTATTTTATGGATTTTAATACAATTTACATTTCTATAGCTACATAATATATACAGAGTTTGTTAAAATTCATATCTGACAATTTTCTCAAATTTTTATATTTTATCATTTTCCATCGATATGTTTTGACATGTCACTCTCATGTTTCCTTCTGATTTGATTTTACCATACAGGATGTTCCAACTTGAATGTTATTTTTATCTACTCCACTGCTATACTTTTGAGATATGTGTGTCGACTAGAAAATGGTACAAGGTTCCAGAGAAGCAAAGTGTACAGAAAAATTGCGAAACAAACATAGCAGGTATTTATGTGATATATAAGTATCATTATATCCCTTTTTATTCTTTTTACATTTAACAAATATTTCTTATCATAACATTATATATATATATATATATATATATATATATATATATATATATATATATATATATATATATATATATATATATTATATTGATAGTAAAAACACCTATTATTTGTGATCTGATGGAACAAAGCTTCAAAATCTGGATTAAAAAATGGTCTCATTCATGCTTATTTCACGTTATAATGAACATGTTTTTGTAAAAATAATATAAATTATGGTTTTATGCTTGTCTTACCCACGCACAAGACAACTATGCCTGTATACTATTTTACTGTTTCATTTGAAGGTAATATATATTATTTGAAGACTCCTGAGCGCCCTCCATACGTTTGTTTGGACCTAAACTGTTATGAAAAGTCCAGAAGGCTTCTAGAGTTCCAGCCTCGTAAATCCAGATGTAAACGCCTTTTGCTTTCTGGTGACATAAACAATGGGTTTTATGTCATCATAAATTTATTCTTCAAATTTTTATATACATCCGATGTCCTGAAAAAAAAAGAGTAAAAATTTGTAGCTGTTTCGAAAATATTATTGAAGAAAATTTTAGCTATGTTTCTTTTTCTCTATGCCTATTTCAGTGATTCGAATTGAATTTAAAGGGGGCAATGCATTCGACATTAAGCAATATGTGAATTACTGTTGTTGAAGTCAATCTCTACTAGTCGTTTCAAGTCAATTTTGTGTATTTAGGTGGCCGTAAGTAATTTCTGTGAGTGGAAAAACTAAAGCAGTTTTCAAAAAATCAACAAAGTGATATAGGAAATCCCACACTAAGTTCGAAAGTTTCAGCTTGGTGATTGAAAATGTATTGGTAATTCATTCCTGCCCCGTCCAACTCAATTAAGAAACACTTGAAGATGTTCTGGAGAGAAGAATCCAACTTTGTCAATCGGAGCTCAATTGAAAGTATTAGTTTCAATGAAATTCTCTGTACAAATGAAGATACTTCTCACAATATTTTTTTTTACAGGAATAACATGCATTATTACTATTTCCAGATTTCCAATACAGGGTGTTTCATAATTGAATGCTGATCCTAAAGGACGATAATCCTTGGACGATTTTAAGAAAAAAATTTCTAATGAACATAGATCCGCAACCGCTTCATTTTTAAGATAAAGGATGTTGGAATTTAACAAAAAAATCAGTTCTTCCCCAATATCTCTGAAACCGCTTTGGCTTTTTTAAATTTTGGTACATGCAAAGTTCGCATAAAAATACATTTTTTCCATGATAAAGGATTTCTTAATTTTCATCAGTGGTGTCCCTGTTAACATGCCCTGCCATATTTTTGATCAAAATAATGATACGCCACTGTTTTTTTCCAAAGAAATATTATTTTTGTAATTGTCCTCTATCTTCTCATTTAAATGGTCTCTCGCCTTTTCGTCCGGCGAACGGTTTTTGAGAAAATAAAATGCATTCATTTGCTTGTCCCAATGCGAAATCAGCCGTTGAAGAGTAGTAGGATTATTTTGTGGGCTGGAAACATCTAGTATGGTAGTATCTAAGAACACATTTCGTTGTTTTTAACATAAACAATTTTGACACTTATTCAGCTAGATACGTAATATTATTTACGTTATGAAAACTTGTTTATTAAAAAAATAACATGGTAAATTTTACCAATACCGAATTAACAGACATGCATTACTTGTATGGGCTTGCTGACGGGAACGCATATGAAGCCAGGCGACAGTATCAAGAGCACTTCCCAAATAGATGGTTCCTGATGCTCGAACGATTTCAAGCACCCACAGAAGGTTATGAAACAGGAAGTTTTGAGCCAAATCATCACTTGAAAGGATCACATCGGACTGCAAGAACTCCAGCAATTGAGGTAGCTGTTTTAAATTGAGTTGACGAAAATGCTGAAATGAGTACGAGGCAAGTTGCCAATAATTTGAATATCGCCCATATTCTAGTATGGAGGATTCTTCATGATTATTCATTATATCCCTATCACATTCAACGGGTTCAGGCTCTACTTCCTCGAAACTTTCCATTACGAGTGAATTTGTGCCAATGGTTTCTCCAAAAAATTACCAAAAATCCTTTATTTGACAGGAACATTTTATTCACGGACGAAGCTAGTTTTACTAAAAACAGGATCAGAAATTTTCGTAATAATCATTTTTGAGCCGAGGAAAATCCGCATGCAATCGTGGAATCTCATCACCAGGAGCAGTTCTCATTGAATGTCTGGGCTGGAATTATTGGAGATTACCGAATTGGACCTTTTTAACCACGCAGATTAAATGGACATAATTATCGCCAATTTCTTGAAGAAAGTTTGCCAATTCTGTTGGAAGATGTTCCTATTTTAATGCGAAATCGCATGTGGTTCATGCACGATGGTGCACCTGCTCATGTTAGTGCTCTAGCACCCGAATATTTAAACCAAAACTTTTATAATCGCTGGATAGGTCGTCGGGGAACAGAGTCATGGCCAGCTAGATCCCCAGACTTAAACAGTCTTGATTATTTTCTTTGGGAACATCTTAAGACTTTGGTGTACAGTAAATTCTAACTGAGGAAGAATTGCGAAACCGCGTAATAGTTTCCTGTGTAGCAATAAGGAATATTCCAGGAATTTTCTAAAGAGTACGCGAGTCAATGACAAGGAGGGCTGAAGCGTGAATACTTGCAGGAGGCGGACATTTTGAACAGTTAATTCGATTTTGGTATTTTTTGTACATAATAGTTTTAAAACAAAAAAATGTACAAAAACTAAATAATAGTTACCATAAAATTATAAAAATCTTGCCTAGATCCTTTTGTTACCACAATTGTGGAAGACTAAGAGAAAAAATCGAATAGGGACAAGCAAATGAATGTATCGAGAACCGTCCGCCGGACGAAAAAACTTTTTAACAAAAAATTAAACCGACGAAAAAATCAACTGAAAAGCAAAAAATAAAATAAACCTTCTTAGTCTAAATGATAATTGAGCTCCTAAACTAATGTAAGTAACTGATTTTGAGTCGGCGCCAAACAAACAATTATCGAAGATCATTATCTATGAAAGAAGTCATCAAAACGCAGCCGTGCATCTCGCTGCCATCATTTTACGCTTCACTAATTCAATTGCTAGTTTGTTTGGCGCCTACTCAAAATCAGTTACTTACATTAGTTTAGGAGCTCAATTATCATTTAGACTAAAAGGTTTTATTTGCTTTCAGTTGATTTCGTCGGTATATATTTTTAAAAAGTTAATTTACTTTTCAGTTCCGTATTTCGTCGGTTTAATTTTTTGTTAAAAAGTTTTTATTTTTAATTTTTTGTGGCTAAAATCTACCAATTACTACCTAGTTGTTTTTTTATTACTCCCAAAATACACTTACCCACCTTACTTCAACTATTACCAGTTAAATAATATGATTATCTACTTTTACTATTTGTTGTAATATAAATTATTTTCGTTGTTCTGGTTAGTTTATTTCATTACTTTGTATATCATTCCATCCTCTCATAAAATATACTGATTTTGACGGAACAAGAATAATGTCAGTAGCGATCTGTCATTGTCAACTACGTATGTGTGTGCTAATGTTCACTAGTGAAAAATCAATTATCCCCTATTTTTCCACCCGTAAGGGTGGCTAATTCCTTTCGGAATCAAATATAAGGTATACCCTATCTATTAAAAAAAGAATCATCCAAATCGAAGAACCCAGTACAAAGTTATGCCTGATAGAATCGGTTAACGGACCAGAATTCAGAGGGTGAGTGATCAATATCCTTCATTTCGCTACCCTTAGGGGTGGATTTCATCTTTTAAATTCAAATGGGACCAAATTCGAAGTACACCCTATCCACTGAGAAAAGAATTATCGGAATCGGTCGCCTCAGTAAAAAGTTATGCGTGATAATAAATAAAAAAATATGATGGTAAAACATAAAAAATACGGGTCGAATAGAGAACCTCCTCCTTTTTGGTTTCGTCGGTTAAAAAAGGCAGGAGACCATTTTTATGAGAACATAGAGGACAATTACAAAAATAATATTTATTTGGAAAAAAGTCAACATCCTGTATCTTAGAAATAAAGCAGTTGCGGACCTATGTTCATATGGAGAATTTTTCTTAAAATCATCCAAGGATAATCATTCAATTATGAAACACCCTTATAATTTGCTCCCACAGTCAGAATAAATGGATCATGAATGGGGTGGTATAATTGGAAAATAGGTTGTGGGGCCATACTTTCTTTAAGGAAGACTGAACAATAGGGAGACTGGAGGAATCTGTACAATATCCAATTGCCATTCAAGACCATGTCGACGACGAATTATCTGAGAGCTTTTTTTTTCTTGGGTAATGAGAAAGATAAAGTTTATGAAACTCCTCCCAGGAAAAGATAGATCGTGTTTATGGATTTTGTCCATGCTTTCCTAATTCAAAGAGTTTTACTGACTTTAATCGAATTTTCTTTTTGGTCGATTTCAACAGTGAATTACTCGTATGAAGAATGATAATTTATAACAAGTAACTTCCCAATCGAAGTCACTGTGGCCTTGAATTAAGCTTCATTTTTGGAATATTAGAATCAAAATCAAATGGATTTTTTTTGCAACTTTTACTGCCTGGAAGATTCAAAATTGTATCATTTCGATTTGGTCGGTATTGTCTTATAATTTTTGATGGAGTGGAAATAATTGAACTTAATGAATGTATTGTAACACCCTGTAAGGTGTTATGTTATTGTTGTTGTTTTTTGAATTTTTTGGCCTTATGAAAGTTATCTATTTTCCTGGAAATTATGAGTTTGAAATTTTATTATTGTAAGAAATAGTGGAAGAGCTCATATCTTAGTTATTCAGAAGTTATCATTTTCTTTCATTGAAATAATATTAATATATGGTGTTTACTGGAAGTCAACCATCAATCTTCGATGGGAGATTGAAAAATCATCCATTATCGGTTTAGAGTGTAATTGTTTATTTAACTTGGGGCGTAGTGTTAATATTTCTTCACTCAGTTAAGTGTTATGGTCTAATTGCCGTTGTGCTGAAATAACAAGAATTATTCGGAGAAAGACTTCATCTAGAAAAATCACGCAATAATTAGTAGCCAATAGGATTTGAATATGCAAAAGTACCTCTTAAATAAAAGACCAATAAGGGATTTTAAAATGGGGGCTACGCCTTGACGCAAACTTGGAGCGGAAAAAAAAATTAGATGAAAGAAGAATTCGGTCTACGGGCTTCACCCGAACAGACGTGCTAGGCACGGGCGAAGTGGTTCGGTAGAAAATGTTTGGTAACAAATTCGGGTTTTTTTATACGACGGTGGGGAATAATATTTTGTTTGATTAACATTTTGAAGCGTCGAGGATTAATTATATGAAATTTCGGGATAAAGTGAGTTTTTCGTGAGTCAAAATGGGTGGTGTTTAAGTATGGGATTTTTATTGTATCGGTAGATCGAAAGGGAATATACGAGTGTCTATGGAACATGGGACAACTATTTGGAAAAATTGGTTATAGGAGGCAACGATTGTTCTACAGGGTAAGTGCAAAGCTTTTAGGAAAAAAGTAGTTTAACGCTGGCTTTAATTTTACTCTTGGGGTGAACCACATGTACAAAAATCGTTCGTATTTATGCAGGTGTATTACCTGTTCTGGTATTGACGCCAATGCACAAAAAGTTTTATTAAAATTAGGGAATTATCGGTAATCATAAAAATGAGGGTTTTGAGTTTTTTTTCAATTGTGACTAGCGGCGGGATGTTTGGATTCTTCCCTTTTTGCTTGTTATATTTTTTCATGTATAGGTTGAAAAGCATATGAGGGTGATTTGGTATGATAACATTTTTATAGCCTCTAGTAAAGCTATAGAGGGATATATTCCACGCATTTTGGGTGTTGGGCCCATGAACATTAAATATAATGTTTGAAAATTATTATAAATAGGATTTGATAAGTTCTATAAAGTTGAATATTTGAGTTGACCTTATTTCGAGCTCTTGTTTCAATACAAAAAAAGGTGTAATACATTTTAAAGATGTTTTGAAAAAAAACGTTATTTTTTTCTTTTTCTCATTATATGGTGGTTAATGATTAATTCGGTATTTTTATTGTAGTAGAGTTTACAACCTCCTTAACAACTTTTATGAAAAAAAAATCACCAAAGACTCATCAATGGCTTTGAGCCGAATTCTAGCTCTTTTGGACTAGAAGGTGATAAAACCAGTGAAAAAAGAATTTGATGTGAAAAATTTAAAAACAACTTATTGGTGACAGTGTTAGAGCCCTTTATTAGATTTATTGTATTCAATAGAGCAAAAGAAAGAGCTCATTTTGGTTAGGGCAAACATATATAAATATATATGAAAATAAGGGCAGGTCCTTTCCAAGGTGCACATCAGAGAAAGATATAGAAAAATCGAATTTAAACGGTTTTCTTCACATAAAGGATTCAATATAAAATTGAACCAGAAAAAGGTAGATCTCAGGTGAAAAACAACTACTTTCCTGGCAAATACCACGCAGAACGTTGAATGATATTCACCTGAAAATCCATGCATACTTCCAATCAATGGACATTGAATGCAAATGTTTCTTTCTGATAAGCTCGATTATGTTTAATTTATGTCGTGTTCACCTAACAATCCGCATACCGGTTTCAGGCTTCTTGGCCCTCATCAGTACGGAGTAGTCAACCAGCCAAAGGTCCAAAGAACTCTGGCTGAAGTGAGACACAACGTAAACCAACCATCATCGATCTTGTAACACCTATAGGTACGCCGGAAAAGATAAACTTTAACTGGCGGTACCTAGTGACGAAAGAAACACTCCGAAAATCTCCCACCTCGATAGGTTTCTAAATAAAGATTCCTTCTCAGTAGGGGTGGCAAGCCCGTCTAGCATATAGTGAGATAAGTGCCATGTGAAGTGGGAATAGAAAAATCGAATTTAAACGGTTTCTTCCATAAAAGAATTCAATATAAAATTGAACCAGAGAAGGTAGATCTCAGGTGAAGAACAACTACTTTCTGGCAAATACCACGCAGAACGTTGAATGATATTCACCTGAAAATCCATGCATACTTCCATATAATATCAATGGACATTGAATGCAAATGTTTCTTTCTGATAAGCTCGATTATGTTTAATTTAGGTCGTGTTCACCTAACAATCCGCATACCGGTTTGATGAGGGCCAAGAAGCCTGAAACCGGTATGCGATTGATTAATGAACATGATAAATGAAGCATAATCAATTTTCGGAAATCATTCAAGTCCTTGATATAGAAGTATGCATGTTTTCACTGAATCTACACTTCTCGGTATTAGGAATCTTTCATGATCTCTCGTAAAAATCCTATTAAAATTCGATTCTATTCATTCCACTTCACTGCATTATCTCTCAGAAAAGATATGGTTAGTAGTATGAATATTTCTTTCCAAAAGTATTGAAAAAATGGTAAAACAGAGAACTGTCGATAGACAGGCTCTCCGTTATAAATGGTGACATCAGCGGGACATTTTTTTTATGAAGATCATTGTTATTCATTTTTACTGAAGTGGCTAGTATTACAGGGGTGACAGCGTCGAGAAAGTTATGAAAAGATAAATTTCTCTTTGTCAGGTAAAGTTGAAGGTATTATCATTTTTTTTTCTATATAAAACAGGGAAATGGGTCTAAAGCCAATTTAGCCCTGTTACAGTATTACTGTGAAGCTACAATACTCACACATTATTCGTACACGCGTCTATCATCTTGACATAATAAGGGGCACAAGTACTTCGATAACAAAAATTTTCGTGCATGAGGAAGCCGTGGCACAACATGAAGAGCAACTGCCTTTGCCAGAAATTATTGGTAATTCTGAAATGTTTACGGATTCGATTGTAGACAACCTGAAAACAAACATAGATGATTGATATAATCATATCATCGAAGGTGTAACGATAAATCTGTTACATTTCTTATAGCTCTAGTTATCTTATCAATCAATCAAAAATCAAAAAGATTTATTGCTATTGTATGTACATGTCATTAAAAACTTAACCTACTATATACAATTTTACAGGATATTCATTTTGGTTCTTCCTGGCTTCATCCAGGGGGTGGACCATTCTGCTTGCTTTCCAGGGGGAGCGAAGGGAATGGGCTTGCTGTTGTTGGGCAATTCTTTGGGACATATTAGGGAAGGATTTTTAGGTACTTATATTTTTTTGAGACCCCTCCTGCCTTTGCTTATGGGTCTATTTTCCTATTATTTTGATTTCGACAATTGTAGTGTTTATATCATTCAAATTTTGCTACCAATTCCAATCTTTGACAGGAAAATTAATAAAAACCTGCTTTAAATAATTCCATGCGATGTTCGCATTAGGTCGATGCCGAGGTTTGCTACTCGGAACATTGACCGTTGGATGATTACTCATCTATTTCATTGTACAGTGCGAGACTCTGAAAAATGACCCCGTGTTTTCTTGCCATATTGGCTCTAACGTTTGTAATGTCCGCCGTCAGCGGGCTCTTAGGGATGTGGAATCTATAAAATTTGTCTGATATTTTTCTGATGAAGTCCGTAATTTTTTCCACCTTAGACAGTTCGCGCAGATCATCCAGTCTGATGTATCTGCTACTATTTGTAGCGATACGAAGCGCTTTATTCTGCAGTCTCTCCAGCCTCGATAACTGAGTTATGGGTAGACTGCAGAAAACTGGACTGGCGTATGTCATCGCCGGCCTTATTATTTGCTTGTAAATTCTAAGCTTATTATCTTGCGATAGGTTGGAATTGCGTGCAATGAGGGGGTAGGTGCGGTTTATCGCAGCCGCCCCCCTCTGCAATGCCAACGTGATATGCTTATGCATGTACATACGCCTGTCCAGCTCCACCCCCAGGTATCTCACCGAGGGTTTCTCCGTCACTTGGTTGTTTTCAACCTTTAACTTCCCGAGGATCTTCACGTTGGTTCGTTTCCTCGTGAAGTTAACGACCTCCGTTTTGTTTGGATTCAACTTGATCTTATTATTCCCCAAATATGGCATGACCAACCGATCCAGATGTATCTGGAGCTGCCTAGCAGCCACTTCGCTTTGAAACGAGTGGGCATAGATCGCGGTGTCATCCGCGAACATAGCCGTACTCGTTTTAGCGAAGGTCGGAAAGTCACTGGTATACAGGGAATACAAGATCGGTGACAGCGAAGACCCCTGTGGGACCCCCGCTCCGACTGTGTAATCCGGCGAACTAGTGCCATTCACATTTACCCTAAAAGCCCGCCCCGTCATATAAGACTCTAGGACTTTCAATAGGTATGAGGGCATGCCTATTCTTGCCATTTTTGCGATTAACCCGTCTGTCCAGACCGTATCAAACGCTTTTTGCGTGTCCAACAGGACCATAACTGTGTTGTGGTCTCTATGAAAGGCTTCTTTCACCCCGTGTACAACTCGGGCCACTTGGGAGGTCGTTGAATGACCCTTCCTGAACCCGAATTGCACCGGCGGGATGATTTTCCGCCTTTCCTCGAAATCCACAACACGCTTCAAAATAATCTTATCCACCACCTTGGCCACCACACTGAGGAGTGAGATAGGCCTGTAGCTTTCTAATGCATTTTTGTTTTTCCCGCTTTTCAGTAAGGGGATTATTTCTGCCTTCTTTAGACAGTCCGGATAGTGTTGCCACTTTAGGACTGCGTTAATTATATATATCAGCTGGACTAGCGATTTTCTCGGGAGATTTTTGACTAGAACGGTGTCCAGCTTATCTAGACCCGGAGCTTTGTTTCTTGGTAACTTTTTGATGACCCCCTGGACCTCTTCATAGTCTGTTAGGACTTTTTGGAGTTCAGGGGGCACCAAGTTTATTACAGGAGAGTCTCTGATGTTTCTTGCAATGTTGGTAATTCTTGTGTGCTCTTCCAACGTGTCAGGTTCCGTTTTGTGGACGTTGCTAAAATATTTCCCGAACAGCCTAGCTTTTTCCACTGGTTCCGCCACCGAACGATTGGGCCCAGTCACTATAGCTGGCACTGGTTCCCTCTTCCTGTGGAATCTTTTGGCCATATCCCATAGTGAGTGGTCCCGCACATCGAGGGCCTCGAGTTTGCGATTCCACTTTTCGTTGTTATTTTCTTTAATTCGCTCACATATTTCGGCGCCAAGCCTCATGAAGTGCTCCTTGTCGTTAGGATCTCGAGTGGTTTGCCACTCTTCCTTACTCGATTTTTTATTTTTATCAATTCTTTGATTTCGAGTGGGATCGCAAACTGGTCGCCCCTCACGGTTATTTTCCTGGTTGTCCTATCTCTAGCGACTTGAATGTTTTTAATAAATTTTTGAGTTTCGTTGTCAATCTCATTTTTCAACATTTGTGGCTTCAAAGTTGTTACTCCATTCAGTATGGATCTAAATTCTCTCCAATTAGTTGACGAATAGTCATACCTTGTTTTTTCTACACTTTGGTAGCTTTTTTGGTTCAAGTTGAAGATTACCGGTGAGTGATCCGTGTTAGTTCGCTATATGCTATTGGGTCACTCATGTCTTTGACATTTTTATAGACAACCAGGTCTATAACCGTCGGGACGTACCATTGAACGGGTAGTGCGTGGGTTCGTTACTGCTCCCTATTATGACTTCATTGTCCAGGGAGTATTTTAGCAGCGTTGTTCCATTTGCGTTATTTTTGGTTGGATTACCGTTCCAGTCATTGTGTCTCGCGTTAAAATCCCCAGCCAGTATCACCTTGTTAGCAACACTAAACAGGCTGTCTAAGTCTCTGGCTGCGAATTTCCTTTCTGGTGGGTTATATACAGTAAACAAACAAGTGCCGTCGTTAAATTTAATCCCGGCATGCTCAATTATCGTATTTAGTTGTGGAATTTCAACGAATGGAATATTATTCCTAATTAGAATGGCTACACCACCAGCAGCCCTAACACCTCCCTGTCTGTCAGCCCTGATGGTGGCAAAACCCCTGAGTTTTAAGTTATGTTCCTGTCGGAGCTTAGTCTCGGACAGAAGCATTATATCGATAGAATGTTCCTGAATGAAGTTGCTGAGAAGCGCAAACTTCCCAGCAACTCCATTCGCATTGAACATGCACACCCTCATACCCTTAATTGAGGCCATTTCTGAAGAAGAAATATGCGGCAGCAATTTCCCGATCCCCTTCGGGGGTATTTCTCAGCATGTCGCAGAGTTCTGTCAACTTCTCTTCAACTTTGGAGACATTTACCAGGTTATTTAATTCTCTAGATATATCTATTAGATTTTTACCAACAGGGTTTCTGGGTTGGGAGCGGGTAGGGAGCAAACCTGTGACTGGCTGCGTCCTTCTATCCCTGGGAGGAGGTCTTTGGTCTCTGCACTCGTCCTGGCTTTCGTCTGTATGGAGTAGCGCCGGTTCCCCGGCGTACTCTCTTCTCAATTCCAATCTAAGAATCACTATTGCAAATCTTAACGCCATCTAACGGCGAACAGTCATTAGAGTCAGAGCGAAAAAGAACGCAAAGCATTTTGACAGCACTTAGGAGGAGTTAACTATTTGGTTTTCAAGAAAGAACGAGCGATTCTCGGCCCTTGCCTCTCTATCGTTGATTGGGACATCTTGTGTTCTAGGCTCGACAGCCATTGCGTGAAGAAATAAAATTTGTTCCCGTTCAAATAACTAATGAATTAGAGCATCTTCCTTTCTTCTGCGAAAGTGATTTCAAGGCAGTGAATCATTGTGTGATATCGAGTGATATAGGAATATTTTTGGCCATTTAAAAATAGAAGTTATATAGAAATATTGTCTCACGAGAACGAGGAATATTTCTTCATATAATTTCGTTATCATGATTCATCGCTAATCCTTGCTCAGTACATAGCAATTAGAGTTATTTAGGTCAAACCAACGACCCAGTGCAGTACCATATTTATTTCTCGAATGAGTTCGGATGGAATTATAAATTTCACATGTTTTGTTAAGAGTATACTGCGTATTTATTCAACAGGTTAACAAATTATGCGGGAGATCCGATTGGAGTGAATCAGTCGTTCAGGGAATGACACACTCTGTCGAATAGAGGGAATCAGTTGAATGAAAACGTGGTGAAATTGAGAATATGGAGCCTTGTCGACTCAGTGAAGTCAGTGAAACAGGTGAGTGCTGAAATCACATGTAATATTATCAAATTGAATCAAGATATATGTGTTCAGTCTCATCTGCGTTCATTGGTTTCTCTGACAAGGGTTCATTGCGGTGAAAAGAGGGGTTTCTCAAATATCTGATATCACCTACCTGCATTTGGATATATTTTTGGTGTTGATCAGAAGAAGTATATGATATAGTTAAATACTATACATTTTTCAGGGTCTTGGAGACGTATCTTTTTGGACAGTTTCTGATTTGGTGATAATTATCACAGAGTTGTGATTTTTGCGTCTGACCTAAGTGAAGCGACCATATACAGTGACAGGCAGAAAGTACGCATCATATGGGAAATTCTTTTATTAATAATTTTTTTATCGAATATCGATATGTGCAATCGCTTCTGCATCAAAAGCAACCCCAAAAGACGTTGTACAGTGCCGTTCGTCTTTTCGTGTTTGGCGGGAAATTTAAAAAAATTAAAAATTATGTCTCAAAACACACTTATTTGGGAAAATATTGGAAAATGTTATTTGGAAAAGTTGTTTAGAACGACATTTTATAGCTATGTACAAATTTTGAAAAAAAAAATAAAAAAAAAAAAAATTTTTTTTTTAAATGATATTTTGTGAATATTCGCAAGGTACTTCTATTTTATTCGGAGAAAAAATGAAATCTATGGATTTGCCATGTCTTCAGCTGCTTCATAAGAGGTCACTGAAATATCTCCAGGACATTTTGATCCCGATACTGTTCATTATTAATAAAGGTCCTTGTATCTACATAATTTCAAATTGAATTTTTTATTCAAACAAAAAATCAATTGATTACAAACTTTCGAGTATGCATTAAATTGTTTGGTTTATAATTATTTCAGCTTCTAATTTTATTATAAAATGTAATTATGTAAAAAATTTAATCAATTTTTTGTTCTAATAAAAAATTCATATTAAAATTCTGTAGATACATGGTTCTTTGTCAATAATAAACAGTATCGGGATTATAATGTATCGGGATATTTCTGTGACCTCTTATGAAGCAGCTGAACACATGGCAAATCCACAGATTTAAAATTTTCTTCGAATAAAATAGAAGTAGCTGGTGCATCTTTACAAAATATTATTCAAAATATTACTCTTGGGCTTTACTAATGAGTTTCTTTGTCAGAAATGTATTTTTCCAAATTGATTTTTTTTTTTATGGCAAAAATTGATTTTTATTTTTTCATCTCAGATTTTTTTCCAAACTTGTACATAGCTATGAAATTTCGTTCTAAACAACTTTTCCAAATAACATTTTTCAATATTTTCCCAAATATTTTTCCAAATAAGTGTGTTTTGAGAGATAATTTTTAAATTTTTTAAATTTCCCGCCAAACACGAAAAGACGAACGGCACTGTACAACGTCTTTTGGGGTTGCTTTAGATGCAGAAGCGATTGCTCATATCGATATTCGTCAAAATTGATTAATAAAGAATTTCCCATATGATGCGTACTTTCTGCCGGTCACTGTATATGTATATATTTAATCTTTGGAGTTTGGAATATTCTTTTATCATACAGAAAACTTCATGAAGAAGTATCTGATGGTTGGTCAAAATAATTCTTATACGCTTCCTCTAAATGTCATTTTTGGATCATTGTGCTGAATCCTGATTTTTATCTTTAATGAAACTGATCGAGATCAAAACAACCTTTTAATTTTTTTGTAATAAAGCAAAGATCAATTTTTGTCTATGCCAAAATTTAATCTTAATTCTTCAATTTCAGTATTGAATTTTAATGACAAATCTCAGCACAGGCTGATTTGTATGTTCGAATAATTTTAAGCGACAATCTCTAATGAGATCATACTCATCTGTAAAACCTGCGTTGAAGAGTGTATTGATATTCCAAATTCCAAGAAATTGAATGCATTAGTAAATACAATTCTGACACCATCAATATTGTTTTTCATGTCATATTGCTGAGAACAATCATTCCACGGATAAGAAGTTGATGATTATCTGTTCAACCTGATCGGTTGCCCAGCAGCCATTGGTACGTCCTGATTGCGAGCCACACAACTACGCTTAAGTCTAGCTACGAGCTACACCACTCGGCTCAATCAGAGGTACATTGTCGTCGATAAAACCGACAGGTTCAGCAAAATTAAACAATACGTTGTTGGAATTGTATGACCACGTAAAGGAAACTAACAACTCAATTGTAATATAGCAGGAACTTTTGTACATTATGTTTTGTAAATAGACTACTATAATTGTTTTATTTGTTTTGTTGTTGAACTGATTTACAGAAGGAAACATTATTTGATTTGCAATTATTATTGGCTAGGAAGTTTGACTTTTTATCCTAATCAAACAAAAAATTATGTCGTCCATTCAAATTTACAGTTTCTAAAAAACCTTTGCAAGAAATATAAATAAATTTGAAACTAGCAAGGCGGTCCAAATAACTCTATACCGCTCTTCACTGAATAGCCTGGGCATTCGATCATGTAATTAACTTGTTACAAAGGCAGGCACAATGATAATTTTGGGTATGAGATAGTCATCGGGTACCCGAAAAATGTTCATTGAGGGAGTTAACATGAATATACAGGGTGATTAACTAGGCCGTGCATTAGACATACACGAATATCAAAGATTACGTCACGAGGTACCTATTGCTCTCAAATAAATACTCTTCAAATAAAAGTTGTGGGACTCACAAATCTTTATCGAATGATATATAGGTTGCCAATAATTGTGAAGATAATATTTAAACAGCCGCAATTTTGGGTCGTCAGTTTGTTTGGAATTTTACAATATACTATTTTTCATTATGTTAACTTCGGTCGGTTTCATAAATAAAAAAAATGGAAATGTGCCCCTCCAACATTTTTACCTTTTTATTTGTGGAAAGTTATGAACCAAAAAACACATCAGAATACACAGTTGCTCCAGGAAAAATTATTATTCTTCTATTATATAATTAATGAAAAGTAAATTAAGAGTAAAACATTTTTTTAAAAACAAGCATTTATTAAACTGCACAAAATAGAAAAAAAAACAAAGGAGTTCATAAAACCAATAATGTTGTGTAAACCTCAAACCCACAAAAGGCTTTCTTTATTTTTTGTGCAGTAAAATGAAATATTGTTTTTAAAATATTGTTTTTTACTTAAAAAAAAAATAATGAACTCGGCCGCCAAAAACCCCTACATACCAATTTCTATTGGAATCGTGCTATGACCACAAAATTCGTCGCCATATTGGATTAATGAATTTTGACAAAAAACTTGTGATCTCTGTCTTTAAAAACCCCCCATTTTGAATAGAATCGAACCCTAATCACAAAACTCGTCCGCCATATTAAAGCCGCCATTTTGTTTTTTTTCTCTAGCAAAAATTCTATAATGCATTCTCATTTGAATAACGAACACCTGCCAAATTTTCACGTTAATCGGACAACTAGAAGTGGGTACATACACACAGATGTGAAGTTAAATAAAAACATTTTCATATAAAATTAATATACCTCATACATTTTTTTTTAATTGAATTTCTGTCTAGGTAGCTTAGTTTTTCAAAAGTTTACAAAATGCTGTAACGCATTTCGACCAATTTATCAGTTTGCTCTTTCAAAATAGGTAAAATCTAATAATTTCAACTTCTAGGTGAGAGAAAACCAATAAAAAAGAAGATGAATGTCCAGCTACCTGCCTTTTTCCCAAAAACGTTCGAACAGTATTTGCAATAAAAATCTACGTTTTAAAAGCTATGCGGAAAAATATTTGTAATCCAATTCATGGAAAAAAGTACCACATAGAACATCAGTCGAAAAATTACCTGTGCTAGAGTTGTGATCGCGATAACAAGGACATGAATATTTGGAGAAATAGCATATGTAATTCCTGATATTATCCCAGCCATGAGTCCATGAAATTTGTTTCCTATTTGAGAAGTCCTTTTCAGGTAACAAGTCAGTACCTGAAACAGTTGAATGTGAACATATTCATGGGAGCCAATAAGAATGAAAAAACGATTAAATACGAGCACACACGAACACAAATTCAATTCCTCTCATTCTTTTCCTCAACGTTTGATGCGTTACTGTTTGGAAGCATCCTTTATTATCTCAAAGCAAACAAAAGGTACTTCACTGAATGATTTTTACTAAACTGGGTTCACAAAACCATGACACGTGTTTCGCTATACAATATCTTCTTTACTTTTCATCATGACTCTACCTTTACGAATAGCTAGTGATGAAAAAATTAAAACAATTCATATGAAGCACCTCACGCTGTTTTTCATCAAAGTAAATTTTTTGGTCAATGACTTTATTATTATTATTTTTAACTTTTCAGTCTATATTGCTACAAGAGCGTGTTTTTAGTTTCTGGTCCACCCTATGAATAGGAATAACCCTTATCCATATTTCTTTTGAAAGCAACAACTTGAAGTTGCATTCTCATAGCCAAAAAAAATAAAAAATTTGGTGCAGAAAGGAGTACAACAGAACTGCTGGAAACAGAACCATATACTTTGGGAGAATGTCTAACTAATAATATTTGTGATTTTATTATACAGGGTGTCCGACACTCGATGGCCTATTAGACGTTTCTGTAGAACGGAATAAACAGGATAATTTTGAAAAATTGGTTTCTTGGGTAATTAGTTCGGCTATATCGATCTGATGCTGCGTTGCCGCTTATATTGAAAAGTACCAACAACTTTGATATTTTAAATGAGACACCCTTATATTATAGCTGTTTTGTTTGATATTGCAAAACAGCTTTAAATAATATTTTACCAATTTATGTCTAAGGGAATTCGTTCTTCGGAATGTATTGGGTACGGAGACAATGGGTATTTGTTTTTGAGGAAAATAATTTACACTTCACCTCTGACTCACTGTCGAAGCCTAATGTCAATCGAAAAATATTGCAAATGATTTACTTTGTGAAAAACAAAATTAAAGGAGCGCTTCAATAGTAGAATAAACTCGAATGCAGAAAACGGAAAATATAATTTTACGGGTGCCTCAGTAGTACGAGAAAACCAAGCTCATTTCATAAAATGATACGGAAAGCTTCACTTATAACACTTCTGGAATACACACACATTTCAATATTTCTCTATACGGTTACTCATCGACGTCTATTGTTCAACTTCGGAAGCAAAGCAGAAACAAGCCCCGATGCTAATTTTATCTCGCCTTTTATATATTTGAATTTATAAGAAAATTGGGATAAGAAGAAGAAATGAACCAGAATTCTGATTGACGACTATGTTTTTTACTATCGCGAGTTTAACTTCTTTTACCCCTCCAACAAAAACAATCCGAAAATATTTTCACCCGTTTTGTACGATATGCAAAAAAACATCCCTGTCGTACACTCGGTTCTCATGTTCCTTCCAGTAGCGTTAGGTATCCACACCTATTTTCTGAACTAGGAATAGAACTTATTGCCAGGCCGGTAAAAATATTAACCCCAAATAGTCAGGGATGTACCAAAGTTACTCCAAACTTCCTTTAGCCGTTCTTACTAACGAAGCTCTGAAAAAATACTTCGTTACAAAGTATACCTTGATTGCGAATTTTAATCTAATTAATGTTGTCATCTCAGTATTCCTTAGAATATTATTTTTGAACAAAAAAGTTGGCTTACCCTGTAAAGGCCCACATAGCTTCCTATGAACAATCCAAAGTAGAAGTTCTTCTTACTAACAATAACATCGAGAAGGATCGACGGATCTCTCATCAGCTTTTCCATTCGAGGAATGATTCTTTTCAGAGCATTAGCACCATATCCTAGTAAAAAGTATTTCAATAAGCCCTGGAATTATAGAATATATTATCGAACGGTAGATATAATAAAATTATTCTGACAAATATAATAACAACATAATAATTTCGTTGATCGAATATAGATTCTGTTGATACAAAAAACAACCATGATTTGGTTGATCCAACTAAATCAGTATGTCGCTATTCTACTACAAAATATCAGCTAGGGCTAATGGATTATTTATACTAGCCAATATTATTTTGGGTGTGTATTAATTTTTTGTCAGGTCAATAATGTTTTCTTATCCCAATGTAGGAAGGAATACCTTGTATGTATGAACAACACAAGTTTTCTCATGAGCACAAGTGTTACCATCGATTTCATCATTAGACTCTCTCATTGGTGGAATATAGAACCTAGAAGCGAAAAAATAGGGGGAAAAGTTATTCTCATATGAAAATAAATCATGAAATATACGTCCAAACTCAATGACATATTATCATTTCTGGAAAAGGAAAAGTTTATTGATACCCTATGCTAGTCCAGATAGGACAGGGCGTTACATGTTTTTTGTATAGAATTCTTCCTGGATAACGAATCTATAGCAGAGAATCAACTTACCAGAAATGTGTAAAGTCGATTTTATCATTTCTATTTGTCAAGATATGCATTAAACTACCACTTATACCCATGAACATTATGGTTTGCCATACTTCGTTTAATTTACTTTTCCTTATGAGAGTTTCCACGAACTGAAAGATAAATATATAAAATTAATACAATCTACCATATTTCGGTAAGTTTTTAACCCCCGATACCAACAGAGGGGTGTTATAAGTTTAACGTGTGTATCTGTCTGTAGCATCGTAGTTTGTTCTTAGCTATTATTCAAGAAAATCTGTTCAGCCGTTTAAAGATCATCAGCTCTTTTCTATTCGATGAAGGGATGAGAGCAACTTTCACAGGTCTGATTTGAAATTTGATATCCTGTTACTTCAATGAAATTGTTATGACTACTCGTTAGTTGTTAAAGATGAGCCTTCACTATACTAGGCGTTGGGTCTATTGACCAATAACTGGACAACCTCCCAGAGCGACTTGGGAAAGTACAGTACAGTAACCAATCTCAGATGATTCAGAAACAATAATACACTTAGGAATTTTAATAATATCTATGATAAAGTGGATTTGTAGAAAACTTATTTTCAAAAACTTTTTATTTTTATACAATATAAATACAATTTTACGTATATGGCAATACACGGAAGACTAAGGGAATAGAAGTGACGCTCCTCTGATCGGGACAACCTTTTATAAGTTTGGAAATGCTGATGCAGAACTGCGTCTTGTTTACGATTCTGGATGCTTCTTGGGGCCCAGGTGGCTGAATACTGACTATGCTGTCCTTTTTGACCTTGTAACATTGTTGCATACTACGTCGCCAATAACTGCGTAGAATACGGTGATTTTTCTATATAACATATATGTATTTTCTAAACAATAACAACAACTTAAACGCCAGGTATGATTTACGGAGAAAAATGTGTAGAACGTCAGAATGAATTTGAATATAAGATATAATTGAATGTGAAACAAATATAGTATACCTAGTAGAATTACTGTTATTCAGTTGCCTTGGCGATTGCTAATATTATTACTTTTTGTCGAATCAAGAGTTGACTCTACTATGAAATCAAATAGATGAATGGTTCCTAATCACAATATACATATATACCTTGCCAAATAAACAGTTTTATTTTCTTACCCTCGACTGGAGAACACTTTCGTTTTAAATGTTGAATGATTTTTATTTTGGACTACCGATTTTTTTACGCGTTCACTGATTTATTTATTTAGCTTCTTTTGAAGTTATAGAGATGCCATTTCTTTGTAGTATAAGACCGTTCCCACAATTTACACTTTTACTATCTTCTGCATACTTTTGATAAACTGGCTATTTTATGAATAATTTACGGAGTTCTACACTTGTTTCGTATCAGAAGATGGCTATGCATCTTCACTAGATGTGATTTGATTCTCTCTGATGTTTTTCATACACTGAAGGTTCTAGCCGAACTGAACTTCTTCTCGGTTATGGGTTATGTGAAAAATATGGAACGTGAAATTATTTATCAAAACAAATTTGGCAGTCCCGATATTGTTTCATATTTCTGCCACACCACACGCTGCGCTCGATTTGACTGTCCCCACCAAGCACTTCGCACATAACAAATATCTAGAAAGGCCACTATTCATCTCTCTTTGTTTTCCAGGGTAATCTCCACTCTCTCTACTAGCTTGTGAAGTGCTATTTCTGTTTCGCAGTCGGTTCTGTATGCATATTGTTCTCGATGCAGTGATCTTTCTACCTCATATGTCCACCCATCAGCTTCTCCAGAGTCTTAAATTCCAAGGGTCTTAGGAACTTCGCTGTTTCCTGTCCAATTCTTCCAGGTTTTGGTTTAAAGATTACCCTAATGTTTCTCTATGGCTTTGGTATGTCAGGCTATAGTTATTCTAATCCCAATTAGAACGGCAATAAAAATAAGACCACTACGAGGAGTGTTCATATGCACTGCCCGGCAAATGGGAAATGTATATACTACCAGTATTTTTACTTCCAAAGCGTTCCTGGTACAATCATAAAACAGTTCTGGCGCGTGTCCATAGTTGCCCAGATTATTAGTAAAGGCGCTATCAAATTTATTTGAGGAATAGAAGCTCGGCTAGCTGGATTGGACATCTGTTATCTGAAGCCGCATGATTTACACAGTTCACAATATTTCTTAATCAGTGCCGTGTGTTGGCGAGGTAGGGAATTATCCAGTGAAAATAATTTTATCAATATGGCTTTTAGACTAGGAGGAATCGGCGCATGAGTACCGAAAACTATTCCACCTCAATTTTTTTATGCGATCCTCTTCAAATTGCCCTACTGATGATACAAATGCATGTTGCCATGGGGCAACCCCGTGCCATATTGTTTAAACCGAAATTTTTTAAACAATTGCAAGGAATTGTTATTTTTCAACCGGACAATTTTTTTTTATATTTTTTATTAAAATACAAATAAAAAAGATCCAATGACTTTTCACGATAAAGTTAATATTTTTAGAGATATTAAAGGTTAAAAAAAGGTTCATAAATTTGGGTACTTTTGACCCATGAAAAATATATAAAAAAAAAAATCGAAATAATATTTTTTTTTAAATTTTTTATACAATAGTTAATAACATTCTTGATAGAGATTTAAAAAAATTTCATTGATTATACCTGTTTTTTAATTATCAATTTCGCGCGCTCACAAGCATGCATCGCTTACCTTTAAGTATCGCCGTCTCTCTCTGACTCATGCGCTGCATCGGCCTCTCTGTTTCCTGAATCATTATTTATCATTTATCTTAAAAACTATTAACTTTTTTAAGATTGTTAAAGAGAGCAATGTTATTACAATTTCGGTTTAAACAATATGGCAACATGCATTTGTATCATCAGTAGGGCAATTTGAAGAGGATCGCATAAAAAAATTGAGGTGGAATAGTTTTCGGTACTCATGCGCCGATTCCTCCTAGTCTATTTCTGGAGACCTTTCGAAACAAATAATAAAATTCAGTTGAGATAACATGTGTCTACTTTTACATGGGGTGATCAATTGCTATGATTGCAAAGAGAATTCCTTCCCGGAACTTCATATGTCGGTCCAATTGGGATTAGAAATACTATACCTCTGAGTATTTCGCTGCTTGGACATGCGTGTGTGTGTGTTATTGTGTTTTTTTTTCAATCAAGTTTCTGGCGTGCTGGCGCTGTTTTTGTTGATTTCTTTCAAGCTTACTTTAGATGGGGTTAGGTGTTCTACTGTTGAATCGATTCTAGTAGAAATTTGATTGCTGCGGTGTTCTGAAGATTGCAGAAATCTTCGATGATTTTGTTCAGTTAATTCAGACAGCTGCGGTTTTTCACAATTTATCATAGATTTGAAGACGCTGACACATTCTTTCGCTCTACTTTCCAAATGAGATATTAACCTTTTGTTGCTGAGTAATTCTTTATTTTGGAAATCCAACTCGTATTTGTGATTGATGCACTTTTGATAGGCCTTGTTAATTGACACAATGTCAAATTACACTTTTGGTTTTTTTTTAATTTTCACATTTAAATATTGTAACAATTGACAATCACTAAGGCACTCAGATATTTCTGTACATATGATTATATTTATTAGGTCAGATTTATTAAATCTGCTGAGCTTATTTACAACATCTCAGCAGCCATTTTTATATATTTAATTTTTATATATGCGGTAATAGCGAGAGTTCTTATACCAACGGCATTTCTATTGTAGTATAGTTGAAAAACTCACCAAGTTGAAGTATAAAAGTCTATGTAACACTTGGTTCTTCGCCGATTCCACTAGAAGCGACAGTCCTGATACGCATCCAGGTAAGAACAGTAACTGATAGTAGTTCATTCGGCTTGTAAGTTTACTGAAATCATACAGGAATAGGAATTATAACATTAATTCTGAATTTAAAAGTCATACTAATTTTATTGAGAGCTGCTTTTCACCCTTATGGACTTAGACTGATATAGTGAATTGTTCAATAAAAATCAGTGCGAGTATATTTCAATTGATATCGTACGTTTATTCAATGGTATTGTTTAACAGTCGACTTTTGGTTCAGTTGATAATAAGTCCCACCAAAAATAAATTTTCAACAAGATATTCGTACAAAGGAGTGAAATCTATTCATTCAGTGAGTTCAGCCTTGGCTGAATGATTGAGCGAACGAACAATAGTTTGATCTGAAATACAAAACTTAAAATTCACAAGTCGATCAACATTCATTTATTCTACATTTTGAATTTATATTAAATTCTTGAAACTTCACTATCCTAATATTTACAAAGTGATACTTATACTATTGCATAACAGACAAGTTTTAGGATTTCAATTTGAAATATAGAATCGATCAATGTTGATATAAACATCTATCATATCATCTCATGCTGCTTCTTGAAAATTATGCAGCGGGTTGAGGAATGAACTCGATATATCATTTTTCATTAAACAAACATTACACTAATATATATTGAAGGTCACTTTGACAATTACAACTATACCGGGTGATTCTTTAAGGTGGCTCACCCGGTATACATTTTTTTTTATTGAAGATAGAAAAACCAAATTCGGGGGTTGTGTATTATAGTTCAATTTACATTTTTTTACATTTTACTTGCTTTGCGTACTTCCGGTTTGACCAGAAATGACCCCAACTTTCGATTTTTAAATGGGACATCCTATATATTTTTAGGTTGGTATCTATGAAAAAAATTTCAAGGTGGCCATGAACCCGGAGCTCTGGCCTAGCGGTGCCTATATTAACAATTTTTTACATTATCGTCTGAAATCGACTATAGATCGTTAATAAATCCAAATCTGCTATTGTTGAACGTAAATACAATTAACTTTGATAAAATGAACAGTCTGCTGACAGAAATGAGCTTTTTCGCTAATTTACAGTTCTTATGTATAACAGAGATTGGCATTAAGGAAACACTGCTGGACAATATAGTTTTTCCAGGTTTTAGTTTGTGTGGTTTTTACTGCAGACCAACAAAAAGATGTGGTGGAGTAGCGATATGGGCGCGGATTGATATCAAGGCAACTGTTATTGATCTTGATGAGTTCTGCATTGAACAACATTTTGAAGTCTGTGCTATCTCCTACACACTGAATGAGCAAAAATTTGTTATAATGAATTGTTATAGATCTCCTTGTGGTAATATTGATTTATTTTTTAATAATTTTCGTGAAGTACTGGACCTTCTTTATAAACCCGGCACGATTTACTTTATTTGCGGTGATTTCAACTTTGATTCATACTCAAATGTTAATTTTGTATCATTATGTAATTTGATGTCATGTTACGATTTTCGCCCATTGGTGGGTTGGCCCACAAGGATCACTAATACCAGCTGCACATTGATTGACCAGATCTTTTCAAACTGTAACAATGAGGAATCATGTTACGTTATTGATTGTGAAATTTCCGATCATCGTGCGATACTCTTAGACATTAACGAAAGCTCTTCTCTGACATCAAATAATAAAACTGAAATGAAGAGGTGCTTCAATGAAAATAATTTAAAAAACTTCGAGTTTATGTTGGAAAAAGAGGAATGGAGCAATATTTATGAATATGGTGTTTGCGAAGATGCCTTCAATCGTTTTTATGATATATTCCTTCATTATTTTGAAACTGCTTTCCCCAAACGGAAAATATATTTTAACAAGAATGAACGGGGGTGGATTGACGATCTTGTTAAAGAATCTAGTCGTTCATTGAAACATTTATTTTACCTAAAGAAAAGTAACCCTGCTTTAACTGAAACATATAATAACAACAAAAAAATACACCTGAAATTAGTAAACGAAACAAGAAAGAAATTTTACCAAAACAAAATTAGTATGTCAGATAACGATCCGAAATTTTGTGGAAAGTAGTATCTGAACTCACGAACAGAAGTAAAAGCTCACGTGAGAACATCGTTATTCGAAAAATGATGACGTTATCGAAGACCCTTCAGAGATCGTGAATGAATTAAATAATTTTTCATCGAAGCACCTCAGGCCTTAATAGGTGATATTCCGAGTAATAATTATTATCGCCCGAACATGAATAATGAAAATGGAATAGATATAAATCCATACACAATGTTTTTAGAGCCATTTAGCGAATCAGAATTATTCAATTTAATCAATCGTAAACTAAGGAGCAAACAATCATCAGGAACTGACGAGATACCAGTGTTTCTACTGAAAAGAGTTCTGCACATTATTATAAAACCGATAACTTTTTTAGTGAACCTTTCATTATCAAATGGAAGTTTCCCTACATCCCTAAAGGTGGGAAAGGTAACTCCCCTGCGTAAGAACAAAAAATTATCAACCATTGAAAATTTTAGACCAATCACTGTCCCCCAGAGCTTCTCGAAAGTCTTCGAGTATGCATTCCTAGAGCGCTTGAATGATTTTCTTGAATCACACAATATCTTGATACCCATGCAGCATGGCTTTCGCTCTGGAAATCGACTCAAACTGCTCTACTGACTTTCTATGAAATTCTGATAGAGTTCATTGAAGTGGGCGAGTGCCCAGCTGCTATTTTGTGCGATTTGAGCAGGGCTTTTGACTGCGTGAATCACCTGAAACTGCTGGATATGTTGGAATGTTATGGTCTAAGAGGAAATTCACATACCTGGATATCCTCGTTTCTCAGTAACAGAAACCAATGCGTCTCATTGAGATTTGATCAAGGTGGTGTGGTTTCGTTTCCCATATCAGAAACGAAACTGGTCCGGACTGGTGTGCCTCAGGGATCTATATTGGGGCCGGTTCTGTTTCTCTTATACATAAACAATATTGATAGGGAAATATCATACTCATTATTTACTGCATATGCGGACGATATTAGTATATTGATCTCGGATAAGCAAACTGATATTTTAACACACAAATGTACAGATATCCTGAACTTAACCTCTGAATACTTCAACAGACAGGATCTATTTTTTAATGCTAAAAAAACTCAAGTTATTCGTTTTCATAACTATCAGAATAAATCCGAAGCACTCCAATTGAAGGTTAATAATACTACCTTACAAAGCTCTCATAATGCAGTTAAATTCTTGGGTATGCAAATGGATGAATATCTGAACTGGATTCCACACTGTGAACAGCTGGTTTCTAAATTGTGCTCACTCCTATATCTCTTTAGGAATCTGAGAGCCGTTTTGAATAAAAAGCAACTCATCAGTGTATATTATGCTCACGTTGAGTCTAGGCTGCGTTATGGTGTTTGCTTGTGGGGCAACTCAACAATGAGTAGAAACGTCTTCATTGAACAAAAGGCTATTTTACGTTTATATTTAACACCCCTAAACGAAGCTCCTGTAGAACCCTTTTTATAAATCAGAATATTCTAACTCTGACAAGTCTATTCATATATGAACTTTCAGTTTATGTATTCACCAATAAAACCGACTTCATTCTGAACAGTGATATTCATGATAAGAACACTCGTCAGAAACGAATGATACATGTCAAAAGTGCCAAATACAAGATTACTCAAAATGCTCCTAAATGCATTGGACCTAAAATTTTCAATCACCTTCCAGTAATGATCAAGAGAGCTGAAACTGCAACGATTTTTAAAAAACGTCTGAAGTCGTTTTTGTTGATCAATTGTTTTTATACACTCGATGAGTTTTTATCTAGTCCTATGTGATCCACTCTACTGTGTTTGTGTAATATTGTTTAGACCCGTAAATCTGTTTGCTTGTTTTTAGTACTAGTTGTAAGTTAGATATAAGTACTGACTATTCCTATACAAAACGAAATTTTTTGTCATTTTAAGGAAAATAAAGGATTTGATTTGATTTGATTTGACTTATTTCGATCGAGAATGACATTTTAAATCCAACAACACCTCACTTGTTAATATTTGACAATAAAGTCATTTTTATTCCAATTTTTATTTTTGATCTAGAATGCATGGATCATGTAAATCGCTTCATCTTGATCAATAACATGGGAAAAATACGACTTTGAGGCTTATGACTTCACAGTCGTTTCAAGAATTATTTGAAAGTCGCAAATTAGGGTTCCGAATTTTCAAAATGACCTCCTTGATCACGGCAAAGTTAAATGATTTTTACTTGGATTAGACAATTTTAACGCGATCACATTTTGGGATTTCGTACTTTTTTATTTATTTAACGCCGTTGAAAGTATATTTACGACTAATTGGATAATACTGAGATAAATGAGTTTACTTCAGACTACATATTCGTTTATAGAATAACTGAAACTTGAACTTTAACACTTTCTCGACATGGTCTTCGATGAAATGGTGAATTCGTGTCTTTGCTACATGTTGCTCTATTGAAAAGTGACGCATTTCTGATTTTAATTATAATTATAATTTTTTTTTTTTTTGAATAATCGTTTATTATCGTTGTGGGTGTAAGTTCGATTTTCACATTAATTTCATCATTCTATAATTTACGATGGCTTAGATAATATTTGATATATCAATTTCCAGATTTATGATTTGAGTAATGTGTTTGTTTTTCTATCGGCGGGTCACTTATCCATATATATTTGTTTTTAATTGAAATTAACGTGTCTCGACAACAAAGGCCATTGACACATAAACAGTACAGCAATATGGAATATATACAGGTCAGTTTGTTAAAATGCACTGAATGGGATATATACATTGTGAGGTAATATCAGATATTATTATATAAAGCAATATCTTTCAGAAAAAGAACAGTATTTTTTATTTTATATGCATCAGTAAGCATTTCTGCTAGGCTTCCATGGATGTGATGTTTTCTACGATTCGTGGCAAAATGTGCGCATTCGATCAGGATATGCTTACCAGGACTTTTGGACAGAGTTTTTTACAAAGGAGGGTTTCAGAGGCCATAAATGCCATGGGTTATTCGAGTATGTCCAATTCTTAGTCTGCGCACGATTACCTTTTCTTTTCTTTGGAGATTTGGTAATTGGAGTGGAGCTGTTGTCGGCCTGATCTCATGAAGTTTAGTATGGTTTTCATTCCAGTGGGTTTGCCAGGACTTTTGGACAGAGTTTTTGAAAAATGTTTTCAGGTCAGTTGGTAACTGTATGTTTTCGAGTGTTAAACTTGCAGACAATGCACCTTTGGCTGCATCGTCAGCAAATTCATTCCCAGTAATTCCCACGTGTGAGGGGGTCCAGATCAATGTTAGCGAGTTCGCTGGAGATATCATGTATAGTTTGCACCAGTGGGTGATCTGTGAATATATTTTTGATGGAGTGAATAGAGGCTAGGGAGTCTGTGCAGATTGCAACGTTCCGATAGTCCGGTGTTATAGAATTTAGGGCCAAGAAAATTGCATACAGTTCGCCTGTATGGACTGTGGCGGAGATTGGGAGTAAACATTGTTTGACCACACTGTCAGTCTTTGTAGCTGAGAAACCAACACCCAGTTGGCCTTTAGAAGCATCAGTAAACAGAATATTATCGAAAGGATTCGAATTGATCAACTCTAGGAATGATTGTCTCAGGAGGAGTTCGTTGGTTTCGTGTTTGCGGTATGACGTGAGTGAGAGATTAAGTTTCGGTAACGATTTAGTCCAAGGGGGAGAGGGAGATATTGCATAGTGGTTGGTAGCTAAAATATAGATATCTCGAAAGTAACTATTTATTTTGGAAAGCTGTGATTATGTGCGTTTGTAACAGTAATAGGTTATCTGCCGTACTGCGATTTGATCTGAAACCTGATTGGGCTGGGTCTAAGATTTTATGCTTTTGGAGGTACCAGAGGAGCCTTTTGTTCAGTATTTTTTCCAACAACTTGCACATTGTGCATGTGAGTGAGATTGAACGATATGAAGAAGGATCGGTTGGAGGTTTGTCGTTCTTACGAATAGGGAGCACAATCGAATCACGCCATAAGTTAGGAAATTCCTTATTCATCCAAACGAAATTATAGAGGTCGAGGAGTTTTGTTAGACTGTAAGTCGACAGATTTTTCAGAAAGATGAAAGGTATATCGTCGGGTCCCGCTGCAGAGTTTTTGCATGTGGGTAAAGTTGTTAAGAGTTCTTGAAAAGTCAATGGAAGATTCAGAGAGTTGGAGTCCGATTGCTGAGCTATGGATGGGATTGGTGTGTCTTTGGCATCAAGGGGAGATGGATTAGGGTTATAGTGGTTATTTGTCTTCGCCTGAAAACTTTCTCCCAAAAGGTTTGCTATTTGCTGGTCATCAGTTATTAAATCATTTCGGTATGTCAATGCAGGTATTTTGGAATGTGTTTTATTTCGACTCATTTGTTTGATTTTTGCCCATATTTGGGTGGGGGGAGTATCACTGGTTATGGAAGAAGTGTAATTTCTCCAGGAAGCCTTTTTGCTCTGTTTCAGGACGAGTTTAGCTTTAGCCCTCATTTTCTTGAAGATTATGAGATTCTCCTCACTTCTGATCCTTCGGTATTTATTTAATGCTTTTTTACATTCGCGGACAGCGGCACTACAGTTTTCATTCCACCAAGGTGAATTTCTTCGGGAAGCAGAGATGACAGATTTTCCGATATACATGTCTGCAGCGGAGGTGATGCAGTTGGCAAATGTAATAACATCAGCGTGAATGTCTCCGGTGAAATGGACTTGGCTCAGTTTGTGATCAGTTTCTGTTCTAAATCCAACCCAGTCAGCTTGGGAGATTCTCCACTTAGTAATATCATTGGAGGTTACTCGACTGTCATCGGAAATCATGATTGGGAAGTGGTTACTGTCGAAAAGGTCATCTGAAAGTTCCCATGTGAGCGAGGGAAACGTTCTTGGGTCACACAGACTCAGATCTATGGAGGAAAAACTGCCTGAAGAAATGTTAAAGTGCGTATTTGATCCAGAATTGAGAAGGCATATACCAGTGATGTTTATTACATTTTCGACTACGTTACCTTTGCCGAAGGATTTAGTAGATCCCCACATTTCATTGTGGGCATTGAAGTCTCCAACGAGTATGAAGGGTGAAGGTAGTTGATAAATGAGGTCAACTAATTCACATTCAGTAAGTGTGTGACTCGGCGGTATATAAATGCTGCATATTGTAAGTTTGTTGGGACACCAGGTTGTTACAGCAACGGCCTCGAGTTCGGTGTTCAGTGGTAAATACGTTGAATAGAGATCACTTGATATGAATACTGAGGTTCCTCCACTTGCTCTCAGGCACTCACTCCTTATTCTGTGGTACCCTTCAAAGCCTTTCAGGAGACATTTTTGGTGCTCTTTAAAATTTGTTTCTTGTAGGCATATTATTTCTGCTTTAGTGAGTGAAATGAGGTGTTCAATACGTTCAAGATGGGCGTAGAACCCATCACAATTCCACTGAATCAATTTGAATGTTAAAACGTGGATTTTTTTTATGATTGTGAGCTGTCGGACTGATACTCGTCCTCTAAGATATCGGATTGTGATCCAAGACTACTCCTTTCATCCATATCTGGCTCTACTTCTTTTTTCAGTTTCTTGGTGATTCTAGAGAATCTATTTTTGAGTGATCTGTCTGTGAGATGTGGGTAAATAATATGCATATCGGAAAGGAGTGATTCGATGTTCTCAGTGAAGTGTTGAGCTTCTTTCCATGGGTTACTGCAACCGAATGAGTTTTCAAGGAATGCTAAGAGGTTGTTGACTGGGATAGAAAACTTACTAGGATCATTGCTATAGAGATCCCTAATGGTTTTTTCCGAAGCCTCTGATATTTTTGGGATATCAGAGGAGCTCTTCTTGGGTTTCTTTCTGGCGTGTTTCGGGATTTCCTGAGCTGCTGCTTTTGCGGGAGGCGGCATTAGGGGGGTTTCATCATTTGGGGGTTTGGAGAAGTGAGGTTCGGGCGAGTCGCTGTCATCAACCGACTCCGTTGGTCCTCTTTTTTGTCCAGGTTGTGGTGACTCTGGGGTTTGCTCGGTTTGGATATTAGTGGCTACGGGAGGATCATTGCCGATATTTCCTGTTTGTGTGTTGTCAGATGGCTATTCATTAGCTATGTTTGGACAGTTCGCTGCTAGATGGCCTTTTTCCTTGCATAAGAAGCATCCCATTTTATCCGTGGATAGGCATATTCGATGTGAGTTGCTATCGAATGTGATCAAAAGGGATGTTTGCATTTCAAAGTTTTCTGAAGGAGGTATTATATAAACTTGTCGGCGAAAAGATAGGATGTGATTGTATTCGTCACCTGGAATGCCAGCTTTCAAGAAAGTGATAGGAGAGGCAAGTTGTAAGCCATAATCTTTCAGCGATGTCTCTAACAAATCATTCGGTATGGAGGGGCTGACATTCGAGATAATCAGTCGCTTAGCTGGTGTCACTAGTCTTCTAACTGGAAGGTCAGTTTCACCCACTCGGATGATAGGATGATTTTGTATGAGTTCGTCGACAAATTCGACATTTTTCAGGTATATACAGATTCTGTTATTTGATATTCTGGAGGCGAAGCATATGTTTTTGGGGCCTACTATATCTCCAACAGATCTTACGTAATCAAATAGTTTCGAGTCATCAGTTGAGTGGAAAAGTATGGCTTGGTCCTTCTTGGGAAATGTTTGAGACTTTGCTGCATCGACATATGAGGCTGGAGCGAGAAGTAGCATTATTGGATGAAGACGATGGAGTATGCATGTTCTTTGGACTGTTGATGCTATTTTTGCCTATGTAGTCAAAGGCAAGTTGAGGTGGGATGTTAATGATCATAGTTTTGTAACCCCTAGTGTCTGCAATCTTGAATACACCATAGCTGTATTGTTGGTTGCCTATATAGTGTACGAACGTGGGTTTTTCTTCGATGTATTATCAGTGCAAAGCGGACAAAACGTGCAAGCAACAACAACTTACAGTAATTATATGCAGATTTCACACGTTCCACAACTATCAAATGTTTATCACCAGTGTACAGCACTTTGTTCACAGTGTAGTCAAAAAAGTATGATTTGTTAAACTGTATTTCTACTAGAACTTTGAAAATATTCAATGCGAAACTCAAATTGAACTTAACACGTTCAATCACCAGTGGCGTCCTCTATCCATATATTTAAATGATTTATGACTACTCATTTCCATTATCATAGTTACACATTCCGACGGGTCATTAATTTCGGCTCATGACACTTTTTTTATCGATTATATGTTCCAAAAATGGTGTCTGGTTATTCACCTCTAACGACGTTTCCAAATCAATACCTGTACAATTCTTAAATATTTCCTTTTTAAGACGACCTTGTTTATACAGGGCGTCGCAAACACGCTCCACTTTGAATCAGGTTGGCTACTGCCTAACAGCGCTACGTGCTGTCTTTACTTCGGCGGGGTTTTTGAAACTCATTCAAAACAAGCTCTGGTCAGGACCATATTTGAATTCTCTGAATTTTCTTCAATTTTCAATTAACGATATCTTCGTTGTTCTGATTTCATAAGGGTTGGTAATTTTTGTGAAATCACTTATTCCAACCAGTATGAGAATGCGTTGTCACTTATAAAATATTCCATTTATATTTCCACTTTGACATTGTACGAATGTTAACGAAGGTGAAAGGTGAATTATTTCATTGTTATCGGGAATGGTTTAACTTTCATGTTTTTTCCCTTTATCAATACACTGGTTTGTTTAGAAGATCAAGTTTTTATGGCAGCACGTAAAGATCATACTAATATAGTATTATCCCCACCTGAAGAAGCTATTGAATCGCGAAACACGTATCGTGATTTTGTAAAAATCATTCAGTGAAGTTAGTGTTTTGTTGGCTTTGATATGGATTAATAGGAAGTATCGGGCGCATCATTTCAAAATTCATTTACTATATAAAATATATGTATGTAATATCGGCAGGCAAGTTAAATTCATTTTCAACTTTCTGGATTCACTGAATTGTCAAGATGAACATTGAGTGAGCTACCACATAATATATTTTTCGAATTTTCCAATTTGTAAAGTATACATTATTCAAATATGTGAAACAGGGGAGTTATTCTAGCCACTGAATATTCAGTTGAAATACAAACTACTTTCAGTGCAAAGTTATACATAATTAATATAATTGTCCAAATTTTGGAATTTTGGAAACTATCATAATGAAATATTGGGTATTCTGGATAGAGGAATTATTTCTCTTTGTTCATTCTCTACCTATTGAAATACAAACTCTTACCGAATGATACACATTGAAGCGCATAATAGAAATCCCATTGTTCCTCCAAAAATTGTTGATCTGAATTGGTCTAGCAGGAAAGTTTTAATGGCGGTCTTCACATCCTTCCTTCTACAATTCAAGAACAGCTTTATCTGAAATAAAAATATTCACCTTGAATAAGGTAGTGTTCTTAGATCTCTTCTAATCGTCATCGAGATACAAAAAATCTCACACTCGCGTAAAATAAAAATCCTCGAGCAACAGTCCTACAAAAAAACAAAAACTGTACCTTTTTTCTGACCTCACTTCAATAAACACTCTTTCTGATTTCAGGAATTACTGTCAAGATGGGAAGAACTCTTTGACGTGGGAATATTGCAATATTCATGTGCTCTGTCGCCAACAGTTCAAAAACAGAGGTTTGGAGAAAAAATATATTTCCATACTTTAATCGGGGATATATCCAATGAACACCGATATGTCTGCCGCATATCACATACAGTAATTTTGACGCAAATCATTTTCTGTAATTTTTGAGCACCCAAGTGATATTGGGGTTTGGTTGTACCTCGGGGAATATATTATTCCAAGAAAATAAAAATTCCCGAAAATATTAAACTTTTCACAAGAACTTGTCAAACTATGTATACTTTATTTCAGGAAAGTTGCCAAAAATGACCTTCAAAAAAATACTGGAGTAAAAAAAATCCCCAATGCTATGCATTGTATTGAGAAATATCAGCCCCTGGTATCCAAACAGAAAAATTGTACCCTGTTGGCCAAATTGGACACTTTTAAAGGCAAAGTCCTGTTTTAAAACTAGATAGATGAAAACTGATGACTAAGTCGGGGTCAATTTTTATGACAAACTTAATGGTGAAAACCGCATATCGATATATATCATCGTTTCTGAGTCACAACATGTTTTTCGAAAATGTGCATTTTCGAAAAGTTTTTTCCTGTAAAAAATTCTTTGTTTCTATGAAAACGTTTCTGAAGCATTTTTTACGTAGAATTCAATGAAGTAAGTAATTTATTTTTTCAAATCATATATCAATAGTTATTAATGGAAAAATATTTTTTTTTAATGAGACAACCTGATATCTTGCATAATTCAATAGAGCTTGAAATAACCATTCCAAAAATGTAGCACACTGATGCAGAGCTTTTAGGTTTTTTCATTTGGACTTTGAAACGCACACTTTGATTAAGTAGACTTTGGACGACGCGGCGATAAAACAGAAAGCAAGGGTTCACTAGTAGCTATCAAAAGTTAATAGAGGTAATTAAAACTCATAGTTTCAATAAAACTGATAACAATTTATATTATATTTACTAATAAATGAAACTCCAACAATAATAATAATAAAGAACAAACAAGAACAAAATATTTGTTAAGAGGAGGTGTTCGAAATGTCTACCAGCTTCTCCTATACAAAGGCGGCACCTTTTTTGAACATGTCTTGCCCAATTAATTAGTTTAATGCACTGCATCACTGCCGCTTCCAATTCGTGTCTAGAGTTGGTCGGCCATTTAAAAATAATATCTTTTAACCTTTCCCAGAGATAAAAGTCCATAGGCGTTAGGTCCGGTGACCTGGACGGCCAACGGTTGAGTCCTTGGTTGGCTATCCAATTATTGCCAAAGGGTTCAATTTTGCCTTAAAATTTCTAAATACCCTGAGATGTGAGAGTGCCATTATATATGAACGGGCCGTTAATTATACCCCTGAAAACACCTGCCCATAGAATGAGGATTTTGTTGTGCCCAAGTAAAATATTTGTAACGGTTGAAAATGCCGGCGCTGCTCAGATAAGCTTCGTCGTCCAAATACAATTTAACGAAAAATCAAGCTCTTGGTTACAATTTTCCAGGAACCACTGGCAGAAATCCATCGGCGTTCAAAATCTCCTGGTCTGAGTTCATGAACTCTTCTGATCATGTATGGCTTGAATTTGTGATTTTTCAAAGTCCGCCTAACGTTAGTTCTTGGTAGCCTGTTGATATTTTTAAATTCCGCGTTGACGTTTTGGCATTATTTGCAACAGCTCCTAAAACGACTATTTCTTCCAACTCCCTATCCCTATTTGATGCATATAATTTTGGCCTTTTCTTTTCAAATTGACCACCATCAATTAGATTGTGTCGCAATCTTGCGAAAATGTCTCTGGTTGTCTTCTCTCTGGATACCTCTCGTGGTAAAAATTGCTTGCTTTTCCCCGGTTTGTATAAAACAGACTATCATATCCCATTTTTCATAATTCTCATACTTCATTGCAAATGTGTTTGAAAAATGAACAAAAACCACGAATTGAGGAGCGTCTTTATGCTTAAATCGAAATTTGAAGCTACAGTAAACATTTGCATTCTGTTTTATCGCCGCGTCGTCCAAAGCCTACTTGTTCAAAGGGTGCTTTTCAAAGTCTACATGAAAAAACCTAAAAGCTCTGCATTTCAAAGGTGACTCTGCAAAACATCAAGTGTGCTACATTTTTGGAATGGTAATTTCAAGATCTATTGAAATATGCAGGAATATACAGGTTGTCTCATTTAAAAAAATGATTTTTCCATTGATATATGCTTTGAAAAAATAAATGACTCAAACCATTGAATCCTACGTGAAAAAGTGCTTTGAAATGTTTCCATAGAAACAAAGAATTTTTGACAGGAAAAAAGTTACAGCCACTTTTTGAAAATGCACATTTTTGATAAAACATGCTGTAACTCAAAAACGATGATAGATATCAATATGCGGTTTGTCATAAAAATTGACCCTCAGACACAGCCATCAGTTTTCATATATCTCGTTTGAAAACTTCTTCTTTAAAAGTGTCCAATTTGGCCCACTCCGGTACAAGATTTTTTGGAATTAAGAACAGCCGCCAACATAACCATACCATCATATGAAGAAGTCCCTAAGAAGAACAGCATTATAATAAATGAACTTTCAAACGGAAATCATGCTACAAAAATATTTACTGACGCTTCCAGAAGTATGGATGGTACAGGGTGTGCCTAGTATATTCCAGAAATGAATATAAAGGCAAAATATAAACCTGACAATAATATGTCAATATTAAATGCCGAAGCTATTGATATTTTACAAGTAGTCGAATTGGTCATAGAAAACAATATCAAACATTCTATTGTACTATCTGATTCACTATCTGTCCTAACTGATATCAATTCATTGCCAAAAAAAAAATGAAAATCCACACATTAACAATATTCGCTGCCAAATTCATAACACAAAAGAAAAATAAAATACAGTATCTTTCATTTGGGTGAAGGTTCAAACAGGGATAAGTGGAAATGAAATGGTGGACAAAATTGCCAAAGAAAGCATATGGGATGGAGAGCCAATTTACATCCGCGAAAGGAATGGGAAAACTATTGGAAGAATTATTGCAACAACCACTCATCCCAATATACATGCATACAATCAAGCATTTTCAAAACATATTGGTTTAAAAATTTCAATTATAGTAGAAGACAGATTGTCACAATAATAAGACTCAAAACAGGACATGCATTGATTTGTTGAAAATATAAACAGGATGTTAATAAAATCAGATGTGGAATCATCTGCGACTGAAAGATAAACTTTAGTCACTATCTTCCATCGTCAAGATAACCTCTTGTGGGTTATTCATGTTGAAAAAGGAAACATTCTCAATTGAATATTGATAAAAATATTTTTCTGTGAATTGAAAAATCCACGATTAAAATGAAGTTACTTTTTGTGAATGTCTAACAGAAAACAACTACTTCCCCGGCTAAAGCCACGCTGGACATTGAACTACATCTGATAGATATTCTGAAAAGGCCCTAACTCAAAACAAAAAATCTGAAATTGAAAATTTGCATTTTATTCAGATAGTTATTTGATTTTCTATTCCAGTCTTAATTAAGAACTCATAAGATGAATGAGGCAGAGAAGAATGTTTTCCAAAAGAGAATACTCACCAGAAATCATTCGTAACATTGACGCAGGAGAGACATCGCATTCACTAGGTCTTCAATATTTTAATCGTGGATTTTTCAATTCACAGAAAAATCTTTCTATCAATATTCAATTGAGAATGTTTCCCTTTTCAACAGGACATGCATGTTATGCATCCCATCTGCATCGTATAGGAATAGTGAATTCGACATTATGTAATGTATGTGAGGAAGAGGAAGGCCTGAATAATATATTTTTAGGTGCCAAAAATACACAAATGAAAGTGAGAAATTATATAACAACATATTGAATGAGAGAGTCCCAATTCCCTTTAATTTATCCTACCTTCTTGAACTAAACAAAAAAATAATTCACGACCATCTCATACAATTCGCCATTGAAACTCGAATTGAATTATAGAATATCTTCTAGATATATACAGTGCGTTCATAAAGCGGGGAAACGCTTGATTATCTCACGAGTTAATTATTTTCGGACAGGTCGATTTTTAATTTTAGTTTGCTGCTTTTTTATACAAAAAAATAATGTTTACCACCACTACCTTACAAGATCGATGATTTTTTTAAATGGAAAGGTATTTTGATATAAAAAATTAAAAGCCCATATTTTTCTGAGTTCAACGATACCACATACGTTGAAAAGGGAAACATTCTCAATTGAATATTGATAGAAAGATTTTTCTGTGAATTGAAAAATCCACGATAAAAATGAAGTTATTTTTGTGAATGTCTAACAGAAAAAAACTACTTCCCCGGCTAAAGACACGCTGGACATTGAACTACATCTGATAGATATTCTAAAGACCCTAACTCAAAAGAAAAATCTGAAATTGAAAATTTGCATGTTCATTCCGATAGTTATTTGGTTCTCTATTCCAGTCTTAATAAGGAACTCATGAAGATGAATGAGGCAAAGAGGAATGTTTTCCAAAAAAAGAGTACTCACCAGAAATCATTCGTAACATTGACGCAAGAGAGACATCGCATTCACTAGGTCTTCAATACATTTTTGTCGACGAAAATCTATTTCACGCTTCCACGATCATCAGGAAGACCGGAAGAAATGGTAAACACATTTTCAAGAAGCAATCTAACTTTTTCCATATTTGCAAAGTGAGATTCTCTCTTGCGTCAATGTTACGAATGATTTCTGGTGAGTACTCTATTTTTGGAAAACATTCTTCTTTGCCTCATTCATCTTCATGAGTTCCTAATTAAGACTGGAATAGAGAACCAAATAACTATCTGAATGAAAATGCAAATTTTCAATTTCAGATTTTTTCTTTCGAGTTAGGGTCTTTTTAGAATATCTATCAGATGTAGTTCAATGTCCACAAGAGGTTATCTTGACGATGGAAGATAGTGACTAAAGTATATCGTTCAGTCGCAGATGATTCCACATCTGATTTTATGAACATCCTGTTAAAATTTTCAACAAATCAACCACATACTCATATGAAACATTTTAAGTTACAATATACTGAGTATAAAGGAAACAGGTGCTCATATTTCTTAATCTTTATTTCATCATTTATTTTGCAATGGATACCTGAAAATTACTCAGTAGTTGTTCGAGTATATTTCCAAACTCAAGTAGGCTTGAAAACATCTGAAAGCCCTTAGCAACCAGACAATAAGATCTTAGTTACCATTACATATGTCATCATTAAATTGATTTGTTTGTAGCATATCGATTCATAAATCTTCAATATCTTTCTGAAAAGAAATAATTTGAAATTACGATATAGGTACTGTCAGAAAAACAGCTATAGAAGTTCTGATGATCTTAGGTTGAGGCGATCGTAAAAGAAGTATGGCGACATCTTTAATGAAGAAATATCTTGATCGAGAACCAATAAGCGAATAGACATAAATATTGCTTGAATTTAATCATATTGGCAATGTTGAGAATAAGCCCAAGAGTGGCGGATCTACCGTTACCTGTGACATTGAATTGAAAAACCTTATCGTTCAATTACAACTTTATCTGGCAACAATGAGATCTGTCGCCAAATTCCATCCATATAAAGTTGAACTTATACATGAACTTAATGAAGACGACTTCAATAGACGCATAGTTTTGTAAACATATGCTTATTTTTCGACGAATCAACTTTTTGTATGAACGGTACCTTGAATACGCAAATTTGTCGTTCCTGGCAACAGAATATCTCAATCGGACGATGGAAGCTTATACCCAATACCCTCCAAAAGTAACCGTGTTAGCTGGGATTCTTAGGAATACCATTGTAGGACCACATTTTTTTGACGGTTCTGTGACGAGTGAAAAGTATTTAGAAATGTAGCAAACTGATGTAGTTTCATATTCAACTGACTGAAACATTTCCAGACATTAATCATCCTGGTCAAATAGATTCTACTATTTGGTCCACATTATGCTCTAGTGGTTAGAGATTTTCTGAATGAAACCTTTCCCAATCGCTGGTTTGGACGATGCGGTCACATTGAATGGCCCGCTAGGTCCCCAGATTCAACTCCTATCGATTTTCTGGCTGGGCGTTGCTTGAGAAGTGAAAATACATAAACCGACCTACCAATTTGAAAGACCTTAAAGAGAGAATTCGAACTGAAATCCACCGAATTGTCAATTGTCGATGTTGTCAAACGTAACCCAAGAATTCATCAGATATTGTCAACTAACCTAAGAAGCACAATTCGAGCATTTGTTGTGAATATGTTATTTGTTTATTTTTCACTAGGTACTGACTACTTTTAATATTTTCGTTGCAAAATGAAACATGAAATGAATGTAAAGAAATATGACCACCTGTTTTCTCTATACTCAGTATACTGTAACTTATAGTGTTACATATATGACGTATGTGGTATGGTTGAACTCAGAAAAGTCTGGGCTTTTAATTTTTAATATGAAAATATAGCCTTTCAATTTAAAAACAAATATGGATGACGTCATATCTTGTAAGGTAGTGGGGGTCAAAATATTTATTTTGAAAGTTGAAAACTGAAATTAAAAATCGACCTGTTCGAGCTTTACCTCCGAAAATAATCAACTCGTGCGATAATGAAGCATAAAAAACGGAAAAATGTAATGGACATAGCCCTCAAAGAGAAGTATTAACCGTAGACACGTGTTTCGGGCTCTCGGCCCTCATCAGTACGGTGAAGAAGTGCAAGGATGAACAACACTTGGTAGAAAACGACAAATCAACGGAGTCAACAAACAGAAGCCAGCCGCACATTTGTGGTTTCGGTTAGCAGACCCTGCATTCCAGGGCAACAACCAACGTCACCATGGAGGCAGATATAGCTACCTGCGTGACATACGAGCCCAGGATTAAAGACCAAGTGTTGTTTATCCTTGCACTTCTTCACCGTTCTGATGAGGGCCGAGAGCCCGAAACACGTGCTACGGTTAACACTTCTCTTTGAGGGCTATTCATTAAATTTTCCGTTTGTTTAGCAGTCCCCTCGATATCCTTCCCATTCATATCTATAATCCTGGACTCGGATGTCACGCAGGTAGCTATAGCTGGAATGCTAACCGAAACCACAAATGTGCGGCTAGCTTCTGTATGTTGACTTCGTTGATTTGTCGTTTTCTACCAAGTGTTGTTCATCCTTGCACTTCTTCACCTTACTAATGAGGGCCGAGAGCCCGAAACACGTGTCTACAGTTAACACTTCTCTTTGAGGGCTATGTCCATTAAATTTCCTCCGTTTTGTTTACCAGTCCCCTCGATATTCTTCCCATTCACATATATATATATATATATATATATATATATATATATATATATATTGTTATGAAATAATAATTGTAAAAAAAAATTGTTGTTAATTTATTCAGCGTTGGACGACAAATTGTTATGTAATAATGATTTGTAAAAACAATTGTGATATGATAATAGCTTTTTGTTATGAAATATTGATAGATAATTATTTTCGCCCTGTATAATTTATTGTTATGAAATAATAATTGCTAGCTAACATCAGTGTTTTCTCGTCACATTGCTGCCAATTGTTATTACCCTTTTTTACCACGACTAAACTCAGTTGGTACGCCTTTCGTCTCAGATAGCCGGTCCTGGCAATAGAGTCACTGCCCTGTCTTGATGTTTAACTCAAACTATTTATGTTCAGAGTTAATAAGTAAGATATGCAGATCATTGTGGAAAATAAACCAGAAAGTATCGAAAAATTGATAAATTTTCTTAGACAATAATGAAAAACAGTGATATATAACCTCACTTTTTCTTTGGGTTGGAAGAATTCTTTTATAGTTCAATACCAAAATAAATAGCGTTCTTCAGATATGATACGAGTTACGTTGTAAAGTGATTCAGTTTGTGATGTGCACTAAAAAAGTTTATACCTGGAGCTGGAACTGTCGCTGTTACAATACATGCCAACAATCTGAAATCCTTCTTCAATCCACAACTCTCAGGAGCTCTCCAATTGCAAAAGGAACCATACAAATCCCAGAAATCAGCTTGGAAACAATTTTATGTGGAGTACATAAAAGGTAATCTTGTTTTCTCCTATTTATTTTGTCGAAATTCTCGAGGTTGAATTGTTGTTTTATAGACAAACTCTTGTATTCGTGAAATCTTGAAAAATTTGTCAAATTTGTACGTGGTCGTTTTCTAATTTTCATATTGGTACAAACCTACACTTGTATTTCGTGGAGTAATCTTGTTTCCATTTATTTTTTCAAACTTTGTTTCTTACAAACTTTGTACGTGGAATCTTGAAATGATCGTTCTTTCTAAAATTTTTTCAATCTCCTCAGCTTTGTTATTTCTTCCCTGATACCATTTCTGTTTTGTCCATTTCATTTGAATTTTCAAACTCGCGCACTTTCTTGTCACATTATCACTCATTTGGGGTTATTTGAAATAACTTATGAACTTTTATATTCTACATTTCTTATAAACTAAATACAATCTTTTATGATAATTGTCTTTGACATTTCTCAGTTCTTACTTTTCCACAATTTCAAATCTTTTATCTCACCCTACTGTTCTCTGATTGGCTATTGTCATCAAGAAGTTTGTTGTTCTCCCATTGGCTATTTTTAGTTAGATACACTTTCATATACTAGGTTGTTATCATTTTTAATTTTAAATTTTTTGTTGTATTTTTAAACAATTCTAGGTTGATTTTTGACAATGTATGGAAATGATTGCATTATAGTATTTGCATATTTTTACCTATCAATATTATACAGAGGCTTCATAAAGGAAATAGAATCTCAAACAAAATGTAAAAACCATATCTCATGAACTACTAACTATTAAGTATTTATTATTTTTGTGTTTTTTTAAGAATTGTTTCTTTTTCGCCTTTGAAATATATTACTGGTCCTTCATAACATAACAATATATATATATATATATATATATATATATATATATATATATATATATATATATAATATATATATATATATATATATATATATATATATATATATATACAGTGTCCGGCAGATTTTTGGCAACAAATGGGAAAAAAGTTTATTTCAAATTTCTCAGAAAGTAAAACTTTTTTTTTGTAGCTTGAGAGTAAAATACCTTTATTTTTCAAAATACACCTAAAGTTTATTTGAAGAAATGACTTACAATTTGAAGAATATTCTAAATTCGGAATTACATCCTCATATTCCAAAAACAAGTTTTTACTGATTTTTTCAATTTTTTTATTCACCACTCTATGTATTATGAGAATTTATAATGTCATAGAACACTTATCATTGAATATTACCTGAAAGACCATATGCAGTTAAGTTCTGTCCAACTATCAACTAGAAAATTGCATTAATCGAACTTGGTGCCGACAAAATTTAATTTTTTGTAGTTATTGAATAAAAAAAGATATTTTTCATAATTAAGGTATAACAAATGACATACAATATAGGTGATTTACTGTACGGCGTTTGTATAATTAGATTTTAATAACTACGTTTATTAATTTTTCAGCAACACCGTACATATTTGCCTGTACAGGAGTGAGAAGCCACGCCCGCAACCCCTTACCCCTAACTAGTATAGTTGGGGCCATTTTATACAACACCAAATTCAATGATCTGAATACTATTTTATGAAACGATGTCATTTTGTGTTTTGCCGTACATTTTTCATGGAACAGTTGGCTGCCTCAGAAAAATTTATTTTACTCAGAAAAGGGTAATTTTACGGTCACATTTTGTTTTACGGCATGAACATATTTTTTCTGTAAGGATAACAATAATTAATAAAAATTATATGCCGTACAAAAAAATGGTTCTATGTGACTGGAAAAGTATTTTGTCACCCCAAACATTTATTTTATTCTTGCAACTCTGTTCCGCTTCATAAATGTTATTTTTCACAGTACACTGTATGACTCAATTTCTAGTATTACTTAGATCAAGTTTTTAGCAACGCCGTACCTTTTTACTGGTACAGAGGTGAGAAACCCTGAGGAAAACCCTTACTCAGGACGCTGGACGGAGAGCATCCGCAGGTGCTCACACGCACACATATACAGGGCTTTTCGCGATGAGGGTTAATTAGACGTTTCTGGCAAACCAGACAACGGATCAACCTGAACATTTCACAGTATGCATAAATTAATATGATCTACACGCCTAAAATATTTTAGACGATGCGGTGTTGCCGCTTGTACTGTAAAGTAGCGGCTACTTTGATTTTTCAAATGGAACACCCTGTATATAAAATCATATCATGATTTCTTATTACTTTGTCAACAACTTCATATACTATTTCCCTATACCCCCCCCCCCCCCCCCCCCCCCCCCCCCCCCCCCCCCCCCCCCCCCCCGTTATTGAATAAGATATTTTTTATTAATTATAACAACATAATTTTCATAAGACCTTTTGAAATTTTTTTCGATTTAGACATTCCAAACAAGGGTAACTTTAAATTTCAATAAATTTTTAAAAAATTTTGACATGCATTTTCAAACGAAGTTGAAGGCGGTTGCGCGACTACGCAAAATCTGGAATTAAATGCTATCTTTTTCAGCAAAGCCAACTGGTGTTCGGTCCGTCGTTCCACGTTCCACATGCCGTGGCGCGCCTCTCCACCCAGCATTTACACGGAGAGATTGAAATTGTGCTTTGGGAGTCAACGTGCCAAAACTGCTGAAAACCGTACGGGTAAACGACGCTAATGGGTATCTTAAGGATTTTTTCATGGACAAGTTTTTAATGCGATTCATCCTACTTTAACTCGCCACTAGATGGCGCTGCAGTGCATCAACTTATATACCGTTCAACCGATCGCAATACACAAATATTTTAACACGGATAATATTTTCGCGCTATACATTTTGCTGTAACTCGGATAACGGGATAGTGGGATAACAGGATAACGGGAAAACGGGATAACGAAAAAACGGGTCAACGCGGACGAAGTCGCGGGTACCAGCTAGTAAAGTACATAGTAGAACAAGTAGTGGAAACCGTTCGTCGCGTGAAAACCAATCAGTTATTTCACTGACCGCTTACATGAATTACCATAAATCACCATACTACTTTTGTTGCTATTCAGGCGTTTGCGTTTATAGAGTACAAGCCCAGGCCAATTTTGGAGGTCATGTGACCCAGCATGAATTATAGCGTTAATAAAACTATTGTCATCAGATATTGCATTATAGCCTGGGGTGGAGTATTTAAAAACGTAATTAACAAACTTCAAACAACACAAAACTCCATTTTGAAGATTATTTTCAGGAAAGATAGATTATTCTCTACACAACAACTTTATTCAGAAACTCGAGTCCTAAATATAAGAAGTCTTTACACGCTGCAAAGCCTTACCTGGATTTAAAAACAAAAAAATAAACTACGTATTCAACAATCTAGAACTACGCGATTCACTACCAATCTTACAATAGATATCCCTAGATTCCACAAATCTCATACACAAAGAACTTTATTTTATCTAGGCCCCAAAATATGTAATTCACTACCCACAGAAATGAGAGAATGCAAGAGTCTCAAGAAATTTAAATCATCGACTGAATTATATATCTCTGAAAACCAGCACAAAGCACCAGTAAAAAGAAAATATTTTGTCATATATTTCAGTAGAAAGAAAATTTTCTGTGATTCCATTGATCCCTCTTCTCCTTCCAACTATAAGAAATTTCAAAAAACTTTTTAGGCTTAGGTTAGTTTTTATATATGTATATATATATGTGTGTATATATAGGTTAGTGATAATCAATTTGAAAATACCAGCTACATTGAAAACGGTTAGCTAGAATGATAGGAATGCACCACAAGCCTTCCAGGCTTAGGCATTCACTCCAGACTAGCTAACCATGCAACTTAATTTAAGAAAATTATTATATGATCCAATGTAATACTTACTCATCACCTCACTGAATAAAGAATCTGAATCTTAAATCTGAATCTGTTTGAAGAGAAGTTTCATTTGATGGTTGAAAAGTATTTTAATAATTGTTTATTCATTGTATTATCTGTGACTGATGAAGGATCATTGAACGGAATCTGTTAAATTCCAAAAATCAGTGATGAATACAAGGAAACCACGTCAGTTTCTGTTTGAAACAGTTTATCTTGAAAACGGTTCGAAATCGAAATAGGATTATCTGAACAAAGTCAATCTAAAATTGGATGTAGAGCTCAAAAATGTAGAAATATACAGGGTGTTCCGTTTGAAAAAATCGACTTCCACTCATTTTTTCATGTGAACAGAGTATCTACATTTTTAAAGACCCTGTTTGAGGCAAATAAAAATATGACTCGAAGTGAAGATCCTCATGGTATCACTCCACTCCATTTCGAATTTGATCGTCTTAGTACCAGAGAGTTCAAGATTATCAGCGTTTATAAAAGTAGATGTTTGGTAAAAAAAAATCGAAATTAATTTATATATTTTTAACGGTAACAGATAGGTATAGGGAAATAGTACATGAAGTTGTTGACAAAGTGATAAGAAATCATATTGTGATTTTATATACAGGGTGTTCCATTTGAAAAATCGAAGTAGCCGCTACTTTATAGTACAAGCGGCAACGCCGCATCGTCTAAAATATTTTAGGTGTGTAGATCATATTAATTAATTTTTTGGAAAATTCTACATGTTTTTAAATTTGTTCTAAAGTAACTAAAAGATAACTCTTTCCATTATTTCGATCATAAAATAATATGTTTCAGAATGCGAAAATGGGCCCAATTCTGATGCAGATACTTCGGAATCTGTATGCGATAGGTAGTGAAAATTCTGATGAAAAATTAAGTTAAATTGTTTTTGCCTAAGAATTATATTTGGTTACTTTGTTCTCTTACTTTCACAAGCCATAATTATAAATAATAAAAACTAAATTTAATTTGCAGTAATAAATATTTACGAAAGTTATAAAAAGTTACTTGTAGTTATTTACAGAATATTTTTGGGTAAACTTTCATAAAATATTTAAACTTTTATGTATTTTTATTCGTGTTTAATCAACAATCCCATAGTATAGATATAGTATAGTTTAGTTTAGTATTTTTTTGTAACAAGTGTGTGAAAGATATTAATTAAATTTTTTACTTGTCCTTACTTTTCACGCACAATTCCTCTGATATCTTAAATCTTTGTATTATTCAACAGAATTTATGGGGAAATTCTTATTGAGATTGAGATAAAAATGGGGCTATTTTGAATAAACGACAAAGTAAGAAACGTAAAATGCAAAGATTGGGTACAGTGGAACAATGTACATTGAAATGAGAAAAAGCATATAGTTGAAGTTCGAATTTCCAGGGTATCGTATATTTCAACTAATGTTCCATCTGATATGAACGGCATTGTAATTTTAATCATTCTTTTATATTGCCAATAAAATGTTGTGAATGTCGTACAATAATTGATGACCCTAAAATTTCGTAAAAACATAATGCACAATATTATCAGCTGTGAGAAATCCTTGAAAATATACGGCATAATTTTATTTTTATTTTGCTATGTTGAAAAATGAAAAAAAATACAATTATATTCTAAGAATTACTGCTCTGATAAATCACAGTGCAATTCAACAATCTTATAAATTTCGGAAAATTCATATTTTTATTTAGTTCCATTGATTACGTGAAACAATAATATTAATAGTGAGTTTATACAGCACGTAAAATAAAATAAGGAATAAAATAAAGTCATTTAAAAAGTGAAAACTACACAACATCCATAACAGGTTTATACAGAAATAAAATAAAATAAGAAGTAATATAAAATAAGAAGTAAAATCATCTTTTATTTTATACATATTGAATAATTTAGATAAATTGACGAGATAGGATGATACATGACATGATATAATAGCAGTCGTCATCATATTTTTGTTTTCATAACCTGAAAACGGTGTGTTCACTGGCATTTTTTTAAATTTCTTTTTGTCTTTGGATTGACTAGATTTTATAATATTGGTAGTGTTAACACTGGCTTATATTTTACTCAATGAACAACAACGAGGACCAAATTTTCTAGTATTAATCATTGAAGTTTGAGGTAACAACATAAAATCCCAAATTTCGATTGGTAGCTTCCTTACTTCTTACATTAATTTACTCAGCTCTATAAACACTTTGAAAATTATTACTTCTTATTTTACTTTATTTTATTTCTTATTTTATTTTACTTGCTGTAACTCACTTTAGTACATTATGTCCAAAAACCGGTTGCCGTACAGGAATTTATGATTTTTTTTTCAAAAATATAAGATTCAACCCCCCAAATGCAGCTAATTTTTTATTTATGTTATATTAACCATAATTTTTAGACGGCATAATTTCTGAAATGTAGTTCATGTGTTAAATACTATTGTGGAATCGATGTCGTACATTTTGCAATGATCTTGAACCATACAGGTCTAAGTAGGAGTTTGCGAGCTGGGCTTCTCACCGGCAAATATGTACGGCATGGAAAAAAATTTAATCTACGTAGTTATAAAAATCTAAATATAAAAACGCCGTACAGTGGTAAATCACCAATATTGGGGGCAAACATTTGCGGATTTTTTTTTTCCTGGCTTTCAGTACCGTTATTTTTGCACGGCAGTAGGTCCTACTTGATTATCTTTCAATGATCTATCAACTTAAGGAATGCCGTTCGAAAATATTTTGTCAAAATATTTCTGGCCTCGATGAAAAGTTTCTTTTTCCTACACCCGTGCTATAATAATACACTTATATACCCATAATCCGTTTCATAATGGGATGCATTATGATACAGATTTTTCATAACGATACAGATTTTTAATCAATAGAAACCCATAATTTTTCAATCAAGCATGCTGTGCATTTGACGTTTGTCCTAGATTTCTATCTAATTGTTTTATTTGTCAAAATCAGTAGGTATTTAATTTTCGTAGAATATAGCTAAACTTCGATAATTATCAGAATGTCTGATATCAGTGATATAGAAGAATTACCATCGACTCCTCTCCACACATATCAGAGAAAGCAGAAAATGCAGTACAAAATATTTTACACCAAAAATCTAAGAATGTGTACGAAAAACTATATCAACGGTTTATGGACTGGAGAAATACGAATGATATTTCGACATTCTCCAAAAATGTTTTGATTGCTTATTTTCAAGAATTGATGGAAACTATGAAATCATCTAGTGCATGGACACATTATTCAACAATAAAATCGTTGGTAAATAACAACCATTATATAGAAATTTCTAAATATAAGGAGCTCAAGCTTTATTAAAGCGAAAGTCCGAAGGATATGTTAAAAAAATCAAAAATATTTTCACCTGAACAAATAAAAACGTTTATCGACGAAGCTCCAGATGAAAAGTTTTTATTTATGAAAGTAAGTAACTACCTAACATTGCATTTTAAATTTTTTTGTCATGATTACATTTTCCATTCGATTCATTGATGATATATTTCATTAATGTCGAGAAAACTTGATAAGTTAACTCGTGGCGAAGCGGGCTAAGGCGCTAGATTTGAACTATAGACTACAGTATGAGACGCGGGTTCGAAGCTAGCCTAGGTCATCCTACTTTTTATTTTATTTTTTATTTTCTTATTGTTGTATTTTTTTAATTTATCTTTTTGTTTTAGGTAGTAATGCCTTTTGGAATGATGGGAGCATGTCGAAGGCATGAACTACATGACCTAAAATGTGAAAATGTCAAAGATATGAATGTAATCTTAATTGTTAATGTGGTAGAAACTGAAACAAAAGTACAACGAACATTTACAATTACCGGCTACTACGAAATTAGTAAAAAATATATGAATCTACGGCCGAAAATTTGCCCCACCCCTTCTTTTTTTGTTAATTATTTTAATGGAAAATGCACAATTCAAAACATTGGTATTAATAGATTTGTTAATTTAGGGAAACAAATAGCAACATATTTAAATCTGCCTGATCCGAATTTATATACAGGGCATTGTTTTCGAAGGACATCTGCAACCGTATTAGTTGATGCCGGTGGTGATATTACTGCATTAAAACGTCATGGTGGCTGGAAATCCAAGTCAGTGGCGGAAGGCTACATTGAAAATTCGGTTCAGAATAAAATCAGCATTTCCAATACAATATTGAACTCTATTGAACTAGCAATAATGGAATAAATGTAAATATTCCTTCCACTTCTAGATCAGTGGGACTTGAATAAACTTTTCAAACTGCACAATAAATAATCTTAATATTTTTAAGAAATCAGATTAATTACAATTATTATGTTCAATATAAATATAAATAGAATGTTCATAGTTTTCCTATATCCATGGTAATACCCGATGTAATATCATTATTACAATTTTGTAGAAGTTTTTATAGAAATACGAGTAATTACTGTTATTGTGTTCAATACAAATATGAATATAATTTTATAGTTCTTCATTATTTATCGGGCGTGGAAAAAATAGCGTATGCAACTCTCATGTAATGGTTATTAATACATGATCGTTGCATAATATACTATTACCTGCGTACTCACAACTGACGGCACAGTGCCTAAAGGAGTTGTTTCGTATGGTACTATAATTTTCAATATAATTCATGTGGTACATGACCCCTCCAAAATTGCCGGTTTGTGGCCTATTAGCAGAACAGTGGAGTGGTGTGTTTGTATGTGTCTGTATGTAGTGGTTCAACATGTCATATCAGAGACCATTCGAAGAACGTGAAAGAAAAAATCCCGCCAATGGACGGCATGTAAGATCAAAGCAGCAAATCCTACTATGTTTCTTTCGTTTTTTTCAGCTCATTCAGTTGAATTTGGAAACACTATTTCTATACCTGGAACTGCGTTTTATCGAGTTCAGCAAGCGGTAGAGTTCACCATGAAATTGTATTCCCCTGTTGTCAGTAGCTACATTGTTTATTCATGAATTCGCTAGAAAACCTCATAAATGATTGTAATTATCATGTTATTTCACGAGCAGATAATAAAAAAATAGGTGGTCAAAGTCATCATGAATGTATACCAATGTCAACACAGTACCTGCCGTTTGCTAATTACAATGTGACGCAACTTCATTATTAATAATGAATGTCTGATAATTTCATATATATATATATATATGTATATATATATATATATAAATATATATGTATATATTATATATTCCTGAAAACGTTTCCTTGCTCAAATCGTGTTATGGTCTTCAAAATACCTAGAAAAAAGCTTTCATTTTTCCCGAATCCAATAACTTTTCTAAAAAACCTTTCTTTCCCTAAAAACCTTATTCGGTCTATTAAAAATGTTTTGTGTTTGATTTGAGTGTTGAAATGAAATAAAAAAGATTTTTATATGAACACGACCGGGGATTGAATCCGGGCCCTTGGAGTTACAAAGCATACGCTCTAACCACGGAGCTACTCGGACCTTTACTAAGGGGAATTGGAAAGTTGAGGACAAGAAAATTGGTGTTCGAGGCCTTTTTTACAAATGAAGAAATACGTGTTTCAGTATTTTTATAAATCCAACTGCCAATGGGGTGGAATGGGGGGTGGTTATGCGTGCGTGCAACAATTGTACACAATTTTTGTTCTCGCGCCCCTTTTTTTAGCGCCTAAGAATCCTTATGTTAGAAATAAAATGCAAGTGCGTTAGAATTTTCAGATCTCTCTGCTGTTTTACCATTTACGATATACTTGCACTGTCTCCTGTACTGAGTTCCACGCGTGTTTTATTTTTTTATTTTTTGGTGTTGCCAGTGTGTGAATTCAAACTGGTTTTCATGAAGGTACCTGATATTCAAGCAAAAAAAATACTGATCACTGGATATTTATCGAAAATTTGTCAAACACAAATATTTTTTAAGGAAATGAAAACATGATGTTCTTTTTCGGAAGAATTCAGTAATATGCATATTAATGAATTCAAATATAAATGTCATTTGTTGAGCGAACAAATAAAAACATATAATATAAATCAATAAACTACCCGATGCCAAGAGGAAACACTCAGAGTGGTTCTCTTCGTTCTTTTTTCTCTGTTTTCTATTGTTTTCAATGTTCATTTTCTCACTTATTTTTAGTTTCAATATGAATATATTTGAGCAAACAATTAAACAACATATAATGTAAATCAATAAACTACCCGATTCCCAGAGGAGGAGTAGTTCTCTTTGTTCTCTGTTTTCTATTGTTTCCAGTGTTTTTTCTGTCACTTATTTTTAGTTTCAAAAAACAGTATTAATATATTGAAAACTGTTTTTTTTAAATATTTTGTAGCATCAACTTTTTTTTTCTGTTTTTATTGATTTGTTATTAATATCCATTTAGTATTTAGTATCATTATTATTATTATGTGTGTGAAGAATACTGTGAATTGTAATAAATAAGTGACGTAGATTTTTTTACAATAGTTTTGTTATGTTTCTTCTTATAGTAAAATCAAAATTTCACATTATTCTAGGTCTTTGTTCAGCTAAAATATCGAAAGTTCCCATGGCAACAGCTAGATAATCATGGTCGTTTAAGAACTTACCAAATAAATCCGGAAAAGAAATTTCCCCGATCCTACGAATAAATTACCCAGCCAAACCGGAGAAAAATTTGCACGGATGCAATCAGGTTCCCAAATGTGAAATACGTCGCATCCAACATCGTCCACAGAATTATAAAAAACCTTTTTACTTAAAACACTCATTGCACTAGATCAACTGAATATTTCAATTCCAAAATACGCGCAAAAAATGGATTTTCAATAAACGAACCGTTCTCGAATGATTTGATGTGCGAACATTTCTTATTGCACCTCACGTTTGAAGTAACCAAGTGTAATTATTGGTGTTGTTGCTTTCGCGAAATCCCTGAAACCGATCGTGTTTCGAGGCTGTTCTTTTTTCGACAATCTTTGGACCTGATTTGCATAACAAGAATACGTTTGTAGATGGCATTGGACTTAGAAAAATATCGTTTTATAAAGAATATTGCCTTCCCTCGAAAAAATCTTGTACTTTTATATAAATAATAGTATATTACCTCCCAAAAGTTATGATAGTGCCCTCACAGTCCTTGGTTCGGAAGGACCCACTTCTAGTTGTCCGATTAACGTGAAATTTGGCAGGTATTCATAATTCCGGTGACAATGCATTAAACATTTTTTGTTAGAGAACAAAACAAAATGGCGGCTCCAATATGGCGGACGAGATTTGTGTTTATGGTCCGATTCGATTCAAAAGTGGAAAGTTGGGGGCTTTCGGAGTTGAAAATTATGATTTTTTTTCAAAATTCATGAAATAAAATGGCGGCTCCAAGATGGCGGACGATCTCTGTGATTACGGTCCGATTCTATTCAAAATTGGTATGTGGGGGTTCTCGAGTTCGGACGTTATGAATTTATTGTCAAAAGTAATAAATTGAAGATGGCGGCTTCAAGATGGTGAACGAGTTTTGTGATTATGGTCTGATTCTATTCAAAATTGGTATGTGGGGGTTTTCGGGTAGAAGATTATCAATGTTTTGTTAAAATTCATAAGAGCAATTGATAACATGATTCACATACAAAAATAAGTTAAGAGTTTGAATTTTATATCTATTAACTCATACACAATATTTAGTTTCGAAGTATTTCGTTTCCAATTACAATGATGGATAACTGCACTTTGTCTTTTGATGTGGAAATCAATGTTCATCAACTTTATGGATATTACTAATATAAATCAGAGAGTTTTTGTGGGATGTTTTTTATGAAACTTCAAGTTTCATTAACCATGTATACATCCACATGCAAATTTATATACGTGTAGAGTAATCAATACCATGGTCATAATCTTTATTATCATCATCTTCGTCACAAAAACCAATGAAACGAGTGAATCGATAGTCATCATGTGAATATACAGTATCGGAAACAATTTATCTGGGGTATAGACATAAATCTACACGAGCGACAAGGAAGCAATGATATGATAATACCACATAAACAAGAGAGACGCACTGCTGTGCGCCCCTCCTATTACAACGACGCATTAACTGACCACGTGGCAATGCGACACAGCGCACAGCGACTCATTCTTGCCGAGCCGTGATTGCGAAAACAAAAGACCGTGACAATTATTACCTTTTGAAACATGCCGCCTATTAACGCAACCGCAGAGAAAGTACAGATCGTTAAGTGGTACTTTGGGGGTAATTCTGTACAAGATACTAGAAATCTATTCATAGTGGCTTTTGCAGATAGACCTGTACCTACGGAAGCGACTGTCCTTTCAATTATTAATAAATTTCAGATTTTTGGGTGTGTGGCAGCACATTGAAAAAAATGTTGTCCCACATATCCACCACGGCATCCTAGACAAATACCCGAGGAACGGAAATAAGAGAAACAAGTGTGTGCATTGGCAGAAACGACACCTTGTTCGAGTAGACAGATCGCCGACGAAGTAAATTTGAATGTAAGAACTGTTAGGAATATTTTGAAGAGAAACGGTTATCATTGTTTCAAAGTCAAGAGCACACAAGAACTTTTGCCTGGAGACCATTTCAGACGTATGGAGTTTTGTGAAACGATGGTCGAAAAATGCAATAGGGCATTTCGTGTAAATGATGACTTTCAAAAAAAGGTGTTATTTACCGATGAATCGTCCTTCTCAATTCATCGAAAACACAACCCATCCGTAGTACGTTATTGGTCTCGTAAAAATAAACATTTGAGTATTGCTGTGAGGACACAGTACCCAAGCAAATTAAATGTGGGGACGGGACTGTTAGGCGATCACGTCATAGGCCAATTTTTTATTGAAGGGAATCTAAATGCAGCAAAATATTTGCACCTTTTGCAAAATCAAATTATTCCTGCCGTTCGCGCTCTTCCGATTTACTTTAACGACGTGTGGTTTCAACATGATGGTTGTCCTGCCCACAATGCAGGCACGGTGGTTACATTTTTGATTCAATTATTTCCCGATCGGTTTATTTGTACGCTAGGTACAATCAACTGGCCACCTCAATCACCAGATGTAGCACCTCTCGATTTTTATTTCTGGGGCATGCTGAAATCGGAGGTATATCGGCATGAGTTCTAACGTGCCACCAGTTTAGATGAACTGAGGGCAAAAATCATTCATTTGTGTGCTCAGGTAACACCAGTTACCCTTGGGGCTACCAGAACAGAATTGTACAATAGATTCGGCTATTGTTTGGTCCAAAATGGTGGTTTGTTCGATTATTTAATAAAATAATTCCGTACACAAAATATTCAATTTGGTTTGTCTTTTCTTGTAAATATGTTTTTTCTCTCCATTCAAGAAATAACTGTTTTTCTTTAGAAATAAGTTTTTTGTTTTCATTGTACTACAGAAATATTGTTTGCTCCCGTTTATGTTTAACAATTTTCTTTTGTTTTCGCGGCCACCACGGCACCAAAGATATTTTGATCTACCTGTCGTCTGACCGATCAAATTGAATCGATGATTCAGTTTAATTTGTTCAAATTATCTGATGTGAAATTATCGTCAATAATTCTTCTTCATTGCAGCGCACACATTCTCCCGACTGCTGCTGGTATGATACTGACGTCCTGAGCTGACCGTCACGCCCTGACTCTCCTATCTCTGTGTCGTGACGTCGATATCCCTTCCTCGAGAAATTGTAATGCTCTCTCAACATATAGCAAGCTATTTTTCACGCTCTCATGAAACCACCATACCCATGATAAATACTTTCCGATACTGTATATCACATTCAAACAATTTTTTTAGTCCAAAAACAATTCCTAAAATTCATTTTATTACCACATGGAACTGTATTGATATATGAATTCAAGATGGCGGACGAGTTTTGTAATTATGATCCCATTCTATTCAAAATTGGTAAGTGGGGTTTTCGGGGTCGGACGTTATGAATTTATTGTCAAAATCCATAAATTGAAGATGGCGGCTTCAAGATGGTTGACGAGTTTTTTGGGAATTTAGTCGAGGATTAATGATTTTTCATCAAAATTAATGAATTCAAGATGGCAGCTCCAGGATGGCGGACAAGTTAATCTTTAGATGGTTTCCTCATTGAAGAACTAGATAGTTCGATACTTACAGAAAAAAGGACTCATAATAACGATGCTTCAACAAAAAGCCATAGATTGAGGCGTACTAATTGAAACGCATAAAATAAAAGAATTAATGAAAAACCTTTTAAAAGTCAAGCTTTTCTTCAAATGTCCTAAAAAGTAAAAAAATCAGTCATGTCAAATCAGGATGTTTGAGGTTATTTCGTGAGTTACAGATTCAAAAGCTTGTCGCTTTTGTATTCGAACTGAAAACTTTGCGCGACAAGCTCTTGAATCCGCAACTCACAAAATAACCTACTTCACACATCCAAAGCAATTTTTTTTTAGTGCATTTGAGTAATAGCTTGTTTTTAAAAAGGTTTTTCATCAATTATTTTAATTTAAACGATAGGTCCCGAATCGCCTGGTATACAACCCTATATTTTTGAGAAACACCCTTCCAAAGGAATTTATTCGAGTGAAAATGTTTAGGATATTTCATTTAAAAAACATTACTTTGATGAGTCACACATTAATCGAACACCCTGTATGTTGGTAGTTATTTTTGGAACATAGCTTTCATTGCTTTCAACAACTTCTATGAAGACATTTTTTTCTAATAATAATAATAATAATATAATAATAATAATATTTTATTTCCTTAAGACAGTTACACACCATATGGAAAAAGTCAGTTGCATACATTCAAAATGTTTATATATCTACACACGTAAATTTTAAATAAAATAATACTAAAAAGATGAAATTGATTTCATAGCAGACTGCTACGACAAATATTCATCCAGTCTATAAAAACATTGTTCTGTCAAAAAGGATTTCAACTTATGTTTGAATGATTGTTTTGTGAAGCATTTTTCCACATTTGAAGGAAGAGCATTGTATATTCTAGGAGCCATATGACTGGGAGATTGGTGAGTTATTTTGAATTTTCCAAATGGAATTGAAAAATCATTCTTTTGTCTCGTGTTGAAATTATGATTTTGTTTGTTCCTCACATATATTTCATCATTATTGTCAAATACTAGCATACTCATCTCTGATATGACTAGACATGGCAATGTTAATATTTTCAGTTTTTCAAATATATCTCTGCATGAATCAGTCTGTGTCTGTGTCTATCTCAAATAGGGAAGCAGATATCGTCCACCCACGTTGATACATCCTGTATATATAATTTCTATATTCATGCAAAAAACAAAACTTTATTGAACTATATTTAGGAAAGAAAACTGGTTCTTTATTGCACTAGTGCATCAAAATATTTATTGCACTCATCTGTCATTCTACTGCAGCGTTTTGTGATCATGACAAACGTAAACGTTCAAATCGACGCCATTTTTAGTTCATTTTCTGTGATATTGTATTACATTTTAAACAATTGCATATTTATTTTCAATCATATTTATTTCATACTGGATTACGGAATTACTAGAAAATGCAATTGATCAAAAATTAAGTTTGAATTAAACTTAACTCAACTCAACTTTCTCAATGCAAATCGATAATGCTAATTGATTATTAAATATTTTGCTATTAAATTACGCTTTTTATTTTCCCACACTTAGTGCCACCTAAATAAAACATTTTTTCTGTGACGGGACAATAGTTTGACATTTTATATCTGTTGACAGGTAAAAAAATATCACTTTTATGAAATTACTTTATATATATATATATATATATATATATATATATATATATATATATATATATATATATATATATATATATATAAAAGAAAGTAATATCGAGGGGACTATTAAAAACAAAATGGAAGGAATTTAATGGACATAGCCCTCAGAGAAATGTGCTAACCGTAGACACGTGTTTCGGGCTCTCGGCCCTCATCAGTACGGTGGAGAAGTGCAAGGATGAACAACACTTGGTAGAAAACGACGAATCATAAGTGAAGGTAGATATTTTAGAATATTTTATTATACAAAAGTTACATTTCCCTAATATTAAAAATACAATTATTAAATGTGCATTGCATGAATGACATGTTCCTTGAACTACCAGGTACAACAATCGAATTTTTTTGTGTTGAAATTAAATTTTTTTCTGCCATGGACACAACTGCCTTTGAAATACCTGGTCGCAAATCGGGTGTTATTTCAGAACTGCCACACGTTCTTAACATTTTATTAGCTATTTCTGTCCTGTGTGCTACCGATTCATCAACCCAGATTCAACTAGAAGTGTAGCAGACGATCTTCGAAATGAATGACCTTTATATGAGTTAGCATTTTCAAGTTGAAGAAAATTAGCTACTGTTTCAGGTACCTTATACCCACAACCTGATTGATACATTTTCCATTGCGATATGCATAAAACAGGCGGCGATCCTTTGCTGCTGCTGGACGAAGGGTATGTACATTCAGTAAAATTTAATATATTCTTCAGTAACTACAAATCTCCTGTTTACATCATTCTTTGTTTGCTAGAGTTTCACAATTAATAACGTTCCTGAATCTTCAACAACATCTAATGTTACCTGGCTGATTTCTCAAATTCGACAAGCTCCTGCAATCCCAAATACAACAACAACCTTGGTCATTAAATAAACTTCATCGGGAGCATAATTAAAGAAATCACTAATTTATGTACTCGCAGCTTTCTTGGGCGTGTAACCTTTCCCATTTTGTTTCAGAAATGTAATTAGTTTGAAATATTTTGAAATGTCTACATTATTATTGGATTGTGACATACTTTTATTCATTGAATAATTCGGCCACACTGTTGTTGACTTTTGTTGATGGGCCAGTTCCGAAAAATAAGTCAATTACACCGTCTCCGAGAAGGAACTGCATGTCTTTTTCATCTTCCATTCCATAAAGCTTGAATACGCGGTTTCGTAAATTTTCCACGATTTAGCTGGCAATAATTTTTGTAACGCTACTTTCGCTACATCTACTAACTCCGGTGGAGTCAGAGAAAACTCGGAATCAGACATTTTTTAACTTTATATTATTCAAAGTTCGCAATTTTTAAATCAAATCACAGAATTGAAATTGACAGATATTTGATAACTTTAAAGGTTTTCTTAGCAAAGGTCCAATTGTTGCTATAAGTACAACAGCCTACCAGTTTAAAAATTCAAATTTCACATCGATAATTTTCTGACTTAATATATTGTAATAATTTTGTTTCAATATTAAATCGTCGTTTTCCGTCACAGAAAAAACCTAGTGTATTATACACGGGAAAAATATTAGATTTTAGCACAACCTCGAGCTAAAATCTAATACTTTTTCCCTTGTATAATAAATAATTTTGAATTTTGCATGAACATAGAAAAATATTGTATGCAACTCGTGCAAAAAGTAATTAATGCACTTACTTTTTGCACTTGTATAAATAACTATATATATATATATATATATATATATATATATATATATATCCATATTATATATATATATATATATATATATATATATATATATATATATATATATATATATATATATATATATATATATATATATATATATATATATATATATATATATATATATATATATATATATATATATATATATATATATATATATATATATATGTAAGGAACATTGTGGGATATCCTCTCGGGAATGTATAGATGGGGTCAAAATATCACCAGTACTTCATATAACTTTTGTTCCCAAAAGCCTTCGTTACCAAGTTACGAGCCCTCAAAATTACAAAATGAAAAATGTTTTTCTTTGATAACTTTCGAAGTGAATATTCAAAATTATCTAAATTTTTTGGTGATTGACTAAACAAATGAATTCCTTCGATGAGCTCTCATGCAGGAGTCAGTTGTTTTGCTACAAAGTTAGGAACGGACTACCCCCGATGGTCCACACCCCAAAACTTTGAAATGACAGATACTTTTTCAATAGTTTTCAACAAAATAAAGTTACATAGACAATTTTCTGAATGGAAGTACTCGTGTGGAAAGTCGATCGGAGCAACGATTCTTAATAAAAATGCAGTTTTACTCGACGACATCAAACCCGATCGTCCACCATTATTTGAAATGAAAAATTTTCACAGTAGAAATACTAATGCTAACGTTAATTCAACCACATTCATAACAGGGATAATACAAAATATGCTAAAATAAAGTCGTAAACAAAAAGTACAGTACCTAGTTGAAAGTTTCATTCACAATGTAGATATTTTTCCAAATGAAATATCAAGTTATGTAGATTCGTGGTGTTTTTGAACTAACAAGCTACTCCACTATGAAATATCGATTTCAGTCCATATTTTGCATGTACGCGTGGAATAAGCACGTTTCGTGTTGTGTTATCTGAATCTCATGAAACTCAACATTTGGATGTTGCAAATTCGTATTCACAGCTTGAATGTTGAGGAGTTTCACTGATAAGTATAATTTCATGGGAGAAAATCTTCAACCCGGAAATAAATTCAGCTGAAATAACGCACAATGAATAAACTACAAAAACGGCTGCACATGAAGTGGTGGAAAATATCCGGTGAATAAATTTATATTCCATTTCTTCCACAGATGTTGACAAAAACATCTTGTAGAATGAAATAAAATTAGTGTGGATAAAAAATGACAACTGGAATGCGATTTTGTTTTGTTGAGTGGTGCGTTGTCATTGTATTGTCAATATTCGAATAGGACAGTTTGAAGTGTTTTGATATGGCCGAAGAGTTTACATTCAACGAATATGCAGATATGCATGCATTGTATGGACGAGCATTTGGTGATGCTGCAGAAGCCCGTCGTCTGTATGCCGAGCATTTTCCCAATCGAACGTTACCGGCAAGAGAAACGTTCGAGCGTGTCGATCGCAGCTTGAGGGAGACATGTATGTCTAATGGATAATTAATTGGAGCCTGTTGTTTTATTTCGAGATTATTGTAGGTTTAGTTTTGCCAAAACGAGGTGGTGAGGGCGCTCGTAGGGCTGTGCGTACCGTTGTATTGGAGGAAAATATTTTGGAAGCTGTCGCTGATGATCCTTCAATGAGCATCAGAAACCTATCTGAACAGTTCTATACATCCAAGTCCACTACTCATAGAATAATTAGGGAACAACTGCTCCACCCATATCATATCCAGAAGGTACATGCCATGACACCTGAAGATTTTCCAGCACGACTGGAATATGTCAATTGGTTGCTGGATAAGCAAAGGGAGGATATGATTATTCGAGTTTTATTCACTGATGAAGCAGGTTTCAGTTGAGATGGAGTAATCAACTCTCATAATCTCCACATATGGGCCGAAGAAAATCCCCATGGGATATTGCAAACCAAACACCAACGGAAATTCAACGTGAATGTTTGGGCTGGTATCATAGGAAACCATCTTATAGGACTATTCGTTCTACATGACCGATTGAATGGAGAATGAATGGAGAACGTTATTTGGAGTTCATTCAGAACAATTTGGATGGACTTTTGGAACATGTTCCATTGCACACCCGAAGAGATAAGTGGTTTATGCATGATGGCGCTCCTCCTCATTTTAGTTTGATTGTGCGGGACCATCTGAACCAGATTTTCTCCAATAGATGGATTGGTAGAGGTGGGCCATATTAATGGCTATCGCGGTCTCCGGATTTAAATCCATTGTATTTTTTTCTGTCGGGGCATCTAAAAAGCCTCGTTTACGCTACACCTATTCACACCAGAGATGCCTTGTTGAATATAATTAAATTACATTGTGAAGCCATACGAAACGACCTTGGCATGCTATTTCAAGTGCAGAGAGGGTGTTTGCGCCGACTAAGAAAATGTATTGAGAGAGACGGGTTCATATCGAGCAGTTATTGTAGCGGATTTTGCATTTCTGTTTGCTCTTGAGGCTTGCGATTGATTATTTACACCATGAGTTTTGTAAGGTAAACGTGTTTGCATGATAAAAATTCGTTATGAACATTTCTATTTTCATTACAAATTATTCTTTTCGAATAATGGTAGACATCTCAGGTTGGAAGTCGTCGAACAAAAATGCATTTTTCTCAAAAATCGTTGCTCCGATCGATTTTCCACACGAGTACTTTCATTCAGGAAATCGCCCAGGTAACCTTGTTTAGTTAAAACATTCCGACAAATCCCAGTCATTTCAAAGTTTTGGGGTATGGACTATCGGGGGTAGTCCGTTCCTGACTTTGTAGCAAAACAACTGACTCCTGCATGAAAGCTCATCGAAGGAATTCATTTGTTTAGTCATCACCAAAATGAAATGATTATGAATATTCACTTTGAAAGTTATCAAAGAAAAACATTTTTCATTTTGTTACTTTGAGGGCCCGTAACTTGGTAACGAAGGCTTTTAGGAACAAAAGTTATATTAAGTACTGGTGATATTTTGACCCCATTTATACATTCCCGAGAGGAGAAGAGGAAGTCCAGGGACACCCTGTTTATGAGTATATGTTATAATAATCTCATTTGTTCAACGTTTTTTCATTGATATGACCTCTATGTCGGAATTCCGAGTTACAAATCGGAATTCCGAATTACAAGTCAGAATTCCGATATACAAGTCGGAACCTGAAAATAAAAAAATGTGTGGCACTTCCACGTCTTCGTACTAATGTTCTCTTTTTTAAATAATTTTTTTTATAAAATCCTATAATTAGAATTCGTTTTTCTAACTGTAAGGTATTGAGGCATCCAATTTACATTTTATGTACATTAACATATAATTTTGACTTTGTCGACTATTTTTTTTTATACTGACAATTTTTTTCATTAAGACAATCTATCTGTCTATTCTAATTATTTTTTGGGATGACTCAAAATAACAGTAGAGTAAAATATTCTTTTACGCCCGAGTAGAAGACAAAAAGGACTTCAAAAATCTGCTATAATTGCACATGTTTCATAGTTGAAAAAACCAGCAATATTATGCGAAAGTAGCTCGTATGGTTGAAATCCATCGATATCCATTCTCGCTTTACGAAAGGGTACATTTACTATCAATAACACACTAGGCTATTTTATAAAACTGTTGTATTATAATCATTAATTATTTCTATTTCAGACATTGCAGGGCAGTTTTGGTATTATAGGCATGCATTCATTCAACTTCAACTCGAACGATGTGTCCATCTCCACCTCCAACATAAACTTCACCCTTATCTCCAACAGTGATTGCATTGATGGTAATTTCAACATCACAAGACGCGTCCGCTTTCATGTTGGTTCCTTCTATGTTCCACTTTTTCAACTGTTTGTCCCAGCCGCCGCTGAAAAGAACGTTTTTTCCATTCCAGTTTGCTCCAGCTAGGGCGTTGATAATCTTTTCGTGAGCACCCTGAAAAAAAAAGTGGTTTCTGAAATATTGGGTACTGACAAAAAGTATTTTGGAATAGACCAATGAATAAAGATTTTTTCGTGACAAAAATACTACCAGGAAACCGACTGAGCCATCATATCCTGTTATGTTTCCTACTCCCAACTGTCATTGCTTAATTTGTTATAAACATTTTTTATATTTTTATTGTTTTTGACTTGTAATTTGAAAACTGAAGAAGCAATCACGATACTCTCAATTGACGAATTGTAGAATATCTAAATGCAAAAAATGAGCCCTAGCACAAGTTGATCGGATTATTAGTAACGGAGAAAAACCGGAGAATATCTGCGTTTTTTAAAAACATTACACCAACCATTTTTCCAGTTTTGAAGCAGGCTCTCCATGACATAGTAATGATTGATATGTACTTTATATATGAAAAACTCAGGCACTGTTGGATTATAAATTTTGGCCTAATTGCAATTTGATTTTTTTAATGCACTTTATTGCAGCAGACCTGGATGCGTCATAGGGGTTGGTTGGTTGGTTGGTTTGGAGACAGGGTTGGCACTTAGCTTCCCTTGACACTGCGACCAGCTGGGGTCTATTGTATCACTCTGTCGTCAGTGGTTCCTCATTCAAACAGGTTTGTGCCTTTAATTAGGTTTAGAAGCCTGTTGATAAGGTTCTTCGGATTCATGCCTGTTTCCGGGCTGATCTCTCCAAAGGTTCTGTGTCGCCTACTACTTAGGGCGTCACAGTCGAAGATAATATGAGAGGCTGTTTCCTCCTCTTCATCACATAACCTACACTCCACGGTTTCCCTGCGTACTCCCATGGTGTTTATGTGTTTTCTTAGGCCGCAGTGTCCAGTCAACAGACCTATTATTATACGAGCCTTCGTTCTGTTCAGGTTCAGAAGGTCAGCCGTCAGGGTCCGGTTTGGATGCCCTACCATGACTTTGCTGTGGCCCGACAGTTTGATCCCAATATTGTTGGTGTCTTCTTTTTATCCACTCGTCGATCAGGGTCCTGCAACGGTTTTTGCTAATCCCATGTGCAGGTTCTGGCCCTGTGAATAGCGTTTCAGATGCTTGTCTAGCTAGCTGGTCCGCTTTGACGTTGCCTTCAATGCCTCTATGACCTGGCACCCACATCAAGGTGACCTTGTTGTGTTTTGCCAGCGCGATGAGGTTCTGGAGGCAGTCCCAGACCAGTTTGGACTTTCATTTGTATGGAGTTGAGTGCTTTGATAGCACTCTGACAGTCAGATAGAATGTAGATGTGTTTTTTCCTATAACCACTTTCTAGATTCTTCTGAATGCATACCATGATAGCATGTGTTTCAGCTTGGAATATCGTGGAGCATTTACCAAGTGGTATTATGTAATCCCTTCTTGGCCTTACCCCATGTATTCCTGCTCCCGTTCCTTCAACTGTCTTTGAACCGTCTGTTCTGCGAGTGCATGAAAGCGGCTCAGAAGTGGGGGTAGAGCAGCAGATTCATAACTGGCCTGAGTTTTCCACACATAAAGTACATATTGATCACTGCTATGTCGTGAAAAGTTTGCACTACAACTTGAAAAGTGACGGAGTTATGAATTTTTTAAAAAAAGCTGATTTTTTCCGGCATTTCTCCGTTACTTACAACATTTATTTTGATTTTTTGGACATCCTGAAGTTTACATTTTAATTTTACGATCAAGTTGTGCTATGGCTCATTTTCTTTGCATTTTGATTCTCTATAATGCGTCCATTGAGAGTATCGAGATTGCACATGAATACACAGGACATTGTTTCCGTCGGTCCTCTGCGACAATTTTGGTTAATGCTGGGGCAGATTTAATTGCTTTAAAGAGGCATGGGGGATGGAAATCCTCAACCGTTGCCGAAGGATATATAGAGGAATCTTTTACGAATAAAAGTAGGCATAGTAGATAGAATAATTGGAGGAGGAAGAGACAAAGAGAAATCTGCTAATACCATTAGTATTATTGCCGAAGAAGAAAACAGCAATAACGTCGCTGACTATTCAGGTAACATAACAGATAAATTCAGAGGGGAAAGTGACAAAGAGAATGACTTTTCAGGTAGAGTTCAGCCTATGTTTAATAATCGTACAAACTGCAACATAGCTATAAATATACAAAAAAGTTATAATAAACGTTACATATATGTAATAATATCAATAAATGTTCTCAATGTGAGTTGGTTGATTGCGTGTATTCATTTACTGTGTAAAATGTATACAAAAACCGGTAGGGACCGATTTTGACAGCCTATGCCGGCAAAAATTCCGTTTTCGGTCAGGGAAAGTTCGTTGCTTAGCAACGAGCTAAAATACTAGATTAGCGTATTTTAGGGTCTGAAGTTGCTCCGACAAAGTAGGCATTTTCGAGCGATTTCAGAAAAATATATTTTTATACGACTGCCTCAGAAAATGAGGTTTTGCGCCCGGAAAACTCGCTCCGAAAGCGGTACTTTGCACACGCCGTGTGCAAAACACTTTGCCCACAAATATCTTTGTGTTCGCATCTCTCGTTCACTGTGATTTGTTTTTGGTTCTCTCCTAACAACTTCAAAATTTTGCAATGTCACAAGTTGGCTGAGTTCCATGGCAACCGTCACGGCTCTATTGTTTTGTTGATCGGATACTTAAAAAAAATGTTGTTTCCAAAGTTTGTTGAAGAAAATGTCGGATACTGCGAAAATTCTGCCTCATAAGTTCCGAACTGCTGCCAACAAAATCAAGAAGCAGGTATGAAGCTGAGTTGAAACGTTTTATGGAATGGTGACTGGCCAATAATGTCGAAACCTTCTCGGAAAATGCAGTTATGGTATATTTTGAAGAACTTTCTGAATACTGACTTAGATAATGTTACCGAATAGCAAAGTCAACTTATCATCGTTGCGACGTCTGGACTTGAATGTCTGGTGTAGGCTCTCATGCTCGGTTGCCATATTTGTCAATTCAGAGGATTAACAAAATGATAACTCATTCGAATACATATTTTCAGTGAAGAGATCAGCTCATTTTGTTGAATTGAGATATTGAATTCACCAATTCGACATAAATACTTGTTTGAATGGATATTTTTGTTGAAGCAATCAACAAATTTTGATGATTTGATCATTAGATTCAACAAAATAATTATATGGTTGAAACAAAATTTCTGCCAAAACGAGTTATGAATAGAGTTGGTCGAATAAGATATTTGGTTCATGCAAATCAGTTTCAGTTGATTAAAACTTGAAATTTGATCCAAAACCAAGAAATAATTCTAGTCATTTTGAGATTATATTTTGTCGTGCATATACGACACTTTCATTTGTTTGATTCAAATAAATTTTGTTTGATTCAACAATGTGTTTTTTTCTGTGTGCTTATTTGATACGGAAGCTCATGTCAATTTTGACTATTGTACAGTTTATTAAGTAAAAGCTGACCCGACAGAGGTTCTCCTGTCCAAATTTCTATATTCCATTTTTTTTACCTGAAAACTATTGTCCGCGTAGAATGGTTTTTTTATTTGTGTTGTTCCATCTAGGTTATGCCTTTGACTCTGCCCACTTCCGTTATACCGTTATCTTATCCCGTTTTCGTTATCCCGTTTTCCCGTTATCCCATTTTCCAGTTATTCTGTTTGTTCGTTTTTCCGTTTTCGGTTTTCCTTTTCCCATTATCCGTTTTCCCGTTACTCCTTTTCAGTTACCCCTTTTTGTTTTTTCGATTTTCCGTTCTCCCGTTACCCGTTTTTTCGTTTCCCTCATACATTTTCTTGTTATCCGTTTTCCCCCGTTATCCTGTTTTGCCTTTTTCCGTTATCTCGTTATCCCGTTATCCTGTTTTCCCTTAGTTTTCGCGTTATCCCATTTTTATTATCCCGTTTCCCGTTTTTCCGATATTGCTTCCTCCCATTATCCCGTTTTCCTGTTATCCCGTTATCCCATTATCCCGTTATCCCGTTATCCCGCTATCCCGTTATCCCGCTATCCCGTTAAACCTCATTCGGAGTATTACGAACATTCAAAAAAACAATTACCCCCCCCCCCCCCTTTTTTTCCAAAAAAAATTCCAAATTGGTTCCCAAATCGGTCCAGCCGTTGTTTTTATGAAATAAAATGTTACCCTGACCGAGATTCGTTCCTGTAACCTTCTGCTTGGTAGGCTTACATGAAACCGCTATGCTAATTCGATCTCAGTAATAGCTGAGCCGACAGACCTTTTGTTGCCCAAATATCTTATATACCCAAATTTTCCCATTTCCGGGCCACTTTCCTATTTTTTTTCCGTATCAACCCTCCTCGGGTTATAAAAATTAGAAGAAACTGAGAGAGTTGCCCTCCAAGATGATGATGAATAAAATTTATATTCACGTCCAGAAATTGTATTTATTTTTTGTTTTTTTCATGAGCAGGTGGACTATTGAAACACAACATTCTGTATTTACACTTTCAATGCCAACGTTTCGGCGAAAAATTTTCGTCTTTTTCAGGGCTACAATATAAAAAGAAATTACAATACTATTTGCCATGACAGGCACCACACATTGAATATAATGCATGTTATATCCAAACTAGACAACAGCCCTTTGTCCACATTTACGCAGTTGGGTCACTTTATTTAACCTTCGGATCCTACAAGCTGAGCAGGAGATAAGATGTTTACTCCAGAACTACGGCACCAGCCAGAAAACCTTCGAGTCAGCATCTAAGAATCTATAAAAGCAGGATCAAGACATACGACTAGCGATTACTAGATTCCTTTTCAGACTCGCGACTAGAGATTCGATTCCTATTCCATTCCGCTCCAAGATAGACTTCAGTTCACTTGCTCTTATATTGAGAATATTGAATATTATTGTTATATCAGTGGAACAGCATGAAGACATTGGAGCGTTTTCTGGTATATGTTTTTATGCTGTTTGTTGAACATGTATCATATTCAATGTGTGGTGCCTGTCATTGCACATAGTATTGTATATTTCTTTTTTTATATTGTAGCCCTGAGGAAGGCGAACATTTTTCGCATTGAAAGTGTAAACACAGAGTGTTGTGTTTCAATATTCCACCTGCTCATGAACAAAACAAAAAATAAATGATGATGAATGTGGCGGCAACCTCAACCTGCAATCGGTCTGGAAATATTATCTCGCTCCTACTACATTTGAAACAGTTTCCCCTTGGCTCTCTGAACGATCCTGTGCTCGTAGGTATCTAGGAACGGAGGGGTGTCCTCGCAGGTGATGATGAACGTGGTGACACCCTCAACTAGCAATCCCACTGAAAATGTTTCCCCTTTATTGATTATTGGCACTGTGTTCTCGGGTTACATGTTTCTAATATTCTGCTGAGCATCTGTGGCTTTGTATATCTTCCTGAGTAGTCTTCGATCGTACCGCTGTCACTTCGGCCTTGAGGTGTTGAAAGCTGCTTCACTTCCAAGGACGAACTGAGCTTCTACATTTCTTGAAGTTTGTTGATTAATCTCAGGGTCCTTTGTATTTCAATATCTCTCAATCCACCAATAAATATCAGCACCGATAACTATTCCTCGAAATCTTCCGGAGCTTCTGGGTAGGCAAGCTGGATCAGATTTTCGCACTCGTGTTTTCAACTGTGTCCGACACAGCTGTTGGTCGCTCGATGTTGGTCGCCCTACCTTCATTCTAGAGCAGTGATCAGGTCTCCGTACTTGCGCTGCTGTTCTTTTCTGTAACATTCCTACAGTAGATCCTCTCTGAATAAATCAATCAACAGATCACTGTCGAACTCCACATTGAAGAACTGTACTTTTGTAACCACTACCTACTCTGCCAGCGGTCGCTCGACCTCTTATATTAAGGTATTAGCTTCTGAAAATTTCATGAACCTGTTTCTAGATCCCTGGAAGACTCTCGATGTTTCGAAAATCCCGCGATATGACGTCACCTCGCGTAGGCTCGAATCGGTATTCGTTTGCGTAACAAAATGTATTCAAAAAAGTAATCACCTGACTTTGGTAACTGCTTTGAAATGTGTTTCAACGTTATTCTCATGAAGAATGATGTCCATTCCTTCGCGGCTGATGAAACTGAAAAACTTGTTCCCGATTGTGGTTACAGGTGCTCGACCCATAATGTTCTCCCTCGTTCCATATGAAAGTTTTTCCTCTGAAAAAAAATGTTTAAATTGAAATAGAAAATCTCAAATTTGATCACTGTTGTTAAGTTCGATTTTTTCCATTGATGTTCATTTCCTTTATTTGTCAAGATCTATTTTGTGTCCCATCTTCAGTGGACGATTTGTGCTCAGTGGTATGGGAAACCGCATCAGTGGATTATAAAAAGCAATATATTCGGAAAAAGTTTGTTTTGAGTCAAGTACTTCATGTATTACAAAAGGGTTTCCAAAACACTCAGTAATTTAGAATGTAAAGAATGACACATGATGAAAAATAGCAAGCAAAAGGTCCCGATAGTTATTTTTCCTACCTTCGAGTTTGATATCGGTTATCACGAGATCCAAGTCCTTGACAGTGAATATGAGGTTTTTCAAAACAGCCATATCTTTGACGGGTTCAGCAATGTTCAGGGAACCATAGAGCTTTCCATTTTTCCATACTTTGATCTGAAATAATTTTCCTAGAATTATCTATCTATCAGAAGAATATCATACGAGGTAGATTTACGGATAATTCCGAGGATCCTCAGGTATAGATATATGGAAACGATTGTATGCCGTGGGGATGGGGCTATTGTTGAAGGAAAAAAGGGGAAGACCGGTGAACTCAGGTATACAATCGGTGAGCGGGGGCTGGGAGTCTAAAGGCGCTGCTTCGAAACATGCGCATGTGACCTGTTCTGAAAACATCGCATTTTTTATGTTTTTCACGTGGCCGTCTGCTCACAGTCAGCATTGTTCTATGGGTTACAAATGTAACATTTATGTTATAATCGGCATGTCATTCCACCGTGTTACTACATCTGATAAAATATGCCTAATATGTTACATTTTCTAGCCGGCAAAAAAGACATCTATGAATATAAATACTGATAGTCTACCACTTGTGAAAGATAAGTGCCATGTGAAGTGGAATGAATAGAAAAAATCGAATTAAACGGTTTTCACATAAAGGATTCAATATAAAATTGAACCAGAAAATGGTAGATCTCAGGTGAAAAACAACTACTTTCCTGGCAAATACCACGCAGAACGTTGGATGATATTCACCTGAAAATCCATGCATACTTCCATATAATATCAATGGACATTGAGTGCAAATGTTTCTTTCTGATAAGCTCGATTATGTTTAATTTATGTCGTGTTCACCTAACAATCCGCATACCGGTTTCAGGCTTCTTGGCCCTCATCAGTACGGAGTAGTCAACCAGCCAGAGGTCCAAATAACTCTGGCTGAAGTGAGACACAACGTAAACAAACCATCATCGAGCTTGTAACACCTATAGGTACGCCGGAAAAGATAAACTTTAACTGGCGGTACCTAGTAACAGAAAGAAACACTCCGAAAATCTCCCACCTCGATAGGTTTCTAAATAAAAGATTCCTTCTCAGTAGGAGTGGCAAGCCCGTCTAGCATATAGTGAAAGATAAGTGCCATGTGAAGTGGAATGAATAGAAAAAATCGAATTAAACGGTTTTCTTCACATAAAGGATTCAATATAAAATTGAACCAGAAAATGGTAGATCTCAGGTGAAAAACAACTACTTTCCTGGCAAATACCACGCAGATATTCACCTGGAAATCCATGATGAGGGCCAAGAAGCCTGAAACTGGTATGCGGATTGTTAGGTGAACACGACATAAATTAAACATAATCGAGCTTATCAGAAAGAAACACTTGCATTCAATGTCCATTGATATTATATGGAAGTATGCATGGATTTTCAGGTGAATATCATTCAACGTTCTGCGTGGTATTTTCCAGGAAAGTAGTTGTTTTTCACCTGAGATCTACCATTTTCTGGTTCAATTTTATATTGAATCCTTTATGTGAAGAAAACCGTTTAATTCGATTTTTCTATTCATTCCACTTCACGTGGCACTTATCTTCACTATATGCTAGACGGCTTGCCACCCTACTGAGAAGGAATCTTTATTTAGAAACCTATCGAGGTGGGAGATTTTCGGAGTGTTCCTTTCTGTCACTAGGTACCGCCAGTTAAAGTTTATCTTTTCCGGCGTACCTATAGGTGTTACAAGCTCGATGATGGTCTGTTTACGTTGTGTCTCACTTCAGCCAGAGTTCTCTGGACCTTTGGCTGGTTGACTACTCCGTACTGATGAGGGCCAAGAAGCCTGAAACCGGTATGCGGATTGTTAGGTGAACACGACATAAATTAAACATAATCGAGCTTATCAGAAAGAAACACTTGCATTCAATGTCCATTGATATTATATGGAAGTATGCATGGATTTTCAGGTGAATATCATTCAACGTTCTGCGTGGTATTTTCCAGGAAAGTAGTTGTTTTTCACCTGAGATCTACCATTTTCTGGTTCAATTTTATATTGAATCCTTTATGTGAAGAAAACCGTTTAATTCGATTTTTTTTCTAGTCTACCACTTATTTCAATTTATATGCAACTTGATGAAGAGGCTTTAAGTGACCGTTTCTATTATTTCACTTCACTTGTAAGACTTTCTTGGTTAATGGAGAACAGTTTTCTGGAGTGTTTCTTTCTGTGACTAGGTACCGCAATTTTCAAAGTTACTTTCAAATGCGTACATACCGGAGGAACGGAGGCAAAATAACCCGGAAACTCAGAGCGAGTCCCACACTCTGTCCATAAAGAATTTTTTACACCTCAAAAAAAAACATTAGATCACACGCATTTTCTTTGCTTTTTCCAAGTGAATTTGTAATAGTCGTCACAGAGCTTTACTTTTGCTGTGAAATCAATTAGGCCACCTGCACGACAAGCGATTGTTCGATCTACATCTTGAGCACGAAAGAAAAAGGTATCACGAGCTTCAGAAACAGACGAGTATCGGGAAGCAAGACTGAAAATCGTCGAGTTCGCACTGCAAGCTGATTAAAATCTTGGTGCATTCCATACGCATTGAATTGAAGATCACGCGATCAACAGCTAGTGTATCATATTTCATAATTTAATGTTTCACTTACGAATCCTTCGTTATCCCCAGAATACAGGCAGCCGTCTGAATAACTGACTCGCCAAATTTCAGATTCGGTATCCCTGGTAATGGTCTCCTTTTCTTGAAGAGTTTTCAAATCGAACGATTTGATGGTGCCTTCGTTGGAACAAGAGAATAATGTGTCATCACTCGCTGCCAGACAGTAAACAGAACAAGGATTCGATTGAACTTCGGCCACTTTCCTCAAATCTTTGGTCCATGCCTGAAATCAGAAGTTAACATATCTTTCTCTGTATCAACAAACTTTTTCCACAATTGAACAGCTTCAATATACCCAGAAAAACCAGTTACCAATGACTATTTCTGTAAAAAAAGTTTCGACCAGTTTTTTGTTTCCTCAAGACGTCTATCTTCTTTTGTCGAGAGAAGGTCTTGTATTGTCACGCCTTGTTTTGATTTTTCGAGAGAAAAACCTCTTCTTGTCAAGACAACACAATCCGAAACAAGAAGCAAGAGTCTCTTGTGTTGGTGGCATCACTAGTTCTAATAAGTTATACCTATGTCTAATAAAATGTTATTTACCTTGACCTTTCCGTCATCCCCAGCACTATATAATACATCCTTATGGAAGAGTAAATGATTTATGTCGCGTTCATGTTTGTCCGCATCATCAGCTCTACAACCAACTCGAAGCTTCATTTTTCTGAAAAAAAAAACAAAAACGAAAATAGCTCTTGTTTCCAATTGAAAGTGAAAGAATGCTGAAATTCCAAATATTTCAATTTTTTCTCTTGACACGAGTATTGACATAATTGAGTATAAAATTACTTTGGAAGAACATTTGAAAGAAATCGTTGTACAGAGTTCCATAATCGCGTGTCTGTCTATCTGTGGGTTTGTCTGTTACAGCATTTTTATCAAATACTTCTATATATACAGTGCGAGTTTCTAACTTGGAATAAATTCAATAACTCAAAAACAGTTGTTTTTTCAGAAATATGCCCGGACAGGTTTTCATTTTGAATTGCGCTCGTTTTTATGTAAGAAAATGTTATACAGCGTGTCTCAAATTTGAGATATGACGTCATCGACTATTTTTCAAATGGCAATCCTAATTTTTTACCGAAGATGATCCGGATAGAAGAATCCAATTCTGCGAAGAAATGAACGATCTACTAGACATATATGTTGTGAACATAAAAACGTCCTGTTTTCTGACGAATCAACGTTCACGTTAAATGGTGGGGTAAATCGTCAAAATTGTCGTTATTGGGCAGACAACAACCCACACTGGATGAGGGAAGGCCACATCAATATACAGCAAAAGTTAATGTTTGTGCAGGGATTGTTGGTAATCGAGTAATTTTCTTCCAAAGGAATCTCAATGGAGATAGATATTTAGAATTTTTGCGGGAAGAACTAGTTCCGGCTTTGGCTACTCTGTTTCCTGATCCGGGTGAAGCCGATGTCCCGAATAGAAACATCTGATTTCAACAAATTTTGAAAGACCTGTCCTTGTGTATCTGGATGATGTATTTCCAGGCAGATGGATTGGTAGAAGAGTAGCTGTTGAATGGCCTCCCAGGTCTCCGGATTCAACCCACTATTTCTTATGGAGGTACTTGAAAAGCAAGGTTTATTAACACCAAACCGGAAAACATTGAGCAGTTACAAGAACGAATACGACAGGAGTGCAGACTAATTTCCGCCCAAGTAATTATAAATGTTCAAAACGAGTTTGAATTCCGTTTAGGATATTGTCAGTTAGTTAATGGACAACATTTTGAGCATTTCATGAAGAAAAATATTTGAGTTGATATCAGATAGATCAGGTGAATCTCATTTTCGAATTAGTTGTTGTTTGTTAAATATCTGTCAATCGACAAAGAATAAAAATTTGATATTTGGTACGCTTGTGTAACTTACTATACCCTTCAAGAATTGTCATAAAAAAATTAGGATTGCCATTTAAAAAAAAAGTCAATGACGTCATATCTCAAATTTGAGACAGGCTGTATTACATTTTCTCACATAAAAACGAGTGCAATTCAAAATAAAAATCGACCTGTCCGGGCATATTTCTAACAAAACAACTGTCTTTGAGTTACTGAATTTATTCCAAGTTAGAAACTCGCACATATAGAAGTTGGAATGGTGATGAAGCTCACTGCCATATTTCCCAATTCCCCAATTATAATTCAGAAACTACTTATCTGAAAATTTTGGAGGGGGCAAGTTTGGTAAACGATTTTTCTTTGCCGTGGGATTTCAATCCCCAATGTGCAACAAATTGATTCCTATCAATAATAATACAAAAGTTGAAAGCAAATTGGAAATTCAAACTAGTTTCCTAGTCGGATGTTTCAAGAATGATGAAAAGCATCACAACTAATGCTAGTGGAACCGACGGTTTGGACTTGAATCTGCTCAGATACTGTGCTCCCCAAATGATTCCGTTCCTCACCAATATTATTAATAGTTGTCTCCCAACAAATACTTTTCCCGATGCATGGAAAGAAGCAATTGTAAAAAAACCCGTGTTCGGTCGGGAGACTCCCGTCAGGAAGGAAGTTCCTCTGACAAACTTCAGGAGGTGATTCCTCACAATATTCTGATATGAATTGTCCCAATGAATATATGTCCGGAAACGCTTCGTTTCCAAGATACAGGGTGTTGAAGTTTTATTTTTATTTTCGTTTTTTTCAAATAACTTTCCAAATACTGACCTCAATCGAACGAAAATTGGTATTGGGAGGTTTTTTGAGGTGTCAAATTCGAACCTGATGTTATTATTGTTCTTACTTGTAGGAAGCGCCACCTACACGTCTTTTTTGAAGATTCATAACATTTTTGAGCGTACTTCTAGCACATTTTTCAGTAAAAAAATCAGTTCCTCTATCATATCTACGTGAAAAAGCTACCCCTGTTACAAGTCGCTGTAAGCAACCGTGTTCTAGATATTTGGACTTGGAAATTTCAAGTCGATTATTTGATAATCGATGCGTGTTGAAGTTATTACCATTATTTTGCATTTTTTACAAGAATGCTTAGGAAATGAATTTGACGTTTAAGTAGTTCTGGTAATTACATATTATGTGACAGTTAAACGTTTTGTTATTTTGTTGAAGTTTCGTAAGTTTTAAAACACTGATTTTGAAAAAATGGATTATTTAAACAATAATGCTCATTTAGCCGATATGCATTTCGTTTATGGCCTTGCGGATGGCAATGCGCACGAAGCAAGACATATTTACCAGGAGCGATTTCACAATCGAGTACTGCCTTCAGCTCCAACATTTACCAGTCTTCACCGTCGTTAGGCAGAAACAGGTAGCTTTAAGAGGGCAGCTGATATTATTGGAAGACCACGAGCAGTCCGCACCCCAGAATTGGAAGAAGCTGTTTTGAACGCTCTCGAGGAGAATCCAGAAACAAGTACAAGAATAAGTGCCGAGGCTCTCAATTATACTCAGTCCACAGTTTGGAGAATTATCCACGATCATCAATTTTATCCATACCATAAGGGTACAAGCTCTATTGCCACGAGACTTTCCCCAACGCATTACTATGTGGTTTTTGAGAAAATTGGTTGGAAATCCTTAATTTTTAAGATATGTACTCTTCACGGACGAGGCAAACTTCTCCCGAAATACTATCACAAACTTTCATAACAACCATGTTTGGGCTCTGGAAAATCCGCACGCAGTTAGTAAAAGACATTATCGATATCAATTTTCTGTAAATGTATGGGTGGCAATAATTGATAAATACTTGATTCTTTCTTCCGTTTCGACTGAATGGCGCAACTTACAGAGACATTTTAGAAAAAAAATGGCCGGGACTACTTCAGAATGTACACTGTCTATACAAATCGATGGATCGGTAGGGGTGTAGAAGAACCTAACCAGGCTTGGGCACCAAGTTCCCCAGATCTAAACCCGCTAGATTTTCATTTTTGGGGACATTTGAAGTCACCAGTTCATGAAACTCCAGAAGCGAACGAGGAAGATCTAAGAAACCGAATAGTAGTCGCCTGTGAAACAATAAGAAACACACCAATAATTTTTGAGCGGGTACGAGATTCAATGACTAGAAGACTGAGTGCCTGTATTTCAGCGAAGATACAGGCATTCTTCGCTGAAGTTGGACACTTTGAACAATTTATTTGAATACAATTTAGTTTCCTTTATTTTATTTCATTCTACATATTCAAAATTTCTTGAAAGAAAATGTTGATATTTCTTGCAAATTTTATTATAACAAATTGAAATTTTCAAGTCCAAATATCTAGAAAACGGTTGCTTATAGCGAATTGTAACAGGGGTAGCTTTTTTACGTAGATATGATAGAAACATTGGTTATTTCACTGAAAAATGTTCTAGAAGTACGCTAAAAAAGTTATGGATCTTCAAAAAAGAGAAAGACGTGTAGGTGAATTGACCATAGTTTGGTAGAGGTCAACTATTGGTTTTTTATCATAGTCAACAACTGGTACATATATTTGACTTTATATAAGGTTCCTTTAATTTCAAATACAGGTTTAGTGAAACCACTGTATTTTCCAGAAAAAATAAATGAAACTAACAGGAGATTTTTCGAATATACGAAGGTACGATTGCAACAGGCTGTGAGCAATGTTAGCAATATTAGACAATCGAAGAGGCTGAATGGGGTATGGGGTTCCGCATGCTACTTTAATAAATAATTTAAAAAGTTAATAGATTTTTTTTTCTGATTGATATTGATTGAAAAAGCCATTTTTCCAGTTTTATTAGAACATGCGATGAGTCAGCAGAAGAATTACATGATAATACCAAGGAGAATTCAATAAAGGAAAACACATTGATATAGAATTGGAAAAGGCAACTATTAATGATAATGAAACTGTTCTGAGAGTAAACTGAGAGTAATACTGAAACGCAAAAAATAACAATGAAACTGAAAAACAAAAATTTTATATTGAGAGTGGAATAACAGAATATAAAAATTATACGGAAATTGAAGGAAATTGTAGTCCAAACCCGTGTGAAAAAGTTTCAACTCGTTAAAAACTAGTATTTTTGGAAATGGTTTGATTTGAAAAATTATCAATCTTTTATAAGATTCTGTTTGAAAATAAAACTTGTTTTTATATCAATGAATCTACAGTTTTGCTTAGAAACTTGTTCTATTCGATTTTATCAAGTGGTCAACCACTGGGTAAAATTGTGGTCAAGTACTAGTTCTTGCTGGTCAATCACTGGTGATTTATTACTATTTTGATTCATATATTCTCTCAACTACATACATTTTACCATTATTTTCAAGATTGAACATGATATAAAGAATCTTAAACTTTGGTTCGTCTTGTATATTTTGTTGGTTTTCATGAAAATTGATATTTTAGTATCTATAAGTAATTTTTCTGAAAGAAGCTCTTAATTGGTCAACCATTGGTGCACTCACCCTATGTCCCAGCCTATGTGTGAATATCCAAAGCTACTGGAACAATCACAAAACCGAGCAAAAGAAAGTTCTGATGCCTTTTTGCACCGTACAAAGAGACAAAGACTTTTCTGAGTGTTTTTACTATGATAGTAGAAAAAGGTGAATTCATAATAATAAAAATGTAGGATATTTTTTCATAAGGGGACAAAAAGAGAGGGGTCAATCAAACAATAAGAGAGTATTTTCAATTAGGTTTTTGTCCGACATTTATTTTAAATCCGGTGGGTATAAAAGCTGAGATTTGATTAGGATCGCGCTTTTCTCATCCAGTTCGAAATTGTTATTTTCCGTAAAACATAAGCATTCATGCAAGAGTTTTGTTCAAGTAGTGAGGTGATCGTAAGTGAAACATTCTGTATAAACCTTCAATAACCTGTTGATTTGCTTGTGTCATCAAGACACCTTCATAACCATATTTCCCTGTTGTGCATATTTTTCCCCGATGTGTTTGATAGCCGTTTGAGTTCATCAGGATAGCGAAACGCCTGACTACTTGAATTTTCAAGTTAAAGCCATTGTATAATTATATTTTGATAGAGGTGTTCTAGTTTATGTTCAACTTATAAATGAAGTTAACATTCATCTGTTCAATTTAGTCAATGAAATATATATTTGAGGTTCTCATAACCTTGTGTCATAAATTCAAATTGTGAAAATCGAATAATTTGAAGTTTGAATAAAACTGTTATATTCTGGTTACACCTGGAATCTTCTATGGAAAGTACCTTTCCCTTTTCAGACATATAAACTGAGAATCAGAATAGTGTTTAAGTTAGGATGACTGTATGTGCAATCAAAAGCAATCGGAGTCTAGTCCCAAGGTCTGTAATTAAAGCCCACAGACCTTTGGAAATTTCAATTAAGTCAAAAGACCAGACCCTGTTGCTACCCCTGGTAAGTGGAGTAAACTACTATAAATTCTGGGCTCCGAGGATAAAAGTTTAGTTTAAAAAAAAGTATGATAAGTGTCTTGGCGTCATAAATAACGTAACGATTCTAAGTATAATAGTTATTGTTCCCGAACCTAGAAAAACGCGTTACAGCCTCTCATTTTCTTTGATACAGCTATATGCAGAGGATTCGCTCCAAAGAGGACTTGATAAAAATAACTGCAAAATATTATGCATCATGGCTATCCATGGCACACTTGACAAAAGTAAATACATTATCAAACAATATTTTCCCTAGTAATATTTGATTTATATTCCTATTTTCAATCCAATCGCAAATAAATTAGTATCGTTAGATTCTTCAAAAAATGCTTTTCGAAAAATGGTCGTCATTTGAAAAATAATAGTTAGACACGAAAATGTAATTTTGCCAACTTGTCTTATTCCTATCTATCAAACTGATCACTAAAACTTCGTAAAAGTATTTTCACGTTAAAGAGAGAATAAAGCCATTTTTGGTAATTCTGTATATAAAACGTAACAATGTTACTCTCATTCTTTTATGGTTCAGTTTGTGTATTACTCCGTTTGATTCATTCGTTTTTTCTGTTCTGAAAATAAAACAGTGTTTTTCAGAACTAATTAATTACGAAATGAGGATTGCGCCTGTGAAAATATAGGTGAAGGGAGATTGTGGCATATTAGACAAAATCTCCTTCTAGCAGGATTCGAACCCTGACTTCCTGAACCTCGACTGAAACCGTCTTGTCGATGGTGACGTTAGGATGAAAGGTTAATTGATCTTGATGGCCATTGACAAGTGCTTGAGATCCGTTCTATTTTCTTAACCCATGCAACATCTAACATTAATTTATGGGAAAAAGCGGTATGTTGAAGGGCAGATGGAACCTTTGTCAAAATTCACGGATTCAAGATGGTGGCTTCAAGATGGCGACGAGTTTTGTGAGTATGTGGGCTTTTTTGGGGTCGGAGATTATCAATTTTTCTTAGAATTCAATAAGATGACGGATTTCAGAATGACTGGGAAGAATTGAATAAAAATGATAGAAAAAATTTAAAACAAACTTTTATACAAATGCACCAAAAGAGGAAAAAATAATGTTTTTTTACGTTCAAGGAAATATTTAGAGATATAAATTATACATTATCAAATACAATACAATTAGATAAAAAAACAACTCTTGGGGACCAAAGAATACATAGCACAAATTGTAGATTGCTTAAACAGTTTGACGTAGGTTATTATAAGAGTATCAGATTCAAAAGGTCGTCATGAATATATAAAATTGTTAATCAAGAATCGACGAATCACTGAAAAGCAAAAAATAAAATAAAGTTTCTTAGTCAATGATATTGAGTTCCTAAATATCAAGTACCGATTTTGATTCGGCGCCAAACAAACAATTATCGAAAATCATTATCTATAAAAGAAGTCATCAAAACGCAGCCGTGCATCCCCGCTGCCATCATTTTACGCTTAACCTAATTCAATTGCTAGTTTGTTTGGTGCCGACTCAATATCAGTTACTTTCATTAGTTTAGGAGCCTCAATTATCATTTAGACTAAGAAGGTTTATTTTATTTTTGCTTTTCAGTTGATTTTTCGTCGGTTTAATTTTGTTAAAAGTTTTTATTTTTTACTTTCAGTTCCGTATTTCGTCGGTTCAATTCTTTTGTTAAAAACTTCTTATTTTCAATTTTGTATTGAAATCTACTAATTACTACCTACTTGTTTTTGATTACTTCCAAAATACTTACTTACCCACCTTACTAACTATTACCAGTTGAATAATATGATTATCTACTTTTACATTTGTTGTAATATACATTATTTTCGTTGTTTTGTTAGTTTATTTCATCACTTCGTATATCATTCCATCCTCTCATAAAATATACTGATTTTGACGGATGTGGAACAAGAATAATGTCAGAGAGATAAGTGCCATGTGAAGTGGAATGAATAGAAAAATCGAATTTAAACGGTTTTCTTCACATAAAGGATTCAATATAAAATTGAACCAGAGAAAGGTAGATCTCAGGTGAAAAACAACTACTTTCCTGGCAAATACCACGCAGAACGTTGAATGATATTCACCTGAAAATCCATGCATACTTCCATATAATATCAATGGACATTGAATGCAAATGTTTTTCTGATAAGCTCGATTATGTTTAATTTATGTCGTGTTCACCTAACAATCCGCATACCGGTTTCAGGCTTCTTGGCCCTCATCAGTACGGAGTAGTCAACCAGCCAAAGGACCAAAGAACTCTGGCTGAAGTGAGACACAACGTAAACAAACCATCAACGATCTTGTAACACCTATAGGTACACCGGAAAAGATAAACTTTAACTGGCGGTACCTAGTGACAGGTGACAGGCGGTACCTAGTGACAGGTGAATATCATTCAACGTTCTGCGTGGTATTTGCCAGGAAAGTAGTTGTTTTTCACCTGAGATCTATCTTTCTCTGGTTCAATTTTATATTGAATCCTTTATGTGAAGAAAACCGTTTAAATTCGATTTTTCTAAGAATAATGTCAGTAGCGATCTGTCATTGTCAACTACGTATGTGTGTGGCAATGTTCACTAGTGAAAAATCAATTATCCCCTACTTTTCTACCCGTAAGGGTGGATGATTCCTTCCGAAATCCAAATATAGGGTATACCCTATCTATTAAAAAAAGAATCATCCAAATCGAAGAACCCAGTGCAAAGTTATGCCTGATAGAATCGGTTAACGGACCAGAATTCAGAGGGTGAGTGATCAATATCCTTCATTTCGCTACCCTTAGGGGTGGATTTCATCTTTTAAATTCAAATGGGACCAAATTCGAAGTTCACCCTATCCACTGAAAAAAGAATTACCGGAATCGGACGCATCAGTAAAAAGTTATGCGTGATCATACATAAAAAATATGATGGAAAAAAAAATATACGGGTTTTGGTTTCGTCGGTTAAAAATAGGTATCATTGCGCGGAAGGATTTTGAATCTGCTACTCACAGAATAACCTAGGTCAAACAACTAAAGACATTATTTTTTTCCATTTGGGTGCATTTGTATAAAAGCTTGTTTAATTTTTTTTTATTATTTTTATTCACACTTATGATTTTAGTGAGATTTTGTTTAACCGAATGTCTCAGATGAGGCAACAGTCTTGTTTACGGATGTTGTAAGGGTTCTTCATGAACCAACTCGTCGGAGTATGCATATATTCCACACAAATTTCATTTGTATGAGTTCTGGAAGAACCTTCAATATTTCGTAGTGATTTTTTTTCCTAATAAAGGAATATATGCCGAAAATTGTCTTTAAATATTTCATACTAGCGGATCCGACAGACGTTGTCCTGTCCAAATTTCTATGTTCCCTAAAATGTTTTTCCCGAAAATTTTCCCCGTTCCCGTTATCCCATTTTCCTGTTACCCGTATCCCGTTATCCCTTTTTCCTGTTTCCCGTTATCCGTTTTCCTGTTACCCCATTTTTCCTTTATATCCCGTTATCCCGTTACCCCTTTATCCCGTTATCCCATCATCCCATTTTCCTGTTATCCCATTTTTCCTTTATTCCCTTGCCCTGTCATCCCGTTATCCCGTTTTCCCGGTTTTCCGTTATCCCGTTATTCCCGTTATTCCCTTATCCCGTTTTCCTGTTATCCCGTTTTTTATTTATCCTGTTATTCCGTTTTCCTGTTATTCCTTATCCCGTAATTCCGTTATCATGTTATCTCGTTACCCCTTTATCCCGTTATCTGTTATCCCAAGTTATTCCGTTTTCCTGTTATTCCATTTTTCCTTCATCCCGTTATTTTCTTTTTTTTTCCTTATTCCCTTATCCTGTCATCCCGTTATCCCGTTTTCCGTATTTTCGTTATCC
>JAFIRS010000309.1:600000-845370 GCA_018342105.1 Gonioctena quinquepunctata
CCTTTTAAATCCATTAGGACGATGGACATCCGAAACGAGAGTAATCAAGTTACCACATCGTCTACAACCTTCAAACAAGCTTTTGACTCCGTCAATCACAAGCTTCTGTTAGCTAAACTTGAGGGATACGGAGTGGTTGGCAACTTCCTGGCACTCATTGGCTCATACTTGAGTGAAAGAACACAATATGTAAAAATTGCCAAAAGTGTCTCAAATGAAATAAAAGTAACTTCTGGTGTTCCCCAAGGTTCCCTCCCACATTGGTCCAATATTATTTCTCTTATTTATTAACGACGTAACCAACATATTTCAAAACACTAAAGTTACACTTTACCCGGATGACTTAAATTTTATAGCGAAGTTACTTCCTCACATGATTGCCAACTTATTCAAACAGACCTAGTGAATTTCTGCAATTACTGCGAACTTAATCTGTTGGATATCAATGTGGGAAAATGCAAAGTGATGCGTTTCTATAAAAACAAAACCCCATCATATGTGATTATTCTATCGCAGATGTTGATCTGAAATCAGTTGCTAACATATGCGATTTAGGTTTAGTGTTTGACAAAGATCTCAGTTTTATATAGTATCTGCAATAAATCTCTGAGAATGCTTGGGTTCATAAAAAGACAAACCCAAATTATGAGTGATATCGAAGCGATAAAAACTTTATTTCAATCATTATTTGGTCCCCAATATATCTTGTGCACAAAGAAAGACTTGAAAGAGTTCAGGGAAGATTCACTAATTATATAATTTATAAAATGAACCTGTCTTATCATGGATTGAACTCTTATACCAGGCTCTCTATAGTCAAACTCTAAAGATAGACGCCAACTGGCATTGAGTTTCTTTCTTTATAAAATTTTAAATAGCCTGATTGATTGCTCTAAAATTCTAGGGAAGCTGTTCATTCATGCTAATCCACGCAATACTAGAAACAGACAGTTTTTCTACCTACAAAATCATTGCACTAATTATGGAAGCACTGCGCTTTCCACCAAACTTCAAATGAATTACAATGAAAATTCATTCAATCGTTTCAAGCTTCAAGCCACTTCAAAATTGAAGCAAGATACCTGATCTTTTACTGTTATTTATTATAACTTACATTATGATTGTATACCGGGTGACACAGGATATCGGGCCACCCCTGTAACTTCTGCATTCGTAAACGGATTTTTCTGGAATTTGGTACAGTTATATAAGCAACCATTTCGGATTTGATCACATTACAATCCAATATGGCGGACTTAAGGTTTTTCTGGAAATGCCAGTAACTTTGTTTTTTCAAGTAGAACACCCTGTATATTTTTACATATTCAAGTTCAACAGGTCAAAACAAGTCCAAACCTTATGTCAAATGTCATTTTTTATGAAACAATTGAAATTAAAATTGTTTTTTTATTTTACCTCGTGGATAAATGAGTCGCAAATAACAGAAAAACCTAATTTTTTCTGAAAAATTATATTTTGTGTCACTTACTGGTTAATCAATTCAGTCACATCACATTCTGATCAAAAATTCATGTTTTTCAAATGAAACCCCTATGGGCCACCTACCTGTCTCTCTAGAACATTCATTAAGGAAAAAAATGACCTATCATTTTTGTATTTCGGCTCAGTAAAAAATTGTATAAATTCAAAAATCTACAACTAGTTCATGAGTTTTCTGGCAGTTCGAATAATTTTTCAACTTAGTAAGCTGTGGAAAACAACATTTCTGAATCTTGTCAACTAATTGTGTAAGTTATACTTATAAGCACAATAATGGTGTTTTTTTAAAAAATTTCTAGCGTTTTCTCGACTGACATTGCATTGGTATTCCAATTCCCGCGTCGAAGCGGTTGGATCAAAATCGATACAAGCAAAACATTCATTTCTGCCTCCTCACTTACGATCATCTTCTCCATTGTTGGGTTCTTTTCGGAATCTTCTCTCCACATTTTTGAAAAAGGTTCTTTGTGGGTGTCTGCTGTGTGGGTATCGTTCAGCGTATAACTGACAAGAGGCGACAATGTTTTCAAGACATTATCCGTAAATTAATAACATATCAACCTGTTCACTTCTTGTGAACCTATAATTTTGATTTATTTTAGATTTCTACTAAACTGATTCCCGGAAGTTAACTAATTTTCGAGAGTTGAGATGAAAGATGACAGCGAAACACAATTATATTTGACAAGATTCAGAAATGTTGTTTTCCACAGCTTACTAAGTTGAAAAATTATTCGAACTGCAAGAAAACTTATGAACTAGTTGTAGATTTTTTAATTTATACAATTTGTTACTGCACCGAAATACAAAAATGATATGTAATTTTTTTCCTTAATGAATGTTCTAGAGAGACAGGTAGGTGGCCCATATGGGTTTCATTAAAAAAAAAAAAAAATTGATCAAAATGTGATATGACTGAATTAATTCATAAATAAATGACACAAAAAATAATTTTTCAGAAAAAATTATGTTTCTCTGTTATGTGCGACTCATTGTGAATAACCTTGACCAAATCTCATTTATCCACGAGGTAAAATAAAAAACAATTTTAATTTCAATTGTTTCAAAAAAATTACATTTGACATAAGGTTTGGACTTGTTTTGACCTGTTGAACGTGAATATGTAAAAATATAGAGGGTGTTCCATTTGAAAAAACAAAGTGGCTGGCATTTGCAGAAAAACCGGAAGTTCGCCATATTGGATTGTAATGTGATCAAATGGTTGCTTATATAACTGTACTGAATTTCAGAAAAATCCGTTCACAAATGCAGAAGTTACAGGGGTGGCCCGATATCCTGTGTCACCCGGTATACTTCTTCCTTCTTTATACTTCTTTTTTCTTTTCTTTTTCTCTTCTTATTGCTATGTTTAGTTATGTAAGTTATGTACCATTTGGAATTTCATGTATTCTGTGGTGTACTACTCGAATAAATACATAAATAAATATATTTTTACTGCAGATTGCAGTGGTAAATTTTGTGAGTGTGTCTGTGTGAAATTATGTATTCATGTATAATCGCAATATTTCAAATTTTGATCTACCAAAATTTTAGGGGGAAACCACACCTTGCTGTCACCTGTCATTGATCTACATAATACCTTGAATTCTAAAGAATACATTATAACTTGACTTTTATTGAAAATATAATAAATACTATAAATAATGTGTTAAAAAATATAAAGTTTGCAGATGAAATGCAAAGGAATAGGATAGACATTCTTCATAATATTACATATGAAACAAAAAAATATAATATTTAAATATATTCAACACAAATCTCGGCTAAAACCAATATCACATCTTCAGCTACCTTCAGTCCTTACTCTGTATGTTATCACTTGGTCAAAACCTATGTAACAATCACTCATTATCATCAACGTGTAAGTAAAATTACCTAAAAATAGAATCAATTAGTTACAATATTTTATTCAATAAGAATAAAAAATTCGAACCTTTCCTCGATGGCATTTGGACTGGTATATCCAATTTTTTCATTCTCTTCGAAAATGAAAACTTTCTAAAACTCATACTGTCCTCTTCTACAAATATCAAAAACCAAAATTCCTCCTTCTGTTTGTTAAATTTCTTACTATATACATTCATTTTGCTAGACCCTTCTCTGTATATACTCAACTCAAAAATGCACTGTTTATCAGGAGCCATTTTGAAAGTCAATACATTATGGTCGTCCGTACATGAAGTACTGCTATTGTCGCTGACATTTTTAATTGAAGTTTTGACAGTTAATATCGGCAAATCCTTTAATGTCCTCATAACCTCAATGGAAGCTTTTGAGCCCAGTAGGTCAGTGAGACTTCTCTCAAGCTGCTGACTAATATTTTTATTCATTATCATGGATCTAAGGAGCGGAACAGATAAATTGTCCACATTCATATTCGTTATATTTCGAAGGTTATCTTTCAATCTTTGAAAGGACTCCAAGTTCATATAAGGAAGCATCAACACACTAGAAGGTATTCAGGGTTTGTCCTTGTATAAGCATTTGACAGAAATAAACGAGTTTTATGGTACAGTTCAACCAGTTCCTGCCTGCAGCTAGGTTCATCATAGCCTAAAACAAAAGTGAATTAGGCATCCCAGTTTATACCGAGATCATATAGCTTTACGTGTATGATTCGTATGATCTGGTCCAATACTGATTTCAAATCTAGGACATACTCTTGATTCGGTAAATTTATATCCAGTAAGTAACATTTGATCATCAGCAATGCTTTTAAACATGGCGAGTCGTATGCAAACGAAGTTCTCAGCCCTAGCTCTCTCACTAAATCCCTAAAAAATAAATTGTTGAAAACATGTGTCCCATAAAGTTACGTCACTAAAAAACTAAATATATTATTCAGGTATGAGTTGTCATTGTAAAAAAATCATTTTAAGAGATTTGAAGAAAAAAAAATAGTGAATTTGTGTAGTTTTATTTATGATACAAAGTGTATGCGATGCAAGGTGTGCAAAAGATCATTCAGAAGTTTTTTTTTTTTGGCTTGGACATTTCGTCATTCGGCCAGACACACGTGGAATATTATTATTGTATGATGGGATGCAGGTTGTCTTGCTCTAAGCAATACTGCATCCCATATTAATTTATTTCAAGACAATCACAACATAGGATGTATCATTCACACAGTATTCTGGGTAGGCCTTGTTACTAACTCCATACGCCACCTAGGAGCAGCACTGTTAATTTGAACGCAACAGCGAATCGTCGAGGATCATCCTCGGCCCGGCTACGAAATTTAATATTTAATTCTCTCAAATTAAATGAAAAATTTCCATTCAGAAGTTGTGATCAAACGATAATATTTCACAGGTAAGCTACAAGTATCCTAAATAATTTGTTGATTGTATGAGCTCAAAAATTGCCCAAGTAACCGCTTCACCACACCAAATAACTTTACACCTATATGCACATTTCGATAACTAAGTTATCTCATCAGTAGGAAAACTACACTAAATAAATTGTTACATGTTATTACAATATATTCCTGGTCCTGGTATTTCTAGTAGGGTTATTTTATACTAATTACTGTTCCTCAAATCGCTCAAATGGGATCTTGATGGTTCTATGGTGATTAAAGTAAACAAGGTGGAATACATCGGCCCTTTATCCTCATTAAGTAGATTTTTATTATGGTTTATATGGATAACTATACTCTCCAGGCAATCTAATTTTGTACTGTCGTTGACCGGTGTGATCATTTTTACATCATGAATATTAATTTTGTGACAAGATTCGATCATGTAATCTAGACTTATTCTCCTTCACTAGGTAGCATGGGCCACAGAAATTGAAACGTTTTGTCTGACCGTAATAGACTTCGTCACAATTTTTTATAGCTAATTTCTGACTTGTCCAGCATGTCAGCTTTGTCCTTCGGGTTTGCTAATAACGTTTCCAAAGTTATTTCTATTGCTATAAACAGCTTGGAGATTTACATCCCAGGGTATAGTGTTGAGAACTCTCGTGAATTTAGTAAATAAAACTACGACTCTGAGAAAAACGACAGAAAGCAAATGATTCATGAGAATCGCTTTCAATCCAAAACTCACGAGAGGTCTCCAAGCAGTTTATAGCAATAGAAATAACTTTGCAAACGTTATAACGAAACCCGAAGGACAAAACTGACATGCTGGATAAGTCAGGAATTTATGAAATTAGTGGTCAAAGTCTATTGCGGTTAGACAAAACGTTCAATTTCTGAAAGGTTACACGAACATATGGCTCATGCTACCTACCGAAGGTGGAATAAGTCTAGTGTAGCAGACCACATGATCGAATCTTGTCACAAAATTAATTCATAATTTGAAAATAATCAAACCGGTCAATGACAGAAAATTAGATTGCCTGGAGAGTATAGTTATCCACAAAAACCATAATAAAAATCTACTTAGTGAGGATAAAGGGCAGATGTATTCTAGAAATCACAAACGGGGTGCCACAGGGGTCAATTCTTGGACCTCTACTGTTCCTTCTATATTTGAATGATCTGTCAAATATTGACATTTAAGGAACTTTTACACTATTTGCTGACAACACTACCCTTCTTTGGCGCGGAAAAAATACTGAAGTTTTAAAAAACCGGGTATACCACGACTTAGGCCTAGTGAAAGAATGGTGTGACTCTAACTCGTTAAGTTTCAATCTTTTAAAAACAAACCTCCTCACATTCAAATTTGACTTTCAGGACTTGTATCTTGAAACACAACTCATCGGAAATAAAACATCATGCAAGTTCCTGGGACTATACATTGACAATAAATTGAGGTTTCAAGAGCATGTAATGGCATTAACAAAAAAACTTGCCTCTGGTTGTTATGTGATCAGAACTGTGGCAAGAGAACTTAACTTGGAGATAGCGAAAACGGCCTATTTTTCTTTAATAGAGTCTCATCTACAGTGCGGAAGAGCTTTTTGGAGATTTGCTAGTCAGCAGCTCTTCAATTCAGTCTTTATTCTTCAAAAAGAGCTATTAGGTACATTTGCTATACTAAGTCAAGGGAACATTGCAAACCCCTATTTATTAAGCACAAAATTTTAACACTGACAAGCTTATTTATATTGGAGACTGTATGTCTTATCCATAAAGCCAACAGAAACCCAGTTATTCCTGTACATGGTTATAACACAAGACAAAATATAAACATTCCGGTTCCAATCCCCAAGTCATCCCTGACAAAAAATTCAATTATTTATGAGGGCATAAAAATGTACAATCATATACCTTTGCAAGCAAAAACTATTAAATCCTTACCGTCATTTCAGAAGGAAGTTAAATTCATGCTCCTTGAGAAGGCCTACTACAACATGCAGGAATATTATGAGGATCAATTGTTATGAGAAGACATGCTATCGGTTGTGTAACAGGCATTCTCTGATTTAGCAAATTTGCAACATTTTAATATCCCTGTAGTATTATCAACCTTAGCAGTATTTTATATCTACATTATTATTATATTATTCTATTAGTTATACAACTGTACTTTTTGTAAATTTTTTTAAATTATAGTTTATGTACTTTTTATTCTACCAAGCTGTGTCTAAGAGATTTTATATATCTTCGACAATAAAGTATTCTTTGATTTGATTCCACCTTGTTTACATAGCGGAGACAGTTTGTCTGATTAAAAAACATCTAAATAAATTTGATATGACTAACCGTTATCCTACACGCAAGCAAAACAGTATTAACCTACCCAGACCAAACTCAACTTTAGTAAAGGACTCTATTATGTACAATCGTTGCAAGATGTTCAATCATTTACCTGAGTTTCTAAGAGAAAAAAATAAAAACTTTTTAACAAAAAATTAAACCGACGAAATACGGAACTCAAAAGTAAAAAATAAAATAAACCTTCTTAGTCTCAATAACTAAGCTCCTAAACTAATTTAAGTAACTAATTTTGATTCGGCGCCAAACAAACAAGCAAATGAATTAGGTAAGGCGTAAAATAATGGCATCGAGTTGGGCGGTGACATTCTGATAATTTTTTTGATGTAATTTAATGATCTTCGTTGATTGTTTGTTTGGCGCCGACTCAAAATTAGTTACTTACATTAGTTTAGGAGCTTAGTTATTGAGATTAAGAAGGTTTATTTTATTTTTTACTTTTGAGTTCCGTATTTCGTCGGTTTAATTTTTTGTTAAAAAGTTTTTATTTTTCAATTTTTTGTGGCTGAAAACTACTAATTACTAACTGCTTGTTTTTTGATTACTTCCAAAATACTTACTTACCCACCTTACTTCAACTATTACCAATTAAATAATATGATTATCTACTTTTACTATTTGTTGTAATATAAACTATTTTTGTTGTTCTGGTTAGTTTATTTCATTACTTTGTATATCATTCCATCCTCTCATAGAATATAATGATTTTGTTAATGACAAGGGCGATCTGTCATTGTCATATGTGTGCCAATCCACAAGTGAAAAATCAATTATCCCCTATTTTTCTACCTGTAAGGATGGATAATCTCATTCGAAATCCAAATATGATCAACTATGAGGTATACCCTATCTGATAAAAGAAGAATCATCCAAATCGAAGATCCCAGTACAAAGTTATGCCTGATAGAATCGGTTAACGGACCAGAATTCAGAGGGTGAGTGATCAATATTCTTCATTTTGCTACCCTTAGGGGTATGTTTCATCTTTTAAATTCGAATGGGACCAACTTCGAAGTACACCCTATCCACTGAAGAAAGAATTATCAGAATCGGATGCCTCAGTAAAAAGTTATGCGTGATCATACATAAAAAAAAAATATACGCATCGAATAGAGAACCTCCTTCTTTTTGGTTTCGTCGGTTAATGAACACTGTAGATCATTTTAAAAAGGCTGTTTACTTCTTGGAAGAATTTTATGCTGAAACCTTTTAAAGTAATTTAATTACGTGATTAATCTTTTTACTACCAAGGATTATAATCTTAATTATCTTGTACAATAATGTACCAGAACCTTTTATTTTACTTACTTTACCTGTTTCCTTGTTTTATATATGTAATTGACTAGTTGTAGCTTTCAGTTTTTAATTACATAAGTCTTTGTCCACAAGAATTCACATGATCTTCATGACAATAAAGTATTGATTGATTGATACTTTAATCCCCATAGAACCATCAAATCATATTAGCGATTTGAGGAACAGTAATTAGTATAAAATAACCCAATTTGAAATACCAGGTATATATTGTAATAACATCAATTTATTTAGTGTAGGTTACCTATTGACAATGTAGCAGGAAAACTGAGTTCAGTATGCTATCTTATCAGACAATTGAAAAATACAGTATCTCTAAATGTTTTGAAAATGGCTTACTATGGATTGGTGCAATCTGTACTGTCCTATGGGCTTATTTTCTGGGGAGCATCAGCTCATTTTAACAAGGCATTCATTATGCAAAAAAAATAATAAGATGTATGAAGGGAGTACACCCCCGAAGGTCATGCAAACCTTTATTTATTGAATTGCAATTTATGACACTACCGTTACTATACATATATTTTTTGGTTTCGAATATGATACATAATTACAGTGACTTTGAAAGAAATAGTGATCTGCATAATCATGATACAAGAAACTGTAATCAATTCCATCAGTCCTTCTCCAGACTCACAGTCAGTCAAGCCTCCCATACATATCAACAAATAAAATTTCTTAACAAATTCATCAGTCTCTTTGGCAATCTCGCGAATGTTAACAAAGCTAAATCAGTTTTATCTGAATATCTGCTGAGTAAGGCATTCTATACTATAAATGAATATTTAGAAGCATGATTTATTATAGCTATCCTTGAACACGTGTATATAACTGGTTTTAACTGTCCATCGCAAATATTTTTGTAAATGTATTTTATAAATTTTAGCTCTACTGTTTTTATATTTTTTTATTAGTGTTCAATTGACTAGTCCAATGAACTTTTGTGCAGTTTGTGGATTTATATTTATTATTTGTACAAAGGTCTCCAGTGATGAATAAAGTATTTGTATTTGTACTGATGATAACTGCATGAAATTCTTAGGCATATAGGTGTGAAGTGATTTAGTGTGTTGAAGGGGTTACTTGTGCAATTTTTGATTGTATGACACCACAGCGTCTAGCCACTCTTCACGAGTCACAATCAAAGTGATTGACCTTCTAGTTTGACAGATATAATCAAAACTACTCTCGTTATTCAAAATAGTCCACGGGGAAGCGCACAGCCTAAAGGGGGGGGTCGTAGAGAAATGCGGATTGTACCAGGGGACTTTTCAAAGAAGGACGGGGGACCATTTGAGGGTCTGAACGCGAAAAAAAACTCCTTTTTCTAGTTGACCCCATCGATTTTAACGATACCTCCCCTTCTCCCCCCAAAAAAAAAAGTTCAAAAAGATTACTACAAAAAAGTCCATTGAAGTTTTATCAAAAACGAAAAAAAATTCCATGACGTATGATTTCTAGTGAGGGGGGGTCTTAATTTTTTTTTCGCTGCGCTTTTCGTGGACATCCATTTTTTTGAGTCGCCGACTTTCTATAACGATGAAATTGTCTAGATACGATTGGGGGGGCGAATGCCCCCTTCAAAATTTTATTTTTTTCGCGTTTCAAATCAAAAAGTCATTTGAAATTTTTCGATTCCGTCGAAAATAATTTCCTAATTGAACTGTCTCGTGGCGGAACTACCTTGAAAACAAGCTTTTATTCAAATGCGCTGAAAAGTAAAAAAATTATTGCTTTCGATGTGCGACGTAGGTTATTCCGTGAGTTATAGATTCAAAAGCTTGTCGCTTTTGTATTCGAACTGAAAACTTTGTGCGACTCTTCAAATCAATTCAAAATACATTTTATTGACGGAAGAATACAGATTCTTATAGACAAAGTCATTAAAATATATACAGAAAAAAGGATAATAGTTGGTGCACATGTCAGTTTAATATATGTATATGTATAGGACGAGTCACACATTAGGACAGCACTGTTTGGCCATTTCTTGTATGCCAAGTATTATATCGGACATTTTATTGCAATAAATGGTGATCTATGTAGGCTAATATACAACAGAGTTCAAAATTATTGTGAGTTATACAACAGTGTTAAATTTTTTTTTATAAGGGTGAATATTATGCAGTTGAAAAATATATAATAATAATTAAATATTTATACCTAAAACTTCTGTAAAATAGTCCTGAATGGTATAGTAGGCTTTCTCAATTAGTAGTTTTTTAACGTTATTTCTGAATTTTTTATGGTTAGGGATATCTTTTATATGTTTCGGGAGGTGGTTGTATAGTTTTTTTCCAGTGTAAAATATTGATTTAAGTGTCAGTGTTGAGGTTGGTATTGGCAGGTGGATATTGTCAGACTGTCTTGTGTAATGGTGTTGGGTGTTCGTGTTACTCCTGTGTTTGTGCAGAAGAGACACTGTTTCCAAGATGAATAATGATAATAATAATAAATAAATTTTATTTCAAGGAATGTCACAATATATATAACAGACAATATAAGGCAACATTAACTGAAACAATCGTCACATACATTTAAGATTACTGAGATAAATTGGCAGAAAGATAATCATTGATTGAGTATGGTTCAATCTCCAGAAGTAATATAAAATTTATTTTCTTGAATAGAGACAATTTTTCTATAGTTCTTATGTTAGCGGGTAGTTTGTTGTAAAATTGTATGCAGTTGTAGAGAGCCCTTTTTTCAGTGGATGCTAATTTATGATGAGGATAGTTGTAGAAAGTATTCCTTGTCCTATATTTAGACTGTGGCTTTAGATACTCAAACTGAGATTTGTTTTTGAAAAGGAATAATAAACATCCTTGTATGAATATTCCATAGGAGGTTAAAATTTTACTAGTTCTGAATTTTTCCCTGCAAGAATCGCCAACTTTCAGTCTACAAAGAGTCCTTAGAGATCTTTTTTGAACTGTAAAAACTGTGTTTGCATCCCTGCTATTCCTTACGGGTAGAAAAATAGGGAATAATTGATTTTTCACTCGTGAACATTGGCACACTATGTAATTGACAATGACAGATCGCTAGTGTCATTATTTTTGTTCTCCTACATCCGTCACAATCATTATATTCTATGAGAGGATGAAATTATATACAAAGTAATGAAATAAACTAACCAGAACAACAAAAATAATTTATATAACAACAAATAGTAAAAGTAGATAATCATATTATTCAACCAATTAAGTAAGTAAGTATTTTGGAAATAATCAAAAAACAAGTACGTAGTAATTAGTAGATTTCAGCCACAAAAAATTGAAAAATAAAAACTTTTTAACAAAAAATTAAACTGACGAAATACGGAACTGAAAAGTAAAAAATAAAATAAACCTTCTTAGTCTCAATAAATAAGCTCCTAAACTAATGTAAGTAACTTATTTTGAGTCGGCGCCAAACGAACCATCAACGAAGATCATTAAATTACTTCAAAAATATTATCAGAATGTAACCGCCTAACTCGATGCCATCATTTTACGCCTCATCTAATTAATTTGCTTGTTCGTTTGGCGCCGAATCAAAATTAGTTACTTACATTAGTTTAGGAGCTTAGTTATTGAGACTAAGAAGGTTTGTTTTATTTTTTACTTTTCATTAGTGATAATGACCCTTTATTTTCTATCAAGGAGGTACGATCGGAACCAATTCAATGCAGATCCTCTAACACATATTTCTCCAATTTCTGCAGAAGAATATTGTGGTCGATGCAATCATATGCTTTAGATTGAGAAAGACTTGGCAATGTCAAGATCCTATGTTGGACGAAAAGTGGTTTACATGTAAGTCTTCTAGAGGAGTTAGTTATGCTCCTGACTGCTCTTTTTTGAAGTATGAATGCCGAATTGAAGTTTGTTAGGTTGCAGGTGCCCCAGAAAGGTAGGGCATCTTGAATCTATAACTCACGGAATAACCTATGTCGCACATCCAAAGCAATTATATTTTACTTTTTAGCGCATTTGAATAATAGCTTTTCTTTAAAAAGGTTTTTTTATGAACGATTTTATTTGGAATGAACTAGAGGAATTTTTTGTAGTCAATTCAATTCTACAACAAAAATTATCCAACATAGATATATCTCCTTGCTCTTTACCTTAGAAAGAAACCAAAAATATCGGGAAAAGTTATTCATAATCATTGTGAAAGTTGAAGCGTTATGTGGAATCTTTTTTAACACATGTAATCATAATCACAAACCTATTTATGTTATCCTCATTGTGTCTAACAGGTAGAAGCCTGTATTCCTCAACCTGGCAAATGAATTCCAACAATCCTTCTATTGAACTGTCCTCCTGCATATTCTCACTGAGGAAATATATTGTTTTGTATGACAAATAATACTGTGCTCCAAGCATTCCTAAGAAAGTCGGTTCATAGAGGAACTGCATTTCCTAAAAATCAAATATTTGAATGAAATTAGCAATTTGCATATTTTCTAAAAAAAATATATGTTATTCTACATCGAATATCTGTGCAATTGGGGAAATCCATTACGAATAATTCACTCAGTAATACATTAAAACATGAACTGGGATTCAAATTTACATGTAAACGTGCCGCTTCTCTGCGCCTATCTTGTGACGTCAGATGGTTCCTGTTATTTTATTGTTGTCATTAAGAACATTAGAGTATATTAGTATCAGGCTCTTCGACATCGCCCTAAACGTTCTGGATATTTAATTTGCTTGTGTTTGTGATATAATTGAAGGCAAAACCAAAGGATTTCACAAATATTGCATTGTTTCAATGTGCAACAATACGTCCTCTAGTTGTCATTAATGTGAGGTTATCTACGGTTTTCTGTCCACGATTTGTGACGTGTAGAGAGTCGCAGTTGGGATGGAGGAAATTTTACGAGCATCGTTGTCAAGTTTCCCTAATATCATAGCCGCGATTTTGATGCTTATTTGTGCATATTTTTCCCAATAATGAATGATTGTTGATGATTTTCGACCATGATTTATAGATTAATTCTCAAGAAAATTTGCAAAAAATGTCAATTTCCAAATCATGAACTCATTATGAATAGCCAAAAAGCAAATGAGTCTTTAATAAAAGAATAAGTTTCATATATATATTGTAAAATCCACTCTTGAAATTTGTACAATTTGTCGATGTCATCACGTGACAGCAAACGTGCCTTCTATTGGTGTCTTGTCAAACTGTCTAGGTTTGAAGTAAATGTTTTGTTTACCTTCAGTTTTCAGTTCAGTTTTGTGTTTAATGTTAACTTTGTATTCAGATTGAATATTTGAATTTACAGTCGTTTTTGAAAGATTTTTATTGCATTCTTTCGTTTTTTTTGTGATCTTGTGTTTGGTTGACCATGGAACCAGGATTTCAAAAGGCTGACGGTGATAATTTAACAAAAATTGACTCTATTATGATGGCCTTATTTTTCGGAAGTAATCCAGACTTCATAAGTGCCGAAATGAGAGGAATAAACGATAAATATGAATATGGAAATTCTAACTTAAATACAACTATAAACTCACATCAAAATGATCCTCACAACAGTAACGATTTGTTACACTGGAAAGAGGTTCCCTTTTCATTATTTGGCACCACTCACGGCGTTTTTTGTCGTGTCGGCACAGAAAAAAACAATTTACTGGGACTACTAGAGGATGTATTATTGCACATTGGAACAATACAATATTTGTGAAATCCTTTGGTTTTGCCTTCCATGATATCACTACAGTCATCCAGCAAGAACAAACACAAACAAATTAAATATCCAGAACGTTTAGAGGGATACCGAAGAGCCTGATACTAATATACTCTAATATTCTAAATGACAACTTAATGACAACAATAACACATACGAGTCATCTGATGTCACAAGATGGTCGCAAAGAAACGCGCGCGTTCACATGTAAATTTGAATCCCAGTTCATGTTTTAATTTATTACTGAGTGAAATATTCGTAATGGATTTCACCAATTGTACAGAAATGAGTACGATGTAGAATAACATATATTTTTTTCGGAAGATATGCAAGTTGCTATAAGTTATGGTTATGAGTGAAAACATTAAATATAATAACATCATTTATGGCAAATCGCGGCTATGATATTTGGGAAACTTGGCAACGCTGCGCTTAAAATTTCCTCCATCCCAACGCGACTGAAAACTGAAGGTAAACAAAACAGCCTTCAAACTAGACAGTTACGACCATTTGACGTCACATCAATAGAAGGCGTGTTTGCTATCACGTGATGATATCGACAAATTTTACAAATTTTAAGAGTGAATTTTACAATATATATGAATTATATGAAACTTATTCTTTTATTGAAGACTCATTTGCTTTTTGGCTATTCATAATGAGTTCATGATTTGGAAATTGACATGTTATGCAAATTGTCCATTAGGAACAAAAATACTTTGTGTCTTGTGTCTATGTCAGTTAAGTCTGAAATTGTCAGACAAAAAATATCTCTGATCATTGGCATCTTGAAAATGAAGAATCTAATTTAATTGATTCTTCGTTCCCACATCCTCAGTCGAATAATAAAGTAATGGTTACCTAAATTACTTTCTATTTTCAAATCTCTGAAGCTAAAAAATCCTACCTCTTCCTGTTTGGCAACACAATCATGTTCCTGCAACGTTGCAATCACAGAATTGGCAAGTTCATTCACATACTCTTCAGGGTCCGAATTCGGATCCATTTGATAATAGGACGGATTCGCCAGTAATCTTCTGTAGAAGAAAGTGGACTGTATAAATTCTATCAACTGTCCTTTTGAAGTTATATTTCCGTTGGCTATTTCTGCATTCACGTGATCTGGAAGGAACTCTAGCAGATTCGATTCTACAGGGAATGGTTCGAAAAGGAACTTCCTATAGAAGTTTTTTTTGTTTTCTTGCACCATGACGCAGGCAACACCAGTAGTATCGAATTGAGGTCTGCCAGCTCTGCCTACCATCTGAATGACATCCGTAATTGGCATATCAACGTACCTATAAGAAAATATATATGCATATTTATTTTTGGATGGAAGTTTAATTACAAGCTTTTATTTAGTTTCACCTGTTCCGATGTCTGTCTGTGGGTTTGTAATCAAATCTTACAAGTTAAATTTGACCCACTTCTAGTTGCCAATTAATGTGAAATTTGACATAATTCTGATGACAATACAAAATGGGTATGTGAGGGTTTTCGGGGCAGAGATCATGAATTTTTTGTCAAAATTCATAAATTCAAGATGGCGACGAAATTTGTGGTTATAGCCCGATTACAATAAAAATTGGTATGTGGGGGTCGGAGATCATGATTTTTTGGCAAAATCCACGAATTCAAGATGGCGACGAATTTTGTGATTATAGCCCGATTCCATTCAAAATTGGTGTGTGGGGGATTTAGGGGTCAGACATCATGATGTTTTTGTCAAAATTTATGAATTCAAGATGATGACGTGTTTTTTTATTATGGCCCGATTCCATTCAAAATTGGTATGAGGGTTTTTATTGGGGTTGGAGATTATCAATTTTTGTGAGACTTCAATAAGATGACGGAATTCATGAATGATTAAAAATAATTGAATACAAATTGCTGTAAGAGATTTAAAAGCTTGCCACGAATATAAAATAGGTATTCTTGAGCGGCAATATTTTGAATCTCCTACTCACAGAATATCCTAGGTCAAACAATTAAAGAAATTACTTTTTCCTTTTCAGTGCATTTGTATAAAAGCTTGTCTTAATGTTTTTTATTTTTATCTATTTATCAATTCTTCTATGAACTCCCAGGTGGACTATTACGGTTTTTAGAGATTTTTATCAGCAGTTGAATAATGAAAAGTATTATAGAAAGAATGGTACCAATCCAGAGAACCCAAGGTAGATTGCTGGAGGAAGTTGAAACAGTTAGTTTGTTCTCACCTCTGGCAAGGAGCCGATTTCCTGATTTTTTTATAGGCATGTAAGTACTGAAGAGTTTCTCCTTCCAAATTAAAATATACATATGAGTGAGAAAAGGCAACAAAATAGATGAGGGGCTAATCTGAAAATCTTCTCCCTCCTTAAGATTGACTGAAAAATGATTACCTTTTAGTAGCTCCATCGAAGTATTCAGTTCCCTTGACAACTACTAGCCTTGCTGGAAAGTTCACACCCCAAGCTAACGTGGCCGTAGCAATGAGCACCTGGATCTTTTGATTGACGTAGAGTTGTTCGACAATATTTCTGTCGCTTTCTGTCAGAGCTGCGTGATGCATACCAATGCCAAAGGTCAAGAGTTGGGCCAAGTCCTGGTCAACTAACCTGGAGATACAAGAAAAATTATAACTCATCAAAAACAACTGAGAATTATTGATAAAGCTCTAAAATAGTGCTACCAATAAAGTGTCACTTGTTATCGCAAACAAATAAATTGGTTTTTCACGAAATTAATTTTAACTTTTTATATTTGTTGGTTTTTTTCCCGGATCATCATTTTCCTCTTCTTCAAGTTCTATCTTCAATATTCGTTGTTCTAGAGAAATAATCTTTCCATTCATTTCTGATGAATTATTATGAACCTGAACTTCGAGATCATTAAGTCTTTTCACAATATAAGATTCTCCCAACATGCGGGACAGAAAAATGGCTTATTACAGTTGACATTGTAACAACAGTAATTTATGTAGCTTTTGCAAAGGTCACAGGAAATCCGAATACTTCAGTCTTCATTTCTTTGGACTAAATTAACTGGACTATAAATTTGTTTATTGCAGTCTGCTTATCAGTAGAAGTTTTTCAACACGTTGAGTAGGCTGTACAAGGAAAACAAAAATTCACTCAGCCGGATTTTTTTAATTTTTTTGGTTACTTTTATTTGAATATGACTTTATATGTTTATACAGTGTCACACATAAAGTTCGCAACATATGGAAGTTTTTTTTAATAATAGATATAATGAAAATTTGACTTCGCAGTTAGTTTGTGCTTGAAAAATGAGTAAAAAACAGCCTCTTTCCTTTTGTCATGTGCTACTCTTAACCTGTCAAATTTGACATTTTTGTCGAAAATCCTCAAAAAAACAGTTTTTTTTGGAAATTTCGAAAAATGCCAAATAAAAAAGTTGCTCAGTTTCAAATTTTATACCAATGCTCCAAATTTGGACTCTCTATTGTCACTTCGACTTTTTTCCTTTTTTTTTTATTATTCGAATCTTTCGCTCTACCGATTTGAACGAAACATGATTCAAATTTCATAATTTTGATGAATACGAGACTTCAATGTCATATCTTGCCCAGAAAATACCCACATTGGCCTGTACCAGAAATAAAAATAAATGCACCTCCAGAAATTCGTCTAGTTTTTTCATTTCATTGTGAAACTGATTCGGATTTTCAATGTATGGACGTTAATATGTCAGTAATCGAATAAACGAATTTCTTTTCATTCTTATTACATTCGTATTTTTTTTAACAGATTTGTATCCCGTTAGCTGCAGATGAGTTCGAAATATTTTGATGTAGTTTACACCCAACAGTGTGACTGTTGGATGTAAACTGTTTTTTTCGAGCAAATAATAATTTTTCACAACGTTTTTTGAATTAATTTCATAAATCTCATATTCTTTATTTTCACCATTAGATGTGTAAAAAACATTAAACCAAAATAACTATAACCAAATTCAGAACAAAACATCGTAACATTCATTGATTTATCTCAATAATCTTATAAAGAACCCAAATTCATCATTCAGTGTGCCGTCCTTCCCGTTCTATAGTCCTTTCATTCACAGACTTTGTGGCATTTTTAATAAATAGGGGATTTATGTTAGCACATCACTCCCGAAAGTATTCTCTAAATGTTCTTTGTTTGCAAATGTTCTTTGTTTGCAAATGGTCTGTACTTATAACCCCATAGAAAAAAGTCCATTGGAGATAAGTCCGGTGATCTTGGTGGCCAATAATCTTTCCAATCTCGTCCTATCACTTTTCCCCTAAACATCTGACTGAGACACTGTTTCACTTCTAGCGTTTGGTGGATCGGTGCCCCGTCAAGCTGATACCACAAATTTCGTCTAACACTTAGGGGCAGATTATCCAAAACTTCAGACAAATGATTCATAATGAAATTTCTGAACATGTCTGCGTTCAAATTTTGTCTAAAAAAATATGGTCCAATTATTTGGTTATGTAATAAACCACACCACACATTTGTCTTGAATGAATATTAGTCACGGCATTCTATTGCAAAATTTGGATTATTGTTGGACCACCTCGTCAATTTTGGGAAGTAACTGTTCCGTTCGACGAGAAAGTTGCCTCGTCTGTCCATAAAATCCTGTAGGGAAATGTGATATAATTTTCTCTCTCACCTTGGAACCAAAATGAAAATCCTACTCGAATATCGGAATCTCTTCCTTTAAGAGTGTGTATGAACTTTGGCTTATAGGGATGGAAATTATTTTCGTGCAAAATTCTTCTCACAGTTTCTCTGCCAACCCCTGTATTTTCACTAATACTCCTAATATTAGTTTTTCTGTTTTCAACAACGCTCAAACAAACATTGAGTTGTTCTTCTTCATTTACCTTATTGGATTATGTGGTTTCTTGAAACGATTGTCCACAGAGCCAGTTTCTTTGAATGTTATCAATATCCCTCCCACGGTACTGAAGTGAATATTTCTTCCTGGATGCCGGTGATTGAAAATACAAGCAACATCTCGATATGGCACATTCTCACCACATAAAAGAACAATTTCCACTTTGTCTTTTGTGGATAACATTGTACATAAAACTTTTTGTGAATTATAAATGTAGGAAAATCTGTACACAAAACAACTCGATTTATTAAACGCAATAATTTGACATTAACCAAAACAATTTTTTTTTTTCAAAAGCCTACTAAGGGAAAATTTTATTTCGATTTGATCAATTGTACTATTTTCTTCCCGAGATGTTGCATTAGTCTTGTATTGTTTAAAATCATGAAATTTTATATCATGTTTAGTACAAATCGCTAGAACGAAAGTCTTTTGAATAGTTATGAAACTGTAGGTGATTGTCATTTTTACACAAAAGTATAATATTTCGGGTTTGTTTGTAACTGAATTATTGGTCAGAAAAATAATCAAACTGGATAAAAATCTATTAAAAAAAGAAATACGAGTGTAATAAGAATGAAGAGAAATTCGTTTATTCGATTATTGACATATTAACGTCCATATATTGAAAATCTGAATCAGTTTCGCAATGAAATGAAAAAACTAGATGAACTTTGCAACAACAAAGATGAATTTCTGGAGGTGCATTTATTTTTTTTCTGGTAACAGGCCAATGTGGGTATTTTCTGGGAAGATATGACATTGAAGGCTCGTATTCATGAAAATTATGAAATTTGAATCATGTTTCGTTCGAATCGGTAAAGCGAAAGATTCGAAAAATAAAAAAAAATTGGAAAAAAGTCGAAGTGACAGTAGAGAGTCCAAATTTGGAGCAAAGGTATAACATTGGAAACTGAGCAACTTTTTTCTTTGGAATTTTTCAAAGTTTCAAAAAAAAACTGATTTTTTGAGGATTTTCGAAAAAAAATTCAAATTTGACAGGTTTACAGTAGCACATGACAAAAGGAAAGAGGCTGTTTTTCACTCATTTTGCAAGCACAAACTAACTGCAAAGTCAAATTTTAATTATATCTATTAATAAAAAAAACTTCCATATGTTGCGAAGTTTATGTGTGACACTGTATATATTGTAAGTTTTGAGTTTAAATTGGTTTTTTGAATAATGTAATTTGCGGCATCACATTGATCTCACGGCGTCTGAATAGAAGTAATTGTATTATTGAGCCGGCATGGTACCAATGTAATGTCACATGATGTAGTAGGCGTTGTGGTCATCTGATTGGATAGAAACAATTTATTGTTGTGGCTATATACAACACAAACACATGGTTTCTGGCGGGTGCCGATTTCAAGCTCAGCTGATGCAGTAATTCGAGTGAAGAAGTCGTATTATTAAATGAAAATGGGCGATTATGAAAAAACCTTGCTAATGCTACTAAGGCCTAAATATGTTAGCCTATTATGTATTGAATGAATGTGGCCTATTATATTCGTACTGCTTCAGCCTATTGTATTCCTAATTCTTTGAATGCGTTTCTTGTTATACGACGATATACTGTAGAGGAGTATACTACGGTCTCTGGTGAAATGCTATCTCGGAAACTAAGCGAGATAGAGGTATAGTTACTTTTAAGAAAATGATCCCCATCGAATTTTGAGCAACTTTGGTTTTGTATGTGGTATGTCTGTCTGTCTGTACTCTGTACCAAACATAAAGGAAAATATCTCCGGAACCCTTCGACGTATCGTCTTGAAACTTTGCCATCATGTTCCACAAAAAAGAGTATCCTGTCATTGAAATATGAAGGAAATCGGAAAATTCCAAGATGGTTTTTCCGGGATTTTTCTGAAAATTCCTTGTGGTTCGACTACAGGTCGGATGGGTGATCCTTTCGATTTCATATTCTGTCCCAGAATAGTTCGACAACCGAACAGGAAGCCTATTGAAACTGGGCGTGGTCGGAAAATTCCAAATGGATTTTCCAGGGGGATTTTCCGAAATACATGGTCCGACTTAAATTCAAAAATCTCGCAAACTAACAGAAAATATGGAAATCTACGAAATGCAGTGTATACCTCTTGAATGGTGCCACAAGATATTTCCGATACATTTTTCTCTCACTCCACCGGAAAATAAAAAACAATTGAAAACCTGAAAATTGAAATTAAAACAACTTGATTTTTCTCAAAAACGAACAAAAATTTCGAAAATTATCAACAGAGCAAATATATTGTTCCTGACAGTTTCTACAAAAAACCTGGCGATACTTTTTCTCTGAATTGAATAGTACCGGAGATATTGCCGAAAAACCGTAAAAATGAATATTTAACCGTAATATTGGAAAAAATTACCAATTGAAACATTTTATTCATAGAGTTTCATGAGTTCATCAAAGCATCTGAACCATATTTTTTCAATGATTCAAAGTTAGAAAAAAAAATATATGAATATTTTTATTAATAAAATTCAGATTTCTCAAAAACTATTGGACATATCGAAAATAATATAGAAAGGAAAAAGATTCCTCTTATATATTCCTAAAAAAATCTAAGTTGACTTTTCCTCCAAATCAAATAAGGAAAAACAAAAAATAGCAATAATATTCAAAAACAAAATTATATCTTTTCATTAATCCTGCGAAAACCCTAAGTGAACGAAGAGCCAAATAAAATAGACTTATTTGGTCACAGTACATCTCTCTATTTATATATCGTCGTATACACATCTTTGGTGCCCAATGATAGTTTCCAAGTAATGATATACTCATCGTATATGCCACAGTCTCTACTTTCGTCTCACACACCTTTTAGGAGCAATGATAAATATTGATATGCTTTCATATCGTCGTAAATACTAATCTGCTACCAAATAAAAACTAGGTACTCCAACTGGAAGGGGCCGAAGGCCCCTTGTTTCTTTACGTTCTTATAATAAACAATAATGAGGATGATGACAATTACAATATTTTCAAACTTGAGGGCTCAGTGCAAATTAGTCAGTCAGAAATGTTACAAAACTCATATAGAAAAGAATATAACTAACAATCCAAGTATTTTTGGTCACATGTTAATAAAATTAAAGGCTCTTATCGATAACCCAGAAAAATGCACTATAAAGATATGGTTGGTTGTAATGGCAGCTCAAACCTATTTGCACAATTTTTTTCAACAGTCTATTCAACAGACGATCATAACGATCCTCAAGTTTTAATAATAATAACGTTTATTGCTTCAAATACAGGTGGTTAGTATGCATTTTTACAAAAGGTACATAGTACTGCCTAGCATATTTTCATATGTACCCTGACTAGATGAGAAGTATGTATATAAAGGACAATCTGGCACAAATATGCATCAATAGGATATTTCACAGACTCCAATTACGATCAACAATGATCTTCCGGAGCTTAGTCTTAAGTGATTCATTACATGAATTAGGCTTAAATGGTAACAAGTTGTATAAGTGAGCTGCTTGGTAGCTAAAACAGTTAAAAAAAACTCAGTTCTATGTCTTGGTATGGAGAAGTTAGCATTATTCCTTGAATTCAAACTATGAATATCAATGTGTCACATTAGTAATTTACAACATTAGTAACCAAGCAACTCATGTGCAAGAAACGTCTTTCACCCATTTTCAATAATCATGCACCTCGAAGAGTAGGAGTAATATGATCACGCCTTTTCAGGTCAAACACATATCTCATGACAAAGGTCTGTATTTTTAACAGACGAAACCAAAAATCTTAATTTTCTTTCATTCATCTTAGATCGTCTTAATATGTAAAACTTGATTCTACCTTCAACTGTATATTAGATGTATTGGGCTAGTTCCCGTTGAATAAATAAATAAAATAAAAAAAATATATACAAAATTTATTGTAAATTGGGTTATCCCGTGAAATAAATATGTAATAATTTTTCGAATTTATTCACTTTGATGCCCATAAAAAACACCCTAATTAATAAATCTCAATCCGGATCATATAAGTTGATCCGATGAGATACATGCTGTCTGAATGAAAATATGTTGTGCGACATCACATTCATGCCGCGCCCTGTGTAGAAACAAGCACGGCATCCGCAAGGTCTCATGCCGTACTCAACATGTTAAAATTTATCAGATTATTCTTTGAAATGCAAGCTTATAATTGAGTTATTCTTGTATTACTTTCACTCGTAGGATAGCCGAATTTTCACTTAACACTTTGATATAAATTGATCTAATATATTTGTTACTGAACTAATAAAATTGTATGATTTATGTTCTCAGAAATAATGCATGTGTATGGCATAAACATTCATAAGAAACATGGTGACCTCTAACAATAAAAATTATTATTATTCTTTTGATAATCATTTTTAGAAAAAAAACAAAATCTGAATATAGGAAGCATTTGATAAAATTGAAAATTCGATGATGAATCTGAATGAATAATAAAATATGGGGTGTTTCATTTCAAACAAACGAGTTGATATCTGTTTTTCGTAATTCCTTGTAATAGTTTAGGGAGAAAACTGAAACTCTTGGCTTCTGACCATAGGGTGTTTTTTTACCTATTTCTCTGTCCATCATGACGAACATTTTGGATTCCATTAATAAAAATTCTAACTCACCTATACTTAATGTTCTCTAGTTCATTAGAATCACAGTGAAGCCATTTCTGAGGATTATTCTCAGACAATAAAAATTTCATCAGCTCGTAACCAGTGATTCTCGTCTGTTTACGTGAAGATACGAATATCAGCGCCGAGCTTTCAGACGCATATTGACAAATCGCTTGATAGACAGATTTATTCATCGCTGCCATTCGAGGACAATAGTGTTTCACCGCGAAACCCTGGAGGTGGATTTCCAAGGGTACCGGTCTCACTGCAGAGCTGAAGTTGAATATACCCCTCTGAAAAATATAAAATTCCAAGTTGTACCAGCCTTAAATAGTGTGTGTCTCAAAATGTGTGCAACAAACTTTTTTATTATTGATTGATTGTTTTGGGATGAGTCCTGTCTTTTTCATTATTTTTAAAATGAAATATAGCTATATAGCCCACCCCACACAATGTAAAGATAAATTCAACTGGGAATTTGTATACAGTATCGGAAACAATTTATCTGGGGTATAGACAGAAATCTACACGAGCAACAAGGAACGCAATGATATGATAATACCACATAAACAAGAGAGACGCACTGCTGTGCGCTCCTCCTGTTACCCCACCCGACGCATTAACTGACCACGTGGCAATGCGACACAGCGCACAGCGCCTTGACTCATTCTTGCCGAGCCGTGGTTGCGAAAACAAAAGACCGTGACAATTATTACCTTTTGAAACATGCCGCCTATTTACACAACCGCAGAGGAAGTACAGATCGTTAAGTAGTACTTTGGGGGTAATTCTGTACAAGATACTAGAAATCTATTCATAGTGGCTTTTGCAGATAGACCTGTACCTACGGAAGCGACTGTCCTTTCAATTATTAATAAATTTCAGAATTTTGGGTGTGTGGCAGCACATTGCAAAAAATGTTGTCCCACAAATCCACCACCGCATCCTAGACAAATACCCGAGGAACGGGAAATAAGAGAAACGACACCTTGTTTGAGTAGTCAGATCGCCGATGAAGTGAATTTGAATAAAATAACTGTAAGGAATATTTTGAAGAGAAACGGTTATCATTGTTTCAAAGTCAAGACCACACAAGAACTTTTGCCTGGAGACCATTTCAGACGTATGGAGTTTTGTGAAACAATGGTCGAAAAATGCAATAGGGCATTTTGTGTAAAGGATGACTTTCTAAAAAAGGTGTTATTTACCAATGAATCGTCCTTCTCAATTCATCGAAAACACAACCCATCCGTAGTACGTTATTGGTCTCGTAAAAATAAACATTTGAGTATTGCTGTGAGGACACAGTACCCAAGCAAATTAAATGTGTGGACGGGACTTTTAGGCGATCACGTCATAGGCCCATTTTTTATTGAAGGGAATTTAAATGCAGCAAAATATTTGCAACTTTTGCAAAATCAAATTATTCCTGCAGTTCGCGCTCTTCCGATTGACTTTAACGAGGTGTGGTTTCAACAAGATGGTTGTCCTGCCCACAATGCAGGCACGGTGGTTACATTTTTGAATCAATTATTTCCCGATCGGTTTATTTGTACGCGAGGTACAACAACTGGCCACCTCGATCACCAGATGTAGCACCTCTCGATTTTTATTTCTGGGGCATGCTAAAATCGGAGGTATATCGGCATGAGTTCGAACGTGCCATTAATTTAGATGAACTGAGGGCAAAATTTATTCAGTTGTGTGCTCAGGTAACACCAGTTACCCTTGCAGCTACCAGAACAGAATTGTACAATAGATTCGGCTATTGTTTGGCCCAAAATGGTGGTTTGTTCAAACATTTAATAAAATAATTCCGTACACAAAATATTTCATTTGGTTTGTCTTTTCTTGTAAATATTTGTTTTCTCTCCATTCAAGAAATAATTGTTTTTCTGTTAGAAATAAGTTTTTTGTTTTTATTCTTACAGAAATATCGTTTGCTTTTGTTTATGTTTAAGAATTTTCTTTTATTTTCGCGGCCACCACAGCACCAAAGATATTTTGATCTACCTGTCGTCCGACAGATTAAATTGAATCCATGATTCAGTTTAATTTGTTCAAATTATCTGATGTGAAATTATCGTCAAAAATTCTTCTTCATTGCAGCGCACACATTCTCCCGACTGCTGCTGATACTGACGTCCTGAGCTAACCGCCATGACTCTCCTATCTCTGTGTCGTGACGTCGAAATTGTAATGCTCTCTCAACATATAGCAAGCTATCCTTTACGCTCTCATGAAATCACCATACCCAAGATAAATACTTTCCGATACTGTATAATCCTTTATTTCAAATAGGCATCCTAATATATAGAAATATTTCGAATTTGGGTTGACAAAATCACAGATAAATTTTCATAACATTGAAAATATATGCTTATCTTATAATTCGTCTAAACATTTGCTGAAATAAAAATAAATTAAATTAAGTACATCTAATATTAATGTGGATATTGCATCTTCAAATGTGGATATTGCTTTCAAATTGAATGTCCTAATGGAATCACTTTGTTTGATCTCAAGTGGAAGGTTATTGTAGTCTAATAGACCTTTATAGAATAAAGAGTTCATAGATCTTGTAGATGAGACGTGGTACATATAGATTAGTATTTCCTCTAGTGGGGTAACTATGGATTTGGTGACGGAAAACTATAAATTGATCGAAATATTAGGGTGCATTACCAGACAGTATTTTGAAAATAAATATCATAGAAAAATAAAACAGGCGGTTTTTCACAGAAAGCCAGATCAGAACTTCAAGCATTGTTGTAGTTGTTGTATATCTATTACATCTTAGAATCAGTCGCATGCCTCTATTCTGTAGCTTTTGAAATGCGGACAAACAATTTGCATCAAGTAATGATAGTAAACTAGCACAGTAATCGAAATGGGGTTGAATGATTGATTTGAAAAATGTAATGGAAGTCTGAAACGGCAAGCAATTGTTAACACGCCCAAAAAAAAATTATTGGGAATATACTGGAAATGTTTTTTCATATCTAGTGTTTGGTCCACGATAAACCCCAAATATTTAAAATCCACTACAATTTCAATTTTTTTATTATAAATATTTATACTTATAGCTGCTTTGTCAATTGAGTTGTGTTTATGGTTTGTTGTAATTATCATTGCTATTGTTTTATTTACATTGAGCTTGAGCTTATTAATGTTGAGGAATTCGGATATTAATCAATATATCATTAATTTTACTGATAGCTGTCAGTAAATCAGGTTCACTTACTGCAACTAGAGTATCATATGCAAATAGGTTAATGAATTCGCATCCATTAGTTGATATCATTTAGATATAGCATGAACAAAAGCGGGTCCAGGACACTACCTTGTGGTACGCCGTTATTGACACCTTTTTTGTTCGAGTATACCCCATTTATTTTAGTCTGTTGAGTTCGATCAGAGGTATAGCTTTCAAACCTAGCTCTCTGACTTCATTATCATACCAAGGAAGTTGGCCTTCTGTCAAGTTGACAGTTTTCATAGGGGAAATGATTTCAACTATTGTTTTTAGGTGGTGCTCAATGTCAGAATATATCACATCAAGTCTGTAGAATTCAAGTCCTAATTACAGTGTAGAAGCAAATCATTTAGTGCATTAGCAGTTTTTTATTTGTCAAGTTATTCACATGGTTTCCATTATTTACATACAAATTATGGCCATTTCAATGTCTATTTTAATTTTATGACAACTTTGGCGTATATCGGCTTGTAACCGTTACACCTATGGAAATAAAAATGTTTGAAATATATATGAGTGGGATGATTTTCCACACAACAATAAATATAATTGCTTAAATAAGGTTTTAGAGAGGCCAACTTCTAGTATGCCAATAATAAAGCTTGTGTTTCACTAGTTCTACTAGTCTTTGTAGGTATTATAGATATACTCAAATTCCTGAAATTAAATGAAATGATGACACAATAATTAACAAAAATTAAATAACTTATGATTGTCCCTATAGTATTTAAGCAAATCTCTTGAAATTATAATATATTCTACGATAGATAGTTCCTATTTAATAAGGTTTTTCAAAATTTGACTTTTCTAAATAAATTTTTGTTTTTGATCTATATGGTGTTCGAATTAAGAATTTGAATATTTCTAACAGCTTTCATTTCTCCAAAATCGAGGAAACCTTCAATGTTGTGAATTTACCTTATCAGCATTCAACCAGTAAGCCAAATCTCCAGGATTGGCCATAGCAGTCGACAATCCAACAACCCTGACGGACTTCTTTGTCTTCATATTTATGCAGTTCATCCTTGAGACAATGACTTCCAAAACTGGTCCTCGGTCTTCTCCTAACAAGTGTATTTCGTCAATCACCATCAAGCCGACATCTTTGACGAAATCTTTCTCTGTCCAATTTCTGCTCATTGCATCCCATTTTTCTGGAGTCGTTATTATGATATTTGCAGAACGAATGATTTCAGAACGAGGCGTTATATCTCCAGTCACTTCTACGACTTTCTTGGATATCTGGGAAAACTTTTTCGACCAGTCCAAAACTCGTTCTCGCACAAGAGCTTTCATTGGTGCAATGTAAACTACCTACACAGAAATTATATCGAAAGGTTTGAGGTAGATCGATACTCATACTTTTTGAAACAATACATTTTCTGAGTTGGAAGACCTCCAGAAATCTACAATAGGGTTACTTTCATTATAGTTCATCCATTATCAATTGCAGAAGCATAAAAAACAAGTTTCCCAGTCTTGAGGCGCAATCCTTTGAGCAGCAGAAACGGAGATAAATAATTTTATTTAAATATTTAAATATTTTAAAAATACGTTAAAATAAAAAATATGCCATAAACAAGGAAGTATGTATTAATAGGCAATGGGATAATCATAATTTCATTTTCCTATGGTCGAAAAAAAGCCATATTTTCCAACAAAACACATCACAACTATAGAATATTTTAAAACCTATTTCGATCCCAGACCAGAGACGCTACTGCCTTTCATTTACTCAGACCTTCTGAAACTGGTGATGTATTAGTCTCAACGTATAGACACCCCTACAAGCATTATCATTGGCTTGCGGTCACTCAAACTCACGTTGTCTATCGGCTATTTTGATCTACCGTTCGCCGACGAATGTTTGCGAGTAGTACACATCATTTTTCGTTACGTTTCTTCGCATATAGGCTCGTGTTAGCGAAGTGAGTTTTTGATTTGCTCCCTATAGAAACAGCTTCTGCAATTGAAAATGGTTAAACTATACAAGCCTTTATTTAGTTCCACCGATGTCTGTCTGTGATTTGTAATAAAATCTTACAAGTTAAATTTGACCCACTTCTGGTTGTCCGAATTAACGTGAAATTTGGCAGGTGTTCATAATTCCAGTGACAATACAGTATGCAATTTTTGATAGAGAAAAAACAATATGGCGGCTCCAATATTGCGGAGGAGTTTTGTGATTATGGTTCGATTCTATTCAAAATTTGTATGTGGGGGTTTTTGGGGGCAGAGATCATGAATTTATTATCAAAATTTATAAATTCAGGATGGCGGCTCCAATATGGCGACAAGTTTTGTGGTTATAGCTCAATTCCAATAAAAATTTGTTTGTAGGGGTTTTTGGGGTCGGAGATTATCAATTAATAATTTTTTTTTTTTATAGAAATGATAAAAAAAAATTAAGACAAGCATTTATACAAAATGCCCTAAAAAGGAAAACAAATTTTTTTTTCTTTTACTTGTTTGACTTTAAAAGCTTGCCGCGAATATAAAACAGGTATTCTTGCGCGGCAAGATTTTGAATCTGCTACTTACAGAACAACCTAGGTCAAACAATTGAAGAAATTATTTTTTCCTTTTTAGTCCATTTGTATAAAAGCTTATATTTTATTTTTGATTTACTTTAATGCTCTTTACATTCAAAACCATTAATGGACAATGTGACTTCAACATAGAGGCAACTGGTAGTTTTTTGCTGAATAAAAGATAATAATACAAAATAAGCTTGAATGATTGTGTGTATGTTATACATTCTGGTTTCAGTTGTGTGTAGAAAAAGTTAAATTTTCTGGATATTTAACTGTGCATATATTAAAAATGACTTTTATAACGTAAATATTGAACTGGTAATACATTCCAACTTTTTTTTATTCAAAAATCTATACTGCTGATCATGTTATATTTATGCAGCAGTTACATTTTATGAATTATATGAAAATATACCAACCTTGTGTTGGGGATTATGAATAAACAATCTCAAAATGCATAACTCCGCAACAATAGTCTTTCCGGATCCCGTAGGCGCTCCCAGAATTAAAGGAGTATCTGTATGAAAACAGGAATGGAAGACTTGGCTTTGAACGGCATTGAAGTGGGTGAATGGATATAGATTTTCAAAGGATTTGTTTCGTAAGATACTCTTCGGTAAAGGCTGTACGTCCAAAATTTTGGTCTGGAACGAATCGCTTGTGAAAAGCTTTAGGTCCTCCAAGTTTATCACCTGGATTGTCTCAGAATCTAACAAACAGAGGAACAAAATAATAATTTGATATACACATTTGTAGTTTTCAATAATAAAGAATAGTCATTGTTGATTTTTGCCTGATTGTTCATTGTTCCAAATCATATCATTCAAAAATTAACAGTCAATTATATAATGAACTAGAGCTTATTTGTTTCTGAACGGCGAAAGGCTTATAAAAGATAGTTTATTTAACTTAATCACATACAATGTATATTTGAGCAGGTCAGTATTCGGGTAAATTCAGAAAGTATATATAAAATTATGAATAAGAATGTAAATTCAGTAAGTACACATAAAATATTTGATTGAGGACAATTTTCTATACAGAATACATCAGAGGTGATGCATGTAACATAAAACATTAACAATTGTTGATATTGGATGTATTCCACAATAGAATAAATTTTATCGGAATGCAATTTCATCGTGATTAGACTGCAAATATTCATCATGTGAGTAAAAACAGTGTTGTAGGAAAATCTGCTTCATAATGTTTTTAAATTTATGGAAACTGAGGTTTTTTATTCTTGGGGGAAGTATGTTGTATAGATTGAAGTTTAATTAATGTTTCTGAGATACACAGAGTCTTAATGATTCCTTATTTGCATGGAACCTCTGGTGTTGTAGCCATGAACATCACTTCGAGCCCCGATGAGTGTGCTCGATTGCTTGTGATTCTCTTGTAGGACATTGAATATGTACAATGTTGGCAAAGGCTTGATGCCATATGCAATGAATAAAGGTTTACAGTGTTCTCTATAGGATGCATTGGCCAATATTCTCAATGCTTTCTTCTGTTGAGAAAATAGTTTAGTGGAATGTGAGGAATTACCCCATAAAACTATTCTATAATTCAAGTGACAGTGGAACAAAGAGAAATATACAGTCTTCACTGACAAGATTTCCAAGTTGTCTGAGTAGGAAATTTGTGCTTGTAAGTTTGTTCCGGAGGATTTCAGTATGATGGTGTCAACTCAGTTTCTCATCCAATGTGATACCCAGTAAATTCACGCTATCACCATTAGGACATGAAAGGTGGGTCGATATCACTAGCTTTTGAGTTTTCTTTAAGTTTAGTTTCAAATTATTGCGTTTCTGCTTTAGATTTGGTGATCTCTGATTCTCTGAATTATAATATTATCGGAGTTTCAAATCAGAAAAACCTGTATTTAATGCACTTTTAATTACAATGTGTGATCCTAATCTAATGATCTAATGAGAATTTATTTACCTAGGTTTCTACAAAAAAAATTGTCATTAGCAAAGGCATCATCAGTTTTTTCTTAATTTTCGTCAGTTACCGTTGAGATTTGTATTGGTAATCTTCGACTGATTGTGGAGTAACTGTAATTTTTTGTGATAAAAATGCCTATATTAGGTGGTAGAAAGACGGTGCACAGAATTTTAATTATTTTACAACACTATTTCCAAATGAATCGAAACAAGAAATAAAATAACGTGTTCACGATTGCTCTGGACTATCGGTAAGAACTATTGAACTTATTATGAAAGAAACAAAAGTTATCGCTGCGGAAAATAATGGAAATCCTGTATTTACTTCACCAAAACAGAGAGGAAATAAAATAGGCGTAACCTCAGGGTTACAAGATTCAAAGTGAAGCAACAAATGTCTTGGGAATTTCTTCACTAGATATTTTAAAATAAAAAATACTCACGCATAAACTGACTGTTCACCACCCTGATGAAGTACTCCAGTGACAGCGGCTTGGTGAGTGGAACCGTCAATACTAATTCAATAGGCTCCCCACTCAGGCACATCTTTTTAGTGACAACAAACGATTCCATATGGTAAATACTATCATGTTGCGGGTCTTCGACCCATGCATAGTAGTGCTGCACGGTACCGTGTATACTATGGTCCCATTTGAACTTGGGTGATATCAGTAGCTTCACTCTTATAACTCCTTCTGTGATTGGCTTGACTAAGAAATCGACTTCCACATAAGGGAAAATTTGACAGTAGTGTTTTACTTTGTTACCGACATGCCTGCTACGGAAAAGGGACTCTAGCTCCCTCTCTGATAGTTCTTTAAGCTCCCACATGTGCATATTTAGTACTTCCATTGCGCGATGGGTGCTTAGATGAGGTATCAACTCTTTGAATTGCAACAAGGGATGAGTTTCGTACCATTGTTGTTGTTCCAGCATCTGAGCTACTATGAGAGTCCGAGAAACTTGTAGGGCAAAGTCTTTGTCTCTGGCTATCTCGAAAAGAGCCCTACCAAGTCTGGTTATTGTCTGGAATGAAATGTTTCATGACGATAACATATCAATAATAATTATGATTTTACTAACCTGCATGATGAAGTTGGTATCAGAAATCAGGGATGAAACCCTTATTGGTGCCCTACTGATATTCGCTTGTAAGAGTATAATTACTTTGGAGACGTAATGTGTGAAATCTAAATTGATATCATACTCATTGTATTCCCTCAATCTGTCCAGCTCTTGGATTTCATCCATTCTAACCTGGAGGAAAGCGTAATTGTTAACATTTGAGGGATTTTGCTGCTGATAGTGTTTCAAATTCAATTTTAATTCCACTTTAATGAAAAAAAATATATTTAACAAAATCAAAACACTTGAAGTTTGGCAGGAATATGTTCTAATAGTAACTAAAATAGTAACCTGATGCATGTGGTTTACAAATCCTACTGCAATAAATTATGTAGCAATAAATCATATCCAAATTAACGAGATTGGGTTAAATGTCCTTTATAAACCGTTATGATCCAAAGGGCGATGATTAAGGTTTTTTGGGCTATGGTTCAATACATTACAATAAAAAAAAAGTAAAAATCAGAAATTGTTGAAGTAAAAAACTCGCTTAATAATAATAATAGCACTGGAAATGATGGCATCAGTGTCAGTTTTTTAAATATACTCACAAAGCCTTATTAACACCTCTACTGAAGGGATATACCCAAATATACTTAAAACTCAATTATCACGCCGATTCATAAAGGAGGCTCCAAAAAGGAAATAAGTAATTATATGCCATTGCCAGCAAAGTTACCAAAATTATTGAAAAATGCATCAAGTTTAGACTGGTTTCCTATTTAAAAAATCATAAACTGTTCATGCATGCAACCAATATGGATTTAAGCAAGGGCTTGAAACAGAAGATGTGATCGTCAGGGTAATAAAAAGAATCCTAATCAGAGTAGGAAATGCCTATTGATATTGCTATACCTAGCAAAGGCCTTTGACACTGTGTCATACAGCATTTTACTAGACAGGATATACAGTTTGGGTATCAGAGGTATTGCCCTGGACTTGTTTGAATCTCAACGAGGGTAAAGTTGGTGGATTCCATAAGTAAGTCTTGCCTGGTGGAGTATAGAGTGCCAAAGGGCACAGTATTAGGTCCAGTATTATTTACCATCTATATTGTATATAAAGAAGCAGCAGTGGCAATGAGTAAGGTTAAAACATGGCTTGATAACAATTTATTGACACTTAATGTGGACAAATTCATTTGTTTCACTTCAAATAAGCGAACCTATCCTTGTAATAATACAATTAAAGTTCACACACTAATAAATGCCATAACTTCTTAATTTGCAATTGCTCTCAAAAAATCTCATTAGTCCCTAAAACTAAATATCTTGGATTGTTCTAGGATTCACACATTAAGTGGCAGCACCATGTAGAGTGAATAACGACAAAATTAAGAATAATTTACTACACATTTTATCAAGTTAGAGATTGGTTACCAAAGAAAATCCTAATAAATGTATACAAGGCCTTAACTGAGTCAGTTTGGAATTATGGCATTGTCGCATGGGGCTCGGCCTGTAAATCTTTTTTGTCCTCGCTAATTATAGCCGAAAAAAGAACTCTAAAAATCATACACACAAAAAAAAAGATTTTCCACAGAGCAAGTCTTTGACGAGACTAGAGTTCTGAACCTTGAACAATTGCATGTAAACAGTGTTGTAGATTGATACTGAATTTTGTATCCTTTCATCTATCGAAGGGATAATGAGGAATTAGTATAGCAGGTAATTTAGAGGGATTGTAGGGAAGGTTGTTAGAGTGAAGTATTGATATTTTTCTCATTGATGGTGTTTTGGCGACTTTGAGTTTGTGGATGGCATTTATTTGCAGATTACAAACAATATGTGTCTATAGTCGACTCTTGTGATTGTTGGCACTGGTCTGGGGCAAAACCTCCTGTACAGTGTAGTTTGAAGAGAAGACCTTGCTGCCATTCATTATCAGATGCCTTGTTTATATCCTGGAAAACTGCAGCAGTCTTTTTTTTTAGGTGATTTTTTATATTATTCGCGACTATAGATAGTGGATGTAGAAATATGTGCGATTTTTTTAAACCAAATTGCTGGAAACAATTAATTAATGTGTGATAAAAACTATTGAGAGCAAATAGGTAACATAATACGTAAGAAGCCACTTATTCCCAAATAATTTCTGCTATTTGATAAAACTGAATTTTTTTAAAAAAAGTTGGTACTTATACTGCCCACTCTAGCAAAGAACATCAAGGTTTTCAAAAAACTGGTCACGAGAAAGCAGAGTTTGTGTAACCTGTTTGCTGCTTACTTGTATTTGAGCAAACTCTGAAGCTTCACTTAAGAGTTTAATCAGCCCGGCCTCTGAAATGTGCCTGTCAAATTTTTCATAAAACATCTCCATTGTTCTATACGAGATATAGTAAAAACTAGCAATCCTTCCAAAGTTCGTAGGTCGTAGCTCGCCCAGGGTCTTATCAAATCTTATCAGTTGAGATTTTTCCAAGATATTGGCAGCAGCATCTAACTGGAGTTGTAAAAACTGATTGAATTGTTTTGTGTCCTGAAACAAATTGATAAGGAAAAGAGTTCATTATCTATTTTTAAAAAAGTACCCATATTTCGTTGTAAGTTAATCCATATACCAGAGGGTTTTTTTTTATACGAACAAATAAAAATGTGTTTGCTAACCATTCCATTGCTTCTTTCACATTGGAAACTGTACCTAAAACGACCTGAAAGAAAGTTTAATATATGAAGAATGTTGCCAATCATAATGAGTTTTGTAAAAATAATCTTGGTTGGGCACATATATTACAATTTTGTGGGAACACTAATTACAATTTTGTGGGAACACTTATTTGGACACAAAAAAGGTTATTTCAGGGATTCTACAAAACATCATTATTTTTCACTGGTGTGAAAATTTTCTCCAAGGCAGATACTCAGAATCACAACTGGGTTTGTTTTGAAATAATAACATTGGTTCCAAAATCACTTGCAATTATTAAAATTTTTGTAAAGACACCAACCATTTAATTACACTAAGAAGGAACATCTCAAAATTTAGGGTAGTTACCAAAACTTAAAAAAAAAAATAGCATTGGAAATTGCCTTGGCCTGCAAAGTCCGAGGTATATGGGGAAAAAATTAAACCATTGAGTCGTCTGTCTGTCACAGTTTTTTTTCAGGATCTGTTTTACGAAGAAAGATAAAATTTCTAGTTAGAACATAAAAATTTTTGCAGGTTGAGAGTTTGGCAGAATTATGTTTTTTTTTTTAGTTCGTATTAAGAGTTGTTAATCGAAAGGGTACTTGTAAAGATTCAATTTTAAAATTGCTAATTTTGAAGATATTTTCGAAAAAATCTTCCCCATCTTCTGTCTCCGAAAATAACAAAATTGTGTAGAAATTAGGATTAATGAAGTCATGAACTATTGCAGCTATTATAATAATTATTATTATTTTATGGTTTTTTCAATTTCAGGATGTTTAGAAAATTCTGCTACAGTACATAACCATTAATGTATTTTTATTTTAAAATATGATGGAAATATGATCTGTTTTCAAAATTTATGTTATGAAATTATAAATTTGGCTGAAGATTGCTATATCATTTCTATCGTTAATACTTTCCTTTTTTATATGTATCATTTTAAGGGATGTCCTAACTTTATGATGATATCAACTATTTCATTGAATCCTTGGATTTAAATTGTTCTTAAAAGGGATGTGTCAGCTACTGTGACTTAATATTATAGGCACATAACTCATCAGTTTTTCTAAATAAATAAATTTTTGAAATTTCCATAGAACTTTCCATTTGCCTCTCTTTTTGTTCACCTATCACACTTACCCCCTACTATCACACTTACCCCCACTTGAAATCTATTCATAACTGATCGAGTATAATTTTTTGTTTAACCTTTACATTTTCATTGTCTTATACAATCTATATGTAATATGAAGCTTCTACTTTTTGAAACAGAATTCTAAAAATCAAGCCTTACACAATTAAAACCTTCAAGTGTCATACTGTCATCAGCCTTCAATGAATTTCTATGTAAATGATTAAATAACATATTTTTCCAAATATATTTTTACATTTATATTTAACCTATTTAGTAAAGCCTACCCTGTATAATACACATAGTTAGGAAGAATTTTAGTTATATAGAAACAAAAATTGTAAAACTAATTTGTAAATGGAATCTGGAGAAAAGAAGCTCTAATAATAGCCTTCGTGGCATAACATCCGGAAAGAATTAATGAACACCCACAAAGGTAACGATTAATTGAAAACAGCCATAAATTAGATAAAGCGTTGACACCTTGAACAAATAACACAACTAAGAACAGTTTATGAGACTAAAAGCATCACATCATATTGAAATAATAATTAACGTAGGACTCCCGCGTTAGAAATGTTATGCAATAATTGAATCAGTGCAGAGTAGATCATAAATCGACAATCAACCCTTTAGTCCTAATGTAACTGAACATAGGTGATTATTCCAAAAAGCCATCAAAGAACTTTTATTCGACACAAACGGCTATTAAATTTAATGTACCCACGCACATTTAGAAGGGTACATTTGATATAAAAGAGAAAATTTTAAACAAGAGGTAACAATTGAGTCGCCAGTAGCCATTCAAACCACATCATTTGTGCGCTTTTACATTCAATTAAAAATGTAAGAAATCATTCGAATTTGAGTCTTTATTCAAACTTCATCATATGTGCGCGATAACATACTACTGTTAAAAATGTAACTAATAATCATTTATAAGAATTGTTAATAATTAGCATCAAGATTTGCTAGTATTACACAAACTAGTATGCAGAATTTCCTCCAGTATGAAGTGTTGAAAAATTTGTAATAATCCATAAACAAATAAACGTGATCATAGGTGAATCATTCGCTTAATCACCAACGAAAATAATAAGAAAGTATTGAATCGATATAATAAATATAATTATGCCTCAATCCACAAAATCAGTAATGCTTAATGAACATTAACTATAACGATATCTAAAATCTTAATTAAATCGCTCGGTAACTACCAGTGCGGTTAATAATTTAAACCGTAAGTACCAAAATGACAGATAGACAGATTCCAATATGGTGGCAGGAAGGAAATTGAGTAAAATTGTTATTGAAAATTATTTGGCAATTGATCTTCAGTAACTAAGTGTTAATATCCATTGGTGAACCATATTGTTTGTTTACTTAGCTTATGAATATACTGAAAACTTTAGTTGAATGTTGTAGACGATGTGGTAACTTGATTACTCTCGTTTCGGACGTCCATCGCCTTAATAGATTTAAAAGGTTTTCACGACGTTTTGAATGCTTGTATCTGCAATCGTCTTCAAATCCATTAAGACGATGGACGTCCAAAACGAGAGTAATTATTTAATTATTATAACTATTCGGAAGTATTTTAGAGATTGGGATGGTACACGAGTTTAACAAATTAAAACCATATATAGGGTGGAGACAAAATTATATATTTTCTAAGGGAAATATAACCCTCTATATAGTTCACTCTGTAACTTACTCTTACAACTTGGTAACAATTTCACCTGCATTTTTCAACCATGTAATATTTTTTTCGAAAATATTCACCTAAAAAGTATTACATAGGACTTCCAATAATTTTATTTTTACCTCAGCATTCAGGTTATCAGGAATGCAATTCAGAAACTGGCTTTCAATTGGTGTTTGTGACAACATCAGGCCCATATACTTCGACATGTTTGTCATTGAAGTTATTATAATACCATGTCCGGAAGAGTCGTATTGTGGACGGCCAGCTCTTCCAAATATTTGCTGGACATCTAACATATCCATATCAACAAAAGTGGATTTAGTTGCATCATAATGGAGAGTACCCTGAAATAAACAGACATGTTATTTTTCTAGTTTAGATTTTTCAGTTATTACATTTGTAGACGTAGTATGTGACAGTAAACATATGCATAATGAAAAATATCCTGATTCAATCAACATTGTTTACTGCTACTTAACCTATATAATACGTGAATGGTAGGTTGAATATACATTAGAAAAAAACTACTTCCCTGGCTAATACCTCGACGATCATGGAGAGAAATATCAATCAATCAAATTAATTCGGGGGACCACCTTAGAACTTGCAGGGAATTTTGTGAATAAGCACTCCTACTTCATAGGTTGATGAGGGACAAATTCCTCGAAACCTGGTATATTGGTTGTCGCTCGGAATTGTTGTATTTCACAGCAAGCATATTCAAAGTAAGCCTTATAGGATTTCACAAAATGATCAATCAGATGTTACCCAATATGGTAATATGGTATTAGTCAGGAAAGTAATTGTTTTACCTAATGGATAATCGACCCATCTTACACTATTGTACAGGTTAGTAACATTGAACACTCTTGATTGTGTAAGGACATTTTTTATTGAGAGTGAGTCGTCAAATTTACCCTGATGATGACGGCATGAGCTGGTAAATTCACTCCCCAAGCTAGAGTTGTGGTACAAACAATAACTTTGAGTTCCCCAACTCTGAATAGTCGTTCTACTTCAAGCCTGTCTGACCTCACCATCCCTGAAAGTAAAAAATATGTTGGTACATTTATTAACTTTCAGAAAATTTTCCAGTGTGTAGCTTCGACGATATTCACAATTCACTTTTCTTTGGGTTAAATGGTCAGAAAGGGATGGAAGTTTCGAAATATTGTTTTGTCCAAATGGAGACCCCCTTCGAGAAATTTTTATTGCCTTCTTCCGGTGGTATAACAGCCCGATAAGGGCACTCATCGAAAACCATCACAGTACAGTCAAGTAGGATACAATATTTCACAAAAAGTTATTTTTGTTCACTATCAGATATGAGAAAAAGTTCAATTATCTTTATGAAATGACAATTCATATATGTAAATGATGGTTTACAAAATATTTTCCTGGACGAATAGTTATAGAACAGAAAATATTCTTAGAAATAAGTCAAAGTTCCTTTATGGATCCGTGAAACCAATTTCATGATATAGGACATGTCAACACTTATGTAAATAGTTATATGTAAGATTTTGGTATATGTAAATAGAATCTTTAATAATGAACATATATAAGTAATTAGATAGGCAAGGAGAAACGTTTTTTCCCACAAAATGTGTTTTTTTGATCTCCTTGTCTTTAAGTAATAAAATATTGTATTAATGTATATAACTGGGGCTTGGAAAAATAATTGTTAAAAGTATATCGTAGATAGGAATATATCTAAAATGACTGCTAATATTCCTGGAGGTCCGTAGTGGGTTGTGAGATTTTATGAGTATGACTTGGGTAAAGCGAGTAATGTTTTCACAGTTGTTTTGCAGATGTTAGATAAATCAGTAAGGATATTCATATACTGACCAGAGAAGGGCAGTTTGGTTCAAAGTCTTAGATGATACACACCTCTCTCATGGCATACATTTTCTTTTTAGTGATATAGGTCTTGCCAGCCTGATTTCAAGTTACTCAAAATTCCTTATCATTCAAATAAGTAATAGTCCGATTCAGAATAAGTCCAATTGATTAAAATTCATTACTATTCAAATGCTAAGATTTCTCATATGGATTATTTTATTAGTTATATGAGGTACCAACCACAGATAATTTATTCCACTGAGCTAATTAACTTCAAAGTGTTTCAAATGATCAGTAAGTTTTTTATCCAAATGAATGAGAGAATGTTCAAAGAAAAAGAAGTCTGAATCATATTCAGTAAAAAAAGTTACAGGTCTCAAAGATTTAAAAAGAATCTTTTTAGAAATTGAGAACCTGAAAGTCTTCAAAGAATTTTCGGTAAGGAAATTATTTTGGTGATTCTTTAACAAATCTTATATTGCAATTTCGAATCCACGCCAGCACAACTCTTTCGAAGGGAATTTGGTTTCGTAAATGCTCGGCCATAACTAAAAGTACAGTAAAATTGCAAGAACTATGTTTTTTTTCTAAGGATATTATTCTAATTAATTAATTGAAAAGACCAGTGGCACAGTAACATATCTTTTGTCACAAGAGCAGTAGTCAGGTTCTGCCTTTAAACTCCAAAAGGTTTTTCTTACATATAAAAAAAATGTAAAGCAAATGTAAACTGTCTTGTGAAATTCAATCAAATATGATGACAAATTACCTGCATGATGGATGCCAAACCCCTGAGGAACAAGAAAGCTTAAATCACCACTTTTGAATCCAGATCTAACTAATTTGATTGACTTTTCAGGTTCGAACAGAGGTAGGGTTCCTTTCACTTGGGCGATTTCAATTAATTTTTTGGCAACTGCGGCTGTACCATTTCTGGAAGTAACAAATACCATAGCCTAAAAATAAACATCAGTTTTAGTATTTGTTAAAAAAAAAATGTAACTAGCTTATGCCATAATTACCTGATGTCCGTCTCTAATGAAACTGACAACTTTCTCATAGCAAACCATATCCATGGTCTCATTCTCGTTTTTTTTCTTACAACCAATAAAACTCGTTGTTAGAGGCACAGATCTGAAGCGATTATCAAAGAAAAAGAGACCGGTTTGATTGTTGACCTTCAAAAATGTTGCTACATCCAGGTATCCTGGTAAAGTGGCGGAAAGGGCCACAATACGTATCATACTCTGGCTGCTCACGACTTGTCGTAAGGTCCTTGCTACAAGGGCTTCTATTACAGGACCTCGACTTCCATTCAAAAGGTGAACTTCGTCTATTATGAGAAGTTTCACCAAACCAACAACTTCTGTATCAACTGGAAGAACAAAATATTCATCAGTTTTCTCCTAATTCACTACAAATATATAAAGTATGATATTTTTTATTTTAGGATAATACGATAATAATGATTCTGTTGGATAGTGTGGTTGGAGTGTGTATCAAACATGAAAACTCCTTGAACCATACCAATTCAAATAATACAAAAGGCAGCAACTTGATAAGATCCTAATAAATAAAATTACAAAAAAAAACAGTATTTGAATGAACTACAGTAAATATTGGTGTACCACAGGAAACTGTATTAGGGCCATCACTGTTCATCATCTATCTCAATGAATTAACATACTGGATTCCAAAGGTATGTAAAATATGATATCATTTATCTAGAGCATTGCCCCCCAGAGAGAGCACGAACACCTTGTACAGGAATGGAGGGATATTTAAATTGTATCTAATTAGACGTGATTGATGAGATAATTATTTAGACACTATGAAAAATTAAATATCTTTAATTTACAAAATGATGATTCACTCTAGAAAAAGCTTTCAAAAAGTCTTCCTCGACTGAATCACTTTGAATGCTATCCTCCAAAGTACATATGTTTTCATTCTGATATAACATTAATAATAAAAACCCATGCGGATCGTTGATAGTAAAATTTTAGAAATTTTGATGATCAATTTTGAGAATTGCAGAGAGTATTTTGGGTGATTGTTAATTATATTTGCCTATTCACCAGTTTCAAGTATTAGAGGTGTCACTGTAATTATATTCACCTGGATAATTCAACTCGCCAATTATTGATTAAATAGGCAATCCCATCTGGGCCATGACTGATATTATATTTTAAATCACAAATTTCTGGTAATACTTCATTGTCTGTAAAAGTTAAATATGCTATGTTTGCACAAAAATGTACAAGTACTTTTGGGTGATAGAAATTGCAATGATGAAAAAAAAAACAAATAAATAAATATGAATATTATCAAAATAAATACTAGAACTCTCTGCACTTATGTTCCAAAAAAAGATTTTCATACTACTTTTCAATACCTACCTGCTCCCTTTCTAGTGATAACATCCCATTTCTCAGGAGTTGTGACCAACATTTGTGTTTCAGCTATTTCTTTTTTAGTGAGTTGCATATCCCCTGTACATTCTTTCACACTGATCCCAATTGGTGCAAGTTTCTTGGAAAAATTCGATACCATTTCAGTCGCTAAAGCTTTCATAGGACACACATAAATAATCTGAAAAACAATTTTGTACGAGACTCTAAAATATATATATCAGATATTTTATTTTAAAATCATTACAACCAGTATTGAAATTTTATACCATTCATTTATTTTACATTATGTATTTTAGATTTATACCGTTACTTCCTGATGAAAAAACAAAACAGAAGTTATTATTTTGAATCGCATAAGTTAATTCCTTTAGGAGCAATGAATAGCTTGTGATTTTAAGTATTTCTCAACACCCCTTGATTTACCATGATTATATTATATTATTATCGACATTTCTCAAATTATTTTGGGAAAATATACAGGGTGAGTCAACAGGATTCCCGTGGTTCATTGCTCCTTAATGTATCACTATTTCGATTTCTTATATTTTTTTTGTCAAAGGGACCATCTAAGACAACCTTCCAAAATAATTTTCATCTATACAGGGTGCATCATTGATGCGTGGCTAACCAAAGTTGTTCTTTTTCAAATGAAACACCCGGTATATTTTCATATATTCCGATCGGCTGTTCCATTGGCTGCTCAACGATTTTTTCAATTTTGAATTCCTTTGTGGTGTTGCCGAGTTATTCAAAAAAAATCTATTTTGTAGACTTCTTTTCGAAAAATTACCTATTTAACATTTCGAAATATTTAGTAAAGATAATTGGGGAATCGTTGGTCGATATGATGATGTTCATTGAGAATACCAAGAATTTGGAATAAATTGTACAGGATATTCGATACAACAACACAAACTTAGCCATTTTCAAACATCGGTATTTTGATTTTTTCAAATGGAACACCCTCTATATTTTCATTTAAATAATTTCCTTTTTAATAACTCTACACTTTTCATACCCGACGTCATGTACCTTAAACAACCTGTTTCCGAGATATTCTGGTTTAAAGGAATTGTTCAATATCAAATTTTTTTATCTACATGTTTGTTCATAGAAAATACGATAAAAATTGTTTCAATTATTTTTTTCCATCTTCAAAAGCATTCTTGGCGATCTTATGAATAACTAGCATAGCAAAAAAAATTCAAATGTAACTATTTTTTCTAGTTTAGTTATCCATGACTACCAGGAATACATTGATAATGAATTCCGTTAAAAATGGATAGGTAGAGGAGAGCCAGTTCAGTGGCCTCCAAGGACACCGGACCTTACAAAAATTGATTTTTTGCTATGGGGATACATTAAATGGGTTGTCTATCAAACTACGCCTTCAACTCCTGAAAATATGAAAGCAAGAATTCGTACTGCTTTCAGGGAAATTTCAGAGGACATGCTGGCACATGTGGATACTAATTTCCAAAACAGATTGAGAATGTGTATTGGTGAAAATGGCAGGCACATTGAACATTTGCTGCATTAATTATTGTTATTTTCTGTTACATTTGAATAAATATGATTTTTATGCAAAGTTCAATTCCAAATATGATACCAAAGGCGAACATTGTCAATATTTTCTGTGGAAAAATATCCATTGGATGTAGAATATCTCGGAAACGAGTTGTTTTAGGTACATGACATGGAGAATGAAAAGTGTAGAGTTATTAATAAAAACTTTTTAACAAAAAATTAAACCGACGAAAAAATCAACTGAAAAGCAAAAAATAAACCTTAGTCTAAATGATAATTGAGCTCCTAAACTAATGTAAGTAACTGATTTTGAGTCGGCGCCAAACAAACAATTATCGAAGATCATTATCTATGAAAGAAGTCATCAAAACGCAGCCGTGCATCTCGCTGCCATCATTTTACGCTTCACCTAATTCAATTGCTAGTTTGTTTGGCGCCGACTCAAAATCAGTTACTTACATTAGTTTAGGAGCTCAATTATCATTTAGACTAAGGTTTATTTTATTTTTTGCCTTTCAGTTGATTTTTTCGTCGGTTTAATTTTTTGTTAAAAAGTTTTTATTTTTACTTTTTAGTTCCGTATTTCGTCGGTTTAATTTTTTGTATAAATTATTTTCGTTGTTCTGGTTAGTTTAACTTCCAAAATACTTACTTACCCACCTTACTTCAACTATTACCAGTTAAATAATATGATTATCTACTTTTACTATTTGTTGTAATATAAATTATTTTCGTTGTTCTGGTTAGTTTATTTCATTACTTTGTATATCATTCCATCCTCTCATAAAATATACTGATTTTGTCGGATGTGGAACAAGAATAATGTCAGTAGCGATCTGTCATTGTCAACTACGTATGTGTGTGCCAATGTTCACTACTGAAAAATCAATTATCCCCTATTTTTCTACCCGTAAGGGTGGCTAATTCCTTTCGAAATCCAAATATAAGGTATACCCTATCTATTAAAAAAAGAATCATCCAAATCGAAGAACCCAGTACAAAGTTATGCCTGATAGAATCGGTTAACAAACCAGAATTCAGAGGGTGAGTGATCAATATCCTTCATTTCGCTACCCTTAGGGTTGGATTTCATCTTTTAAATGGGACCAAATTCGAAGTACACCCTATCCACTGAAAAAAGAATTATCGGAATCAGACGCCTCAGTAAAAAGTTATGCGTGATCATACATAAAAAAATATGATGGAAAAACATAACATATACGAGTTGAATAGAGAACCTCCTCCTTTTTGGTTTCGTCGGTTAAAAAGGAGTTGATTTAAGAGAAAATATACAGGGTGTTCCATTTGAAAAAATCAAAATACCAATGTTTGAAAATGGCTAAGTTTGTGTTGTTGTAACGAATTTATTCCAAATTTTTAGTATTCTCAACGAACATCATCATATCGACCAACGATTCCCCAATTATCTTTACTAAATATTTCGAAATGTGAAATAGGTAATTTTTCGAAGAGAAGTCTACAAAATAGATTTCTTTTGAATAACTCAGCAACGCCGCAACAGAATTCAAAATTGAAAAAATCGATGAGCAGCCAATGGAACAGCCGATCAGAATATATGAAAATATACGGGTGTTTAATTTAAAAAAGAACAACTTTGGTTAGCCACTCATCAATGATGAACCCTGTATGAATGGAAATTATTTTGGAAGGTGGTCTTAGATGGTCCCTTTGACAAAAAAAATATAAGAAATCGAAATAGTGATACACTAAGGAGCAATGAACCACGGGAATCCTGTATATAACACCTCAATTCTTCATTTTAAATCTATTGTAAATTAGATAAATGGAATTCGGCTCACCAAATCATATTTGAAAAGAACCTACACAAGGTGAATGAATATTATTTTGGATTATGTTTGGAATATCAGCGCAAATTCTGAATTGGTGCAAATTCCGAATTACGTACACACACTAATGTTTTTAAAATACTTAAAAGGAACAGATGACGAATAGTTTTCTTAATTTTCTTCATATTTTCTATGAATTGAAGACATCAGTGGTGTGATACTATATATTTGAATGTATGACATGTTGAAATTAAACACAATACAAAATTGCAAATGTTCCTTAAATAAAAAGTTATCTACTAACAATTATTATCTCCGCAGGAACCTTACCATTATTTGCATATGAATATGAGAAGTATAAATTCTACAGAGTTTATGAAAGATGGTGTTTTATTTGATTATCCTCTCAACACAGTTTGTATGAAATCATCCAAAATTATGAGATTTCTATGAAGTAATTGTCACAAATTTGTAGGACTGTTCACTTGTGAGTTCTTATTTAGAGTATACAGTGTTGTAGCGATTTTTAAATATTTTGTTGAATATTTTAAAAGGGAAAAAGTATATAAATAACACCAACATGTTGAAAATCATCATAAGTAGCTAACTATATTAAAGAAACACTTCTTATATGTGTTTTTCCAAGTTGAGTGCCACAAAAAGGTTGCTTTCCAACTCATTGATTATGTGTAGCAGATTTAAATTTTATGCCTAGGTTATATTATATTTTTTATTGTGATATATGTCTTTGGTATATGTATAGTATGGAGGAAAAGATATAACTCCTTTAAATAGTTTTTTAAATGCATTTGTATTTGATAAATTATGTTTATATTTTTTGTTAAAAAAAACGAAATGGGTAAAATTGTTACCATCGTGAAGTTGGCAATCATTTTACAGCAGTTACTTTTTATCCGGCAGTAAAAACACCAGTGGCGTCGGTAAAAATATATCTTTCACTGGTTCGGATAAAAATTGGAATACTATGAAAAAACTCATTCAGAATACGTAGAATTCACGGAATGAACGACACGTATCAATTTCATCTATTTGCAAAGGAGATGAAGGGCTAAAATCAACCCCCCCAAAATAAATAAAATGGACAAACGCCTTCAGAAAAATACTGCCGTCTTGAAATTCACATTACATGTTTGTATACATGAAATGAACGTCCCGTATCAATTTTATCCATTTGCAGAGGGGATGAAGGGTTAAAATCAACCCTCCGAAAGAAAGAAAAACGCCTTCAGCAAAAACCTGCCAACTTCTAATTCAACGAACACTTTTTTATTCACGGAATGAAAGTGCCATATCAATTTCATCCATTTGCAAAGGGGATGAAGGGCTAAAATCAACCCTCAGAAAGAAATAAAATAGACAAAAGCCTTCAGAAAAATCCTGCCAATTTGAAATTTACAAAACGACATGATCAACCTCTATCAATTTCATCCATTTTCAACCCATGATATATTTCGTATTGTTGCACACATAGGTGTTAACTTATAAAAATGTTTTTACTACAAATAAATGTATAACATGTTTATTATTTTTCAATAACTTGAAAATTGAATTTTCTGAAGGCTTTTGTCTATTTGATTTCTTTTGGAGGGTTCATTTAAACCCTTCATCCCCTTTGCAAACGGATGAAATTGATAAGGGACGTTTATTTCTTGAATTCAAATGTGTTCGGTGTATTTCAAGTTGGCAGGTTTTTTCTGAAGACGTTTGAACATTTTAATTCTTTCCGAGGGTTGATTTTAACCCCTCAATGCAAATGGATAAAATTGATACGGGACGTTCATTCCATGTATACAAACATGTTATGTGAATTTCAAGTTGTCAGTTTTTTTCTGAAGGCGTTTGTTCATTTTATTTCTTTTGGGGGATTGATTTTAGCCCTTCATCCCCTTTGCAAATAGATGAAATTGATACGGGACGTTCATTCCGTGAATACTACGTATTCTGAATGAGTTTTTTCATAGTATTCCAATTTTTATCCGAACCAGTGAAAAATACTGGTGTTTTTACTGCTGGATAAAAAGTTACTGCCGGTAAAATTGTTTGTTTGCCATATAACTTGATATTATAATGTAAGTATGAGTTATACCTTGAAATCGTTTTTTCTGATAAGACTTCCCTCCATGTAACACCTTATCTGATGAACTATAGCCAAAAGAGCTATATTAGTTTTACCAGCTCCGGTGGGTGCACAAACTAACATATTTTCATTTGAGTGATAGGCGACAGAAAATACTTCAGACTGTATCCTGTTGAACTCTTTTATGTCTCTAAAAACAATCTGGCCAGTTGGATCTAGTGACGAAACTTTTACCGATTCCATGTCTTCAATGTCTCCCTTTTTACCACCAGGTATTGTGAATTCAGCGTAGTCGGGTGTGACTTTTTTAACTGCATTCTCAGGTTGAGTAATCGAAACTCCATCATATTTAGCTAAAAATTCAGATATAATGAAAGTTTTAATAAAAAAATATGCGATGTGAGATGTACAAAAGACAATTTAGAAGTTGTGATCAAACAATAATATTCCACAGATAAGCTACGAGTATCCTAAAAAAATAGTTGAGTGTATTTAATATTGTGTATTTTTGTTTATATTTTATCTACAAACAAGTTCTTAAGCAGTGTGCTTTTTTCTCAATGTAGTCTATGTTATCAGATCGGAAGTTTGTCCATAGTTTATTAGTGAAAAGAAAGATATACTTTATTATCAATAACAAAAAATCTTGATTTCTAATTATAAAAACATTTTTATGTACACATATTCTCAGATATTTTAATTTTTATGATTATTTAACCATATGGAATGTACTTACCTACCATATAATTTTAAAAATTGCCTCTTCTTCCAATAGGGAATGAGGGATCTTTTTTTTATCAACCAAAAGTTGAATGGTACCTACATATTAAAAAAAACATTCCTTACTTGTAATCATATGATTTCTCAACTGATCATGAACATGTGGATACTCTTCTGGATCTAGGCGCTGAGGTGCAGCCTTTTTGAAAATAGGGGTGGTCTTAGCTACTTCATATTCTACCTCAGTTCTGAAAAAGAAAAAATTAGTTGATAATAACATATAATTCAAGCGCCATACTGTCTAATTTCAGTTGCTGAAAACTTGGACTTGTCTTTCTTCTCCATCTTTCTCAACTTCTTTGAAAGAATTGATTCTTTTTCTGATTGTACACTGACTTGACCGGCAATCATTTCAGCGGGATTTGTTTTAGATGCACGTGGTCCATTTTCTAAAAAAGATTATATGTACTAGTGAAATTAGAATTTATAAGAGAATTTGGTGTTTCTTTCTACTAACCATAAACTGGGGAGCTATAGTCAATTTTTTTGTGGCGATGTCTTATAATTTCTGTCAGAAAATCGATAGGGGCATACCCAAACGTTTCCAAAAAGTATTCCATTAGCTCATTGTCGCTCTTACATGAATTCAGCTCAGTATGGACTATAGCTTTGAAGTCTCTGTAGTCATAGCTAGGTATCATTTCAATATAGCATTGAAACATCGTTTCTAGAGGATATGCACTGTCGCCATTGCTAATTGATGTTAAGTTTTCCTTAGGTTTAACATAGAGAAATGAAATTTTATCTTTTTTAGTTGTTTCCAAGGTTTCATCAAGTTCCGGAAAGTTTTCCCTCAAAGGGATATAGAATATTGGGTCCAAGGATTGCATTCCTTCACAAGGGTTATGCTCAACATACTTCCCATTGTAAATGTTTGAGCTATTATCAAAGAACTTGTTGGGTAATTTTCCTGTCAGGATTTCCAAAGTCTAAAAAATATCAGGGTGAATAGGAGATGGGGTAAAAATGCAGTTTAGGGAGAATTCGCGTATTACCCAAATTTCTCTAGAAGCTCAAAAATGAAAAAAAATTGGGCCATTCATGAGGTTTCAATTAGTTGGCGTAGGTGTCTATTGGTCAACATCTGTGATGCAGCGTGTACTTGCATCTAGTGACTGATTTGATAAAAATATTAGCAAATCTTGGAGATCAATTTCTGAACTACAGACACTTTCCTGCTCCTTCAGCATCTTTCTTTTTTACGGCCGGTAACAAAAGAAGAAGTGCTGGATATGGTTGAGATATAAAAAAACAATGCTAGTCTTGATGCTTACAACATAGACAGTTGAATTATAAAGGCTACCATTATCATTCTGGAACTGTTAACTAATCTAATCAACCTTATATTCAGCACAGGTAAGTTTCCTGAAATGTTCAAATAATCAGAGTAGTGCCCATACACAAAACGGAGACACTTCGCAGGTTGATAATTTTCGCCCAATTACTATTATATGCAACTTCTCTGAAAATATAAAAACTATCTTTAAATAAACTTTTTTAATAAAAACCAATTTTGGTGCCGAAAGAATAAATCAACTTCTTAAACTGTAATGAATGTTGTGAGGGAGGTGGTTGAGAGCCTTGAGACCTATCAAAGACTTTCGATTGTGTCTCACACAGCATACTTGGAAATTGGGGGTCAACAAAATGCGGCTATTGTAGTCTTTGACTTTTAACCGTCGAATTATGCAATCAACATCATAAATATAAAAATTACTATGATTCTGGTGGGTAAAAGTAAGAATCGTGGAATGTATTTACATTTACAAGTGAATATTTTAGAAAACGGCAGTTTTTCATACAAAAAGTACTAAAAACACGTGAATAAGAGTGTGTATGTGGTGTTTTTGTTAAAAGAAGGACACATGGTGAGTGTTTTCAGTGGCCGAAAATAGCGCTGAAAAATAAAGCCTTTTGTACTTCTGGAAGCTCGTAACTCGGAAAGTATTTTAAAATGACACGTTTTGACTTCGGATTTGTGTTCAGCCAAAAAATCCGATAATTTCAGCAAACGGCATGTCCCAAATCGTACAAGTCTAATTACTAGATATTTACCGTCATTAAAATAATGGTTTTAAAAAAAACAGTTTTTTTTATGACTGCCCGCTGATTTTTTTTTTTTTTTTTGGATTAGGAAGGCTTGTTTATTTACAAAAAAAAACTATTTTTCCAATCTTTGGATTTTCCTAAACTGATTTTTTTCCTGGATAGGAGATAAAATTTTATTAACCTTTCCAATCTTCTCTAATTGACTTTGTGGTAATCTCACAAATACTTGCTTGTCAATTTCACATTTTTTCTTATAGTTTTCAACGACTCTAGTCAGCACTCGACAAACGATTTCATCAATTGGCTGGTCATCTGTTAATTTTGACTCCACTTGTTTCTTTACCACTGTATACAAATATTTCAAATAAATGAGTCCTTCTGCTACATCAATACTCTCAGCATATGTGAAAAAGTTGTGCAATCTTTCATACTCGCATCTACAAAAAAAAAGTGTGAAACTGGGGAAAATTCTAGAAATCGTTATGATTTACTCTGCTACGGAATAGTTATGAACTGGAACATTATCAATATGTTGAATCCCATGATAATCGGTAAAAAAGTTGGAAGTCTCATTCATTATTCCTCGGTAAACTATTGGTACGGGCAATCAATGAATTTTTTTTTCTTCTTACAAGTTTGTTCATTCGTACACTGCAAATATGACTGTTGAAAAAAATGTTTCAACGAGAGGATCCCCAAATCTTTAATAAATTAAATGAATCAGTCGACAATTCAAGCAAACGTGAGGTTAGAATTTTTATATTATTGTCCTTTTGACATTGATGACATAGACATAGACAGAGGTCTTTTTGTTTGAAGGAAATGGTACCACTTAGTTACACTCGGTGTAATTTCTAAATTTAATTTTCCTTCATCAAAATCCAATCTAACTAATTTGCTGTTACATAGACATTATATGGTTATATTCATGTTTGAACAGGGCATTGCAGCTTTGATGTCTCAAAACTCTAACTTTTTTTAACTTAAAAAGTAATAAAATCAAGGCTCACCGTTAGGGGGCATTAAACACAACCCCATTGGTCGAATGTTATTGGTCTCTCTCTTTACCAGTCATGATAATGTACATAAATATGGTTCCAAAACTGCAACCAGATAAAAGGTTTGTTTTGGTTCGCAGTCAGAATGGTTCTGAATCGGTTCAAAGCAGTAGGACAGTCGTGGCATGGAAACCTTCGTGCGAGCCCACTTCGAATATACGAGTGTGCGACTGTTTTGAACGGTTCAGAATCGCTAGAACTGCTTTTCTGATTGTCTATTGAATGAGGTGTTTATATTCAGCAGCATGTATATGTATTAGAGCTCGTCCAATATTGAAACGTCCGTTTGGTAGGTAGAGAGGGGGAAAACACGAGTGGACACGATTTGCGGTGGCAGCTTATGCTACGGCGAATCTTCACCAGTGTCTTGGCATGCAGCGTTTGAAAGGTTAGGTTTGTTTGATTAATATATAGGTAATGCAGCTATTATCTTGAATTCATGAATTTTGACAAAAAAATCACAATCTCCGACCCTGAAAACCCCACATACCAATTTTGAATCGAATTGGACCATAATCACAAAACTCGTCCGCCAAAAACTACGTCTCGTGTATCGCATATACCAAATAATTTGGTACGCCTATGGAATTTCTATTAATAGCCACAGTTCGGGCATCTTCGAGAAGAATTGGTTGTTAGGTAGGGGAAGGCCAAAGTGGTCGTTTCAATATTGGACGAGCTCTACCTATACATGCTGCTGAATACAATTTTCACGGAATCTACCATAATCATAAATTACATATTTTTACTATTTCGACAGATAACTAGAAGTTAACTTGTGGATGACGTCACATGTTATAGTTAACTTCAAAATGTAGCAGTTAACTTTATCGGGTGGAACGGGTGTCGGTTAAAGTTAACTTTGTAGAAAATGGTGGTTTTCGATCGTCGACAATTCTCCTGCTCCTGTCAATATTGCATACGAGTCATATAACCTCAATTTTGGGGGGATTGGCGCGGTGGGTTAGCGTCCGACTCATGATCGAAAGGTCGTGAGTTCGATTCTCGGCCAGGGCAGAAATTTTTCATTTAATTTGAGAGAATTAAATGTTATATTTCGTAGCCGGGCCGAGGATGGTCCTCGACGATTCGCTGTTGCGTTCAAATTAACAGTGCTGCTCCTAGGTGGCGTATGGAGTTAGTAGCAAGGTCTACCCAGAACACTGTGTGAATGATACTTTCTATGTTGTGATTGTCCTGAAATAAATAAATATGGGATGCAGTATTGCTTAGAACAAGACAACCTGCATCCCAACATACAATGAAACTCCTTGTCTACGCCGGTTAGAGGCCGGATGGGGACGGATTCCCCGCAAGGAGCTGATGCTGGGCATATGTCTACGGGCGAAACCCATTAAACAGAGAGAGAGAGAGAGAGATAACCTCAATTTTATTGTTTTGATTTTTCGTTTTCGCAAAATGTTAGCAAACGATATCCACGTTATTTTGGAGGAACTTTTAACCGATGATGAAGAAGATGCTTTGAATATTGTTGAAGCCCCTCGGCGAAAAGGATATTTAGGAATCGGTAAGATTTCACCTTGTGGAACGAAACAGAATTTAAAAACCGATTTTGACCATCAAGAGAGTCTGTACGCTTGTTAATGGGGCACATTGAAGCAAATTTACAAAGACCAACTAATAGGTCAGCATTTCTAGTACCTATTTTAATTATTGTAGAATTATAAGTATTTTTATTTTTAGAAATCATCCTCTATCGCCAGTAACACAAGTGTTGATTACACTCAGATTTTATGCAACTGGTTCATTCTTGGTAGTTGCTGGAGATTTTGGGGGTATTCACAAGTCAACTGCTAGCAGTGTTATTAGAAGGGTCACTGGGGAAATTGCATTGTTATCGTCGAATGTTCGAATAAAAAATAAAACTAACACAGTTTTTTTTTATTTCATTTAAAACAAACAAGATGGTGTGAAAATGTGTCCTTATCACCTAGATAAACATATAGTCTTTTTCCATACTGTATGTCGGTATGTCGAATAATATCTCTTTTTTCTCCTCTTAAGTCTCTTTTTTTTTCTTCTCAATTCTCTTTGAAGGTTCTCTTTTTCACTTTTTTTCTTGGCCACACACACAATAGTCAACAGAATATTCCCCAGGTAAACCAGAATTTCATTGAATGTCAACAATCACAAGAGATTCGACAAGTTTTAAGTGTACAATGGCTAAAATCATATAAACATTAATGTTTCGAAAAGTAAACAATGTGTCATCACCTAGATATACATTTAAAGCCACCCTTTTTCCTTACTGTATGAATAATTTTCGGTATGTTGAATAATCTCTCTTTTTTCCCTTCTTAACTCTATTTTCTTTCCTCACAACTCTCTTTGAAGGTTCTCTTTTTCACTTTTATCTTGCCCACAGACGATACAGGAGGATTTTGGGAAGGGACTGGATTTTTCTTCAAGAGCCCATCGTCTGTCTATAAACGAGTAAAAACTCGCTCAATCCTAGATTAGTCTGCACCAGAACGTTACGTTAATTTTCTCATGGAAAATGATGAAAACTTATTCCAGTTTAACGGGATCGTTTTGCCAAGTGAAAAATTGTAGGTTACCTTGTTGCCTTCTTCTTCTTTTTATTTAAAAAATGGTACCTTTATAAAACTGACATTTTGAAGTTCATGTTAACTTGACTGATAAAATTAAAGTTAACATATTTATAATACCGGCCCTAAATTCAATAACCTATAGAGAGGGAATCTATAAATCCCACTCAAATCCAGCTTGACTCTAATACCGAAATATATTTTTTCAGGTGTAGTTGCATTACATTTGCAATGAAAAAATCGTACATGCCACATAGGAAATCAAATATATCAGCAGACTCCTTTTACTTTGGGGTGAGTAGAAAGTCAGTGCTATACCGAAAACTTTTCATTGAAAATATTTCCTGCAATCATCCTTACTCAAGAGTACATTGGATATTGATTATTTTTCAATAACTAAGAATCATGGCAGTTTCTTATTCAGGTGCATCTTGGAAGTTGAAATATTTGTAGACGGTAGAAATCCCAGAGTTTCTCATTTAGTAGAATTTTTTTCTTTGTGGGCATATCATAGAAATCATATAATATATCTTAACTTTATATATTATGATTTCTATGGAGTATATCGTTCCCATCTGTTTGTAAAGAGAGTAAACGTTATCTGGGTAGGAGAGTCTATTCCCCATAAGACAATGGTGACACTAATAGAAAGAGATGAAAGATCATTTGTGAGTCATTGTGACGTATATGGACAGGTCATGGTCACCATTCTCTCTGGACAGTGGCGGACTCCGCACTCTGGTATCTGAGAGTTTCAGGCTCTTGATTGTATATTGGACCACTCTGTATGGTACGCGGGCCACCTGTACTCATGTCCATGTGCGTCATTATGACACGTTAATGCTACAATATTCTGATTGGCTAGAGCCTCCTATTCAGATAACGTTCATTCTCTTTGATCTGTTTGCTCATTCTTATAATTAAACGAACACAGCAGAATGAGCTCAGTGCTGGTGAATATTCTTTACCGAACGCTTCCCGAGTGATTCGTGCCTTCAGATATGAAAATTCCGAACGCACCTATTATAATTCAAATATGCCGCCATGCAGATCTACGTCTACGAATTTCCACTTCTCGGAGATAGTGGGGATGTGGTGAACCAATCATCTCAACAGTTTATCACGTAGAAAAAATATAGGGGGTATCGATCGTCTACGTCACGAGGCAACGCGTCAACAAGAAACAATTGATCCATCTCATTTCCTTTCCGTTTCTCTATCAAGAAGTTGCGCTTGGGTGTAGTTTTCAGTGCAACGTTAAAACAGTTTTTAACAATGGGAGATAGTAAGTTTTCCAATTTATATATTCCATCCACGTTTATTTCTATAAATTTAAGACATTTGTAGATTCATTTTGATCAGTTTGTTATCTTTGACTAAGTATTTTTGGCCCAGCGCTCTAAAAATGTTTGTGGCTTGGAATTTTAATTTTCCAAATTTTTTAAGGCTATGGCTCTGGAGGGTATTCTGCGGGGGCAGATTACTCTCAGCCACCACCAGCGGCTTCTTACCCTAGCTATGGCTCCCAATCCGGCGGAGGATATCAATCTGGGGGCGCCTCACAGGGTGGAGCTTCTGGTGGAGGCTCTTGGGGCCAGAGTAGGGGCAGCCAAGGTGGAGGCTACGGAGGTGGACAAGGTGAGTTTTCTACTCGATTTGTCTAGAATACCTTTTATATATTTCGCCAAATTGCAAATAACAAAAATGGCGGCACAGTCGGCGTCCTTTTTTTGTTCAAAATGTCGGTCTTGCCGACTTCGATAAAAACCGGTAACCGTGATTTGACATGAAAATTACTATTTCGTATGGATTTATTGATGAAAGAGATGGCCTTTTCACTAAGCACACCTGGGAATAATAATAAATTACAATTTACTGATAGAGTTCCTTCGGATTGTTCAGCAAATATGATTAACGGATTATATTTAACCTCGAATCTGTGTCTATATATGTGACATACTTTGGATTTGAGGACCTCACAGATATTCAGATAATGGAGGTTTATGCAGTGTTACCTAATCTGTGAACTTATGCAGCATCAATTATGATTTAACAAGTAATGAAAAACTAGGCATTTAGGTATGCAAACCAAAATATCAATTATTGAAAAATAGTTTGCAGGCTTATAAGTCGGGTATAAAGAAGGGAAAATGGGTCTGACTTGATAAAACTTGTACAGATTAGTGATGGGCTAATTTGAATGAAAAATAATCGATAATTCGATTACTGAAATAATTCGAGATATCTCGAGAACTTGATCAGAATCATTCATGATTAGATCAATCAAATGCACTGCCGAGTAATTTGGTTCTCTGATAAGTTCTTAGCGTTCCACTGCACTCACGAGGCACTCACCGAATCGAAACGACGAATGACAAATATAATCAAATCCACACAGTCCAGATAGAGGGTAGAAATAACCGCCCACATTCAGAAATTGCCAACTCTGAACGTTAATTTGAATCCTGAAAATATTCAAAAGAGAACTACCTATTCGAATAATTAAGAAATTGAGTTTTCCCACATCATGTAGAACTCCAAATCGCCAAGCTTACTGTCCCAGCAATATACATATGAATGTATTAAATTCGTTTTCAAAAATAGGCACCAATTCCAAATGATTCTGTCATGGTACAGAAATGTGTCAAATTACAACATTCCCTATCACAGGTTAGCCTGTATTGAGAAAGCTGCCCAATATTCTTGTATAATATTGTACAATCACCTAGGTTTCTACCGGCCCATTCGAAAGTTAAAATAATTTTCAAGTTTAAAAAAACTCCTATTGCATTTTATGTTCCCTAAAACCTTACTCTATTGTTGAGTATTTAGAAAGATCTTGGATTGTAACAGATGGTAACAGATTCAGAATCTATATATATATATATATATATATTGAGTATCTTCCACATTAATGTTACTATTCTGATGACTGGCTTGTAGGGTGACTATGCCAGTTTTCGACCATTTAAGTGATATTTGAAATTCAAATGCCAATAAATTACAGTGAACTACTTTCTTTCGAAGTTCCTTTGTTACAAAACCAATCAATAGGTATTTTTTAATGGCGTGATAGAAGAATAATTATATTTTTATCACCTGAAAATTTGTAGAATTAAAACAAGTAGAAAAGTAATTTTTTACTAGTTTTCAACCACTTGCTACTTCTACTCTACCATTAGTATTCCTATTTTCGACCACGCTGTCGGGAGCAGATCCGTTTGTCGACCATGCTTTTTATTGGATGGTCAACAACAGGCTCCTCCTCGACCATCTTTGGGAAGAGATGAAGACAACTTTTCTAATCTGATTACCTACCTATTAATTAAACAGGAACTTTATAAAAAATAAATTTATTTCTAATAAAACCTTTGAAACAAAAAACAATGTTCATATATGACATGGAAATATACAACAAATTAAAATATATTACTGAATTAAAACAAGAACTAAAATATGTTCACTAGGTTGACATCTTAGGAACACATGAAACAAATATAATCTTTCAATGAAGCTTCATAAGAAATTCTGTATACGTCATATGGAACCATTGGGGGCAGATATCGCACCCTATATTCTTTTCAGCGTCATCTTCAACATCACTTATCAGTTCCTCTTGGCTTGGCAAGCAGCACATTTTATTTTATCATTATTCTTTGGAGACATTACATGTTCAGGGTATTTTTGTTTTGTGTTTTTCTCCTTTCTCTTAGGTTTTCTTTTTTTTTAGTTTGGTTTCTTTTCGTTTTCTTTCTTGGTATAATATGATCTTCATTCTTGTGATGAAATCGCACTGGGCAATTTTTCTTTGGATTCCGAACATATTTTTTTATTGGTTCGGAAAAGGTGTATTTTGGTTTTTAGAGATTTTCTGTTTTCAGTCTAAACTCTGAATTCGATGTTTGTGAATCTGACTGATGAGGAATAGTAAGAGAAGTTTCCTTCGGAGTGGTTCGATCTGATTGTCCACATGGGAGAGGGGTATTTTATACTTCATTCCATGATTTTTGATATTCTATTCAAGGATTGGGCTGTAATTGATCATCGGTCAGATGTTTCATTTTTCTGTTCTGTCTGAACTCTACATAGAGTTCCAGAGTCTGAATGATAGCTATCATGATCTTGGTCAGTTTTAAATGATGTCGGCTCAATCTGATCTTTGATCAGTAATCATGACCACACGTTTTTTGATTTCAAATGACGGGTTTTATGAATGATTCCATATTTTTTTAATTGATGCGGCTGATTCTTAATGAAAATCTATATTAAACTAAACAAAAGACACTCACTTCACTGAACTGGGTTTACAAAATCACAACACGTGTTTCGCCATACAATAGCTTCTTCAGGTGGAGATAAAACTAACTCGATAATTACGATGTATCATGGTAAATAATCAAGGCAGATAGTAGTAGGTATATTCATCTAATTAAGAATATTAAGGATTATCAAATAGGTAATTATTAGGACTGAGAACTAAGTAGAACCTGTTGAATCTTCGGTAAAACAAATTCAATAGAGAATTATTCAAGTTGCAAATATTGCTACTTTTTGCATTTATAAATTTCTAATTTAAAAACTTTTTTTTTCTATATGTAATATTTTTAAATCGTTTACAAAAGGATGTTTTTCAGTCGAGAGGTGAGTAGCAAAAGTTGAATTTGTTTTTCCATTACCAAAACAGTTCCTATGTTCTCATAATAGTTTTTTTAAGTTCTGCCTGTTTGGCCTATGTGAAAACTTGCACAAGAGCCACAAGTTAATTTATTTATATACTCCAGAATTATGTTTTATCTTTATCGTTCTCGACTTAAAGTATCAACTTTATAAGTGATACTGATGTTTTAACACAAGAAATTAGAATTTTTTCGGTAGGATGGCCTAAATAAGTAATAACTTTAAAATTATGTTTTTCATTTTGATTAGGAAACTCTTCTTGTATAGCTTTTTTATAAAGTTTTCTTGAAAGAATATCATCCATAAGTTTTGAACTATAACTACTAATTTTGAATAAATGAATTGAAATGGAAAAGTAATTCGGATTATGTTGTCTACAACTATTTCGAAAGCTTTAATACTCGAGTTCAGAAAATGATAGGGAGATATTTGTAGTATCCGAATGACGGCTCATTCGAATGATAATTTGATTATTAGAATAACTCTATACTTATCATTCGAATATGGGAATTCTATTCCCCTCACTAGTACAGATGCTTTGAAACAGGATACAATCACTGAACTACCTAACATGGACATAATCTGTTGAGATTCAGACTGCAATTCACCTTGCTATTCGTGTCTATTCAATGTTTAGTTCCTCGTACCTTTCAAATACAAATGCCCTTTATTATATAACTTTAATCTATACAATTTCAGTTTTGTTTTGATAGTCTCATTACAAAAATTTACAATCTGTCATCAATGGCATGAAGATGTTGAACATTGAAACAGTTCTGTGAACAGACTCATTGTGAATAAACTGGCAATGACTATGATAATGATTCCATGAATACCAATAAATTTTGTAAATATGCTTTTTATCGTAATTACCAACAGTGGTGTCTGAAATATCATATATACAAAATACATTAATTAAATTATACATCAATTAAACACATTTTACCAAATTGATACCATGAATCCATTTACGAAAGGAAAGTTCAAACTTTCAAAAGTCTTTAAAACATGTTCGTCATTGATGCACCTATATCAAACATTTACAACCAACATTTTACTTTAATCAAGGTGTTCTGGCATCTCTGAAGGTTTCGTTTAAAAAGGTGGATTTAGTCAACTTTGTTTGCAATAGTAATAGCAATAATGTTGAGAGTTTAAACTGTTGGATCAAATGGTTTCATTTAGTCAACCATTTTAATTTTAGCAATAACTTTTAGAATGCAACCTTAAATATTTAAACTTTTAGAATCTTACTGCTATTGTTAAAATATTGTCTACAATGCACATGGGCAATGTATGTCATGACAACTGACAGATACAAATACATGTTCCATAGTTTCATGTGAATTTCTTATTCACAATTAAACTGCTGAGATATACTTGCAATGCCGTCGATGGATGCTTTTCCTTTCGTTCATCTCCATGATTGCCAAATAAACAAAACATTTCTAATTGCAAATGGCCAAATAGGTTTTATATACTAGAACCCAAAACGCGAATTGTCACTTGTCATACATGTCCTGTCATTCTTAAAGCTATTGCTAAATCTAAATTCGTTGTATAAAATCGGTTCAGTATATAATTATTCTTACGCTTATCGCTATCCTTATTACTATTGCTAAATCGAAAGTTGACTAAATCCACCTTATAAATTAGATTATTCATTCAACGGAAATACGGATAATCGACATAGGCATGGATATGGACAATTTTCATTGTACATTTTCCTCCTTCTATGTCGAATATTAATACAGAGAATGATAGTCCTTCTGTTCATTTAATGAGTGGAAGGGTAGAACTTCTACTGAACATTACAATTTTACGTAGATATTTTCATCGTGAGTGAAACAAGCTTAACATGTTTTTGCTATACTAAGGGGTTATACCCATTGATATAGACAAAAAAGACAATTGTAATATATCAAAAAAGATTTATGACAAATAGCTTAGTAGTATAGCATCTGTTTTTTTGAAATATATATTCAAAAATAATTTATTTTTTCAGGTGGTGGTTATCAATCAGGCGGCGGCGGATATGGTAGTGGGGGAGGGGGTGGAAGTTATGGAAATGGCAGTAGCTATGGGGGTGGCTCCGGAGGTTATGGAAGTAGTGGTGGTGGAGGAGGAGGTGGATATGGAGGCAGTGGTGGTGGCGGATACGGAGGTAAGTTATTAACTAAATCCTCTACAGGGTGGCCAAAACGGTTAGAATAAGAATAGTCAAATTGAAACCAAAAGTTGTTCAATTTTCGATATTTAATTATTGGTGTGAAGTTATCCATAGATTTCTAGCCACACATGCTGACGTAGGGGGAAAATTAAAATCTGTGGCTGGGTTACATATTTATCAGCACCCGGACTAGAAATCTGTGGCCGGAAATATTCAACATACATATGTGATCTGGAATTCAACAGCTTTCGATATCAGTCGATATGAAACCTGGAATCATGTCAATTCATATTATAAAAGGGACCTCTTAAGATGACGTCACTTTTCTACGGAAATGTTTCTGTCACTTAACAGACTTTTTGATCAAATGATTTTTTCAATGGGGATCGCGTCAGTTCTTCACACCCTTTGTTAAATCAGTACCACAAGAGGTGCGTTCATGAAAATTATAAGAATTATAGAATTTCAGGTTGATTACCGTAATGGAATCGTTTTTCTTGTCACCCACCCTTACAGTTTTCGCGAAAATATTTTTTTTATCGAGTAACAATTCTTTACACCCCAAACTTTACAATCCAAACCACAAGATGTGCGTTCATGAAAATCATACCAACATATAGAATTTGATGTTTTCCTTGTCATCCTCACAGTTTTCGAGAAAATGATTTTTTTATCCAGCAATGTCAATTCTCTACACCCCTTGTAAAATCAGAACCACAAGATGTGCATTCAAGAAACTCATACCAACTATGAAGAATTTGATGATGTTTACCGTAGTGAAATCGTTTTTTTTGTCACCCTCACAGTTTTCGAGAAAATGATTTTTTTATCGGGCATCGTCAATTCTTTACATCCCTCGTAAAATCAGAAACCCAAAATGTGCGTTAATGAAAATCATACCAATTATAGAGAATTTCATGCTGATTGCGGAAGTGGAATTGTTTTTCTTGTCACCCATACAGTTTTCGCAAAATGATTTTTTTATCGAGTAACAATAATTCTTTACATCCCTTGTAAAATCCAAACCACAAGATGAGCGTTCATGAAAATCATACCAAATATAAAGAATTTGATGATGTTCACCGTAGTGAAATCGTTTTTCTTGTCACCCTCAAGGTTTTCGAGAAAATGATTTTTTTATCGGGCATCGTCAATTCTTTACATCCCTCGTAAAATCAGAAACCCAAGTTGTGCGTTAATGAAAATCATACCAATTATAGAGAATTTCATGCTGATTGCGGTAGTGGAATTGTTTTTCTTGTCACCCATACAGTTTTCACGAAAATGATTTTTTTATCGGGTAACAATAATTCTTTACACCCCTTGTAAAATCCAAACCACAAGATGTGCGTACAATGAAAATCATATCAAATAATGAAGAATTTGATGATGTTTATTGTAGTGAAATCGTTTTTCTTGTCACTCTCACAGTTTTCGAGAAAATGATTTTTTTATCGAGCATCGTCAATTCTTTACACCCCTCGTAAAATCAAAAAAGTGTGCGACAATGAAAATCATAGCAATAATAATAGTGAATTTCGTGAACGCACATTTTGTGGTTCTGATGTTACGAGGGGTGTAAAGAATTTACAATGCTCGATAAAAAAATCATTTTCTCGAAAACTGTGAGGGTGACAGAGAAAACGATTTCACTACGGTGAACAACATCAAATTCCTAATGATTGTTATGATTTTCATGAACACACATCTTGGGGTTCGTATTTTACGAGGGGTGTAAAGAATTGTTACCCGCTAAAAAAAATCATTTTCTCGAAAACCTTTAGGGTGACAAGAAAAACTATTTCACTACTGTGAACATCATCAAATTCTCTATATTTGGTATGATTTTCATGAACGCACATCTTGTGGTTCTGATTTTACGAGGGGTGTAGAAAATTGACAATGCTCGATAAAAAAAAACATTTTTTAAAAAACTGTGAGAGTGATGAGGAAAACGATTTCACTATGGTGAACATCGTCAAATTCTTCATAATTGAGGTTATTTTCATGAACGCACATCATGTGGTTTGGATTTTACAAGGGGTGTAAAGAACTGACGCGATCCCCAGTGAAAAAAAAAACATTTGATCAAAAAGTCTGTTAGTGACAGAAACATTTCCGTAGAAAAGTGACGTCATCTTAAGAGGTCCCTTTCATAATATGAATTGACATGATTCCAGGTTTCATATCGACTGATATCATGATGATATCGAAAGCTGTTGAATTCCAGATCACATATGTATGTTGAATATTTCCGGCCACATATTTTTAGTCCGGGTGCTGAAAAATATGTAGCCCAGCCACAGATTTTAATTTTCCACTACGTCAGCATGTGTGGCTAGAAATCTATGGATAACTTCACATCAATTATTTAATATATTTTCATTCCAAATTCTCACAGAATTATTTTTGAGTAATTTTGTCGCCAGAAAATTGTGACAAAATATGAAATTTCAGAACAAAAGGAAGAGATGGAATGTCGAGGCATGTCTTGATAGTTACTATGCAATCCTAAAAAGTATTTTTATTTTATTTTCAGGTGGCCGAGACCGCGGAAGTGGCAGGGACTCCGACAGAAGAGACAGTTACGGGTAAGTTCTATTGAAGTTAATATTCATAAAGTCCTGTTAGAACGAGTTTTACTTCGGGTGGAAAGTAAAATGTTGTTTTTTGGTAAATTAATGGTTTTAAAAAATATCAATCTCCGATGGTTGGGCTGACAGTATTTTCAGCAACTGAATGTGTGAATTTGATAATAATACTTATAATTGTGTAGGGAGTTAATTCACTAATAGCAGTTATATGCTTTGATATTTTCGATAATATTTTTTTTTTCTATCGCGGTTTAATGTTTGGTTGAATTTTTAGACCTGATTCTTTTTTTTGACATGACAAAACATTTTTATTAGTGTGGTTTGACATAAAAACGAAAAAACTGCAGAAACCATGTAATACAGATTATAAAAGGCCTTGGTTAGTGTATCACACTTTCGAGTCTACGAATATAATCTTCGATTGACAATAGAGTGTGTCTTCAATTGGGTAAAATGTGTAAAATACATTTTTTTCCAATCTTTGGCAAAATGTATTTGGGTATGATACAAAATTGGTTTATATTGCACTAAATTGGTTTCTATTGGTATTATCTCGTTCAAATGAATGAATTGCCTAAGGTTTGCGGAGGAAAATAAATCTTGACCTAAAGTGGTAAAGTTACAACCATTCGAAAAGACATACTTTTTCTGCTCAGCCCGCTGTGTTTATTTTCTACAAAAATTTACCTATATTTTTTTAATAATGATCAACTTTAAGAATGTTCTTTGTTAAATTATCTTTAGCATAATAGATTCATTGGGTATACAATAACAATTGTTTGATACAAGTTGATAGAAAAAAGTTCAAACATCATGTCTGTTACAAATTTTTCAATATACATAAAACATTAAAATTAGACAGGGGAAACAAAGCACAGATTAATTAAAATTAGACAGTACAAATCATCAATAATAGGGAAACAAAACATAAAAACACAGGTACCTGGTTGAACATAATACTCATAGATGTAAGTGTGGGAAAGACATTTCTAAAGGGTCCTCTATCCATCGCCCTTGATGGACAACCACAGAATGGGCCATGCTGTCCACATGATCGTGCATACTAAATTTTTAAGTTGTCATCTGTCACATGAATGTTTCATTGTTAGGCAACTTCCGGTCCGACATTGTAGTTAGGTACTTAAAATTGTCTCTGCAAATCATACGTAGGTAGGTTAGGAAAAAAGCAGAAAAACCGACAGCTGCGATTATGCTCGATCGTCACCGATCAAGGGCAATTACAGGTGATTGTGCCCTTCACACGTTCGTGATCGCCTGTATTCGTCCATCATAGCCGATGGTGTAGAGGACCCTTAAAAACTCAGCAGTGCTATAAAAACTATGCAAGTAAAAAAATAATTTTGCATTTGAAAGGCTAATTGCAAAGATGTTTTATGTCGTCCAATATGTGATTTTAACCTTTTCACTGCGGGAAGCGAATAAAATTGAAAATTAAAATGGTGCCCATACTGCGGGTGTCAAATGAATTTAAATGCATTGTTTGGGGTTTTACTTCGGAAATCGAGTATATTGAACTGCTAATGTATACAATGTGTACAAAGATGTTCCATGAACATAAGGTGACCACCGTGTGGAAATCTACTATATTTATGCATTGTTGTCAGCTCTCTTCATTCACAGTTTCTCTTTACGTTTTGTGATTATATGGTTGACAAGTTTATCGTCTTACGTAAAGTACAGAGGTGAATTTGGAAGTTTTATAGTTCAAATAGCCTTAACAAAAGAGGATTAACACCGAGGATCAAATCCATAATTTATAGGATTCTAAGGATTGAAATAGAAATAAGATGCAATATTTAGTGTATAACTATGTATATCACTTCATAAAATTTTAAAACATTTATTGAAGAGGCAATTCCACAAAACTCGCAAACTATTTGGAACTCACAGCGACTTCCACTCATAACTTCGAATTCCTTCCATTCATATCTTCGAATTCCTTCCATTTGTGACATTTGGCAACACTGTATGCGCTGTTCTGTAGTTAGCTGCGGAAAACAAATATGATTGCAAACACGTAACTGCCGGAATCAAACGTAGTTTACAGCGCTTGCCGCAGTGACTACTCCTAATAAAAACAGCAGCCGCAGCGAAAGGGTTAAAGATCCAGATTGAGAAATTTCTGACATTTGCTGAGTTTGAAATGGGGTTTATCAAGGCGATTACAATTTCTCATATTATGATCGTGAATTACCTAGTGACCTGGGTATTGATCTTAATTTTTAAGGATGTCTAAAAGTGTTCAATAAATATATATCGAAGGAAGAGGGGCATTACTCTACGTTTGGTAAAAAGGAGGCTTGCAACTTTCTCGGAATCCTGCTTTTCTAATAATTATCAAATAAAGTTTAAAATGTTCGTGTCATGGGATGAGTTTTACCCCACAAAGCAGTGCCATATTCTAATTTAGAATGATTTGGTGCAAAATACTCGATCTCAAATGCATATGTATTCATCATGTTCTGGAGATGTCCGATTGAGAATATACCTCCAGAAGCTGATCCTGAGATGTTCAATAGTTTGCAAATCCTGGTAGAAGGGGTTCATTTTAAATATCGGCATGGTGGTATTTTAAAACATGGTTTGGTAAATAAAAATAAATATAAGTATTTTCTTTGGGGAAAAAATAATAATTAAATATAAAAGATGGGAAAGTTGGGTTTCAAAAAAATGTTCCCGTCCTCTGGACAGGCTATTCTTTTGGGGTTATAACTTATTCGAGTGAATAATTAAGGGACTTATATTTATAAGTAACAAACTCGTGTTTCAAAAGCAATTTTACGAATTAAACATTTGATATTTTGATTTTGAAATTGAATAAATATTTACTGTAACGGGAATGAAATATGCATATTATATGATTGATTTTTTTAAATACATATTTAGAATATTTTTGTTCACTTGTTTATTTAAATTAATGAAAAATGATACTTTTGGATTTTTTGCTAGTAGGTGTTTTGATAATCGAATGTCCAAAGGTAATAAGCAAGCACCAATAACATATACTTTAACTAACTGACAATCTACAAATGACGGGACCCAAATAGATCGTAACAACAGTACAGGTGAATCCATTCCCCAGGAGAAGAGATGTTTTTGACACAGGTTATCGAATCTTCGGACGTGTTGGTTGTTACGCAGCGTTTCTATCCACACACCCCCCATATCGAACTGCTACTGATGATGAATTTCTGTTTTAGAGGCGGAGGAAGGGGTGGTGGTGGTGGTTATAATAAAGGTAAAAGCACCCAGTCATAGACGGTGGTGCATTTTTGTACAATCTTTTTAATTATGGTATTGTTCTCGTTCGAAAGAGCTGGATATGTCTATTGGAATGTTGCAGTGAAATTTCCAATCCGCAGTTGAAATCTGTCTAGTGTGAATTCAATTGTTTGGGTCATTGCTTTAGTTTAATATGGTGTTTTGTAGTTCCGCGTTTCAAGCAAAAACCAAATAATTGAAATCTCTTCAATGTGTCCCTAATCAAATTTGTCATGGTTCATTTCCAGTGTGTTAACATTGTTGATAAAATCATTGTGACAGAACAGCTCTTTCTTACCTATTTCCGTCAGTAGGATGTTATCAAATTTACGTATCAACGGAATTTGAAAAATATGAGGTTAGACAATAAAAATCTGCATTTGGTACATTTGCAACTATCCATCGTGTGGTTAGTGTATGTAAGCAGTTGCTTGAATTATGAAAACTACCATCGAAGAACAAAAACAGTTTTATTCCATTAGACCTTTATTGTCTTGCCTCTTATAGTTTTGGTGTTGAAATGAGGCAATGAACGTTTATAATTACATTCCCCGAAGTTTACATTTATATTTCTCAGGTTGACAATTATTGGTATCATGTTAATGAAATTTTAAGGTTCAAATTATCATATGGTTTTAAAAGGTTAATGGTACAGTTTCTTGAAGGTTCATGGAGTGGGCCTATTTCCGTAACGTGCAAACTTTGCAAATGTATATTTTAGCAAAAGAGTCGAAGTGAAGAAAGTGTCTCCAAAAGTATCGTTGGTATATCTAAATTCTCCATTTACCTGGATAATCGCAAACATCAAGTGTTTGAATGAAGAGTTGAAATGCATATAGTCGAAATGAAAGAGGGAGAATCAACTGCAATTTTTTCCAGGGAAAATTGGATGTCCAAAGAAAGGCTACAGTAAATGATAAGTGTAATGAAAGGTTATTCCTGATTTTCGGTAATAATTTATTTTCATGATTATATTTATTTTATATAGAGATGGCAGAGGAATGGAAATTCTATGCTATTTCTTTGAGGAGGTGCATGTTTTGTCCGAGGTATTTTTTGTAAGTTTATGGGCAGTTCCCAAGAATAAAAAATGCATCTAAAACTATTTACTTTTAGTTCTGAACATTAAGAGTAATCGAGACCAATTCAAATTGGTTCTTATTTCAAGTTCACAACAAGCGCTGACATTGTGAATCTAAAAAAAATTATTGGGTGTAAGAAGTAACCGCGTAGACTATAGGATATTGTTGAGTACACAGTCTATGCAATATTACTTGTATTTAAAACTGTATAGATGGTATAAATAAAATATGGAATTCAGGAAACCTTGTTGCTATATTGAACTAGAAAAAGACTATATGTCATCATAAAATTATCTAGGGAGAGTAAAAATGGTTGCAGGTCTGAAAGGTTGGGCGCCATGCCACTTCCCTCTTTTGAATAAAATTCGCATTGATTACAAATAAACATTTACTATTAAAAAATCTTCACTAAAGATGTAAGCTGAACCATAAGCATTATTGGAAAAGAGTACACCTCGAATGTAATTTCGTTAATTTGAATTCTGGCAAAAGCTTTTCTCATACTCGCATATCTAATAGGCGGAAGTCGCCAAAGTTAGCATAGACACAACAAAACTTTGAAAAATTCTCATGCATAATTCTTTTGATCATCGGGATTTTATATACTTTACAGATTTTGGTGCTCCATTGTTTGTGTTTATTTCGGTGTTTTTATTTTCATATAGTTGAATTTTTTTTAAGGTCATTTTTCAAATTATCAGATTTAAAAATTGTTTAGTAAGACTTACCCGCCAGTAAGACATCCGCCATGTTCAGTAAGACTTATCTGCCAAACTAAAATGTCATATGAATTTGAAAACGTTTGATAAACGCCAAATAATGTATTAAAAACAAAGATAGGCTTAAAACTGATGTCCCTTTCTCACAGAGTGATTACCGCCAAAATTCCGCGTGGAATTTTAAAAACTTCTGAATTTTTGTATTAGTTTCAATTTTCCACGTGTTGTAATAATTACAAAATGGCGGTGTAAAAAGATTTTATGATCTAGGGTTTTGGCGCCTCTTTAAACTTAGCACCGTAGGCAGTGCTCCTCTTTGCTTGTCTTAATATGTCCCTGGAGAAAACCCAGAGAAATGAGAAGATAATATTGAAGAAAATTATGTAGCAACGGTTTTAACTTGCAATGGGTCTAGTTCCCACATTCTTGACCCATTTTTTTTGATACAACACATACATTTTTTGGAAATTTTGAGTACATTTCTATTTCATATTAGGTATGATTGAGTTTCTCGCACTAATCTCTTTTCTGTTTTGACAAGAATAAAAGGTGTCTGATTTTTATTTAATGGAATACCCCACAGTACAAAAAATGAAAAATATTAATATTTACAATACAACAAAATTAAAGGAAGACTGTGCCATCATCGTAGCAATAAAGCTTCTGTGAAAAACATATATCGCCTTCATTGTTAGATCAAGGACGAAAATATTGAAGAATTCCTATTAACACTGGTATCTTCAGATAAAATGACAGAATGTACTTTAATAACCTCCCAGGATCGTGTCAACTGGTGAATAGTTCTATGAAGTAGAACATGAAGTCTCTTGATTTCCCAGGAGACGAAACATAAAAAAAGTCGTCAATAACTTGAAATGGAATGGTTGGGGATATGCAAACTAGTTTTGCTAGTAGTTGTTGGGGATATGCAAACTAGTTTTGCTAGTAGTTCAGTACAGCATACAATTATACAATTAATTCCATTTAGTAGTATGAACAAATCTAAGGTTCTTGAATGTTCCAACTGGTGTTGACAATTGTGGGGAACAAAACCAAACATCTTGAAAGCCTTTATGGACTGCTTGACACTCTTCAAACGCTTGTCAAATATTCCCAATCTCGTTGATTCAGATACATGATCAACAGATTTGAGATCATCTTCAAACCAAAAAAAACAATTTTTATATCATGTTCCTGTCATTGATAAGGAGATTTAAAAGTAATGGGCACATTGAAACCCTTAGAGGTCTCCTATGGTAACTCAAAAACAATTCTGAACTATATGTTTGAGTCCCTTAAATTTTTTTACTTCAAAGTGAATAATGCAATATAATGGCCAACTCTTGTCAAATGCTTTAGAGAAATCCGTTATTAGTTGGGAATTTGTAGTTGAGTTGAAGGACTCCAAAAGGGCGGATTATTAAGGTGCAGTATGACGAGCAGTATAGGTCTTGACAAACCTGGAAACGAAAATTGCAGATAGGTTTTTAAAATAGAAAAGGATTTTTATATCAAGTGTTTAAAAGATCTTGTGTCGAAAAATAGATGTGTATAAATAACCATTATGGAAAACAATCCTGTAAGAACTCTGTAATTATTTCACTGTGGAAAGTGGGATTAATACTGTGCTGGAAGAGGATATATATCCACTGACCTTGTTTGGAGGTTGCAGTGAGAATAAACAAATGCTTATTTATGATATATAGATTTTTTTTTAACATGAGTGGTTGGTTGAAGTCATTAGCTTTTTTAGTGGATGAATCCATCACCTGCATTATATCAATGCTGTCTGTGATTTCACAAGCTTGTGTGATTGTTTATAGTTGAAAAACAGCATTCAACCACAAAGTATCCAGTGAAGTTGAATCTGTTCATGGATAATGTTGGGAGGGTATATCTGACATAAAAAGAGTAGAGTTATGGTTGCGGGAAATGGTTATTTCTGAATAAATTTTATTACTAAAAGCATTTGCAGACTGCACTGAAAAAGTTAAGAGTGGATTTTATCTCTGGACTTTCTTCAAAATAATGTTAAAAATATCTATCACAACTAAAAGCAGTATATTATAACAATTTAGTTGGGATACACCGTGAGGGTTTTTGTGTAGGGCAAGTCAGTTTGATATATACTTGCATTCAAGCGTGGAAAATATTTTCAATTTTACAATATATCGAACTAGATCATCAGAATGAAGAAAAAAAATAGTACTAGAAGAAAATCATATTGTTTCTCCAACTTCATTTATAATTTTTGAGTTTAGTCAGTGTCCAGGACATAATAAAATTATCTACTTTATTGATAGTTTGATTTTAAAATGTTCTTTGTACCAATCCAGCAATTATCTTTCAGGTGGCGATGGTAACCTTGTAGTACAAGTTGATACAATTTTCGTATCTGGAATGAACCCTGATATAAGTGAGGAAGACATTGAGCAACACTTTGGCTCAATTGGTATTATCAAGGTGAGTTTATATCGACTTGTGAGCAATTGCGAAGTGCACTCTGTGCTTGAATGTACCATTATTCAAGACCAATTTTGAAATTTCGCTAGATAAATACAGATACATTCATTCGTTTGTTTTAATTTCACAAATGAATTTATTCCGTCTGTGACAGTTTTTAACTCCTAGATTTTCCATCCATTTACTCACTGATTCTTTGCATTTTCAATTATAATAAATAGAAAAAATATTTTGGGACATACTCAACTTTTCAATGGGCTCTTAAAGTAAGTAAGCAAATTTAAGGGGATTTCAATATTCGGAAATTGAATTTTGAGGAATTTGTCTGAAATTTAAAACTCTTCTGTTTTATTGGGTATTATCACAAAATATTTATTATAGATGGACAAAAGGACCCAGAAGCGCAAAATCTGGTTGTACAAGGACAAAGTGACTGGTCTTAGCAAAGGTGAAGCAACTGTAACTTACGATGATGCCGATGCTGCTCAGTCGGCTATTTCTTGGTTTGACGGCAAAGATTTTAGAGGAGCTGACGTGAAAGTTCAACTTGCCACCAAACGGGATAATTGGAGTGCAGGCCGAGGTGGCGGTGGCCGAGGTGGCGGCGGCCGAGGCGGCGACGGTGGTGGCCGAGGAGGAGATGGCGGTGGTCGTGGAGACAGAGGATTCGGTGGTGGGAGGGGTAGAGATGGAGGAGGTAAGTTTTTTTATAGCTGGGAGCCATGAGAAATCTGCAAGAGTTATGAATAATAGGTCAAGTTAAATTTATTGTTATATCTAATTTATATATTAATAACTGAAAAATATTCTAATTATCAAAAAAGGAAATTCATAATAATATAATTTGAATCAGTCTGAATATGGTTTATTATCTGAGGTTTAAGGAAATTAAATAAAACTTGATAAAAACAGTTAATATATTTCCGGTTCCAAATTTATTTGTGGGTAGAAATAATTGCTAGTCTAAATAGTTGCGACAAATGAATATTATACTTTAGCACTATAATATATTTGTCGCATTTCTTGTGGATCAAACAAGAGGTTAATTGCATTATTAATATATAACATTAAGTTTACCAAACTGTTTTCTACATTTTTTTAGATATTATTTTTTGTAAAATGATAGATTTTCACTTGTAGATTTCTTGTGTCTTTTGTCTTCCAAATATTTTTTTTATGGGTTCAATAACAAGTTTGTGAAAAATAAGGGGTGAATTTAAATTACAAAAAAAAACTTGTGTAAATTGTAGTTAAGGCTTTTAAATTGGGATTCTAAAATCTTCCATGAATTCACAGGTTTCAAATGAGTTTCATTTGTACCAATGATATTTGTTAATAATTTGTTTTGAATTTTTGTTCTAGATGTTAAAGAAGAAGGGGCGGACTTTGTCCGTCCTAATGGAGAGACAGAATTTGCCGATAATAAATGTACTTCTACGAGAATGGGTACAAAACTAGTTATTAACTAGAAGCAGTAGTACAGCTAAAGATTCGGCGAGTCCCAATTAAAAAAAATTGGGAATTTGTAGTGGTTGATTTGATTGAAAAACAGTTTTATGATAATATTGAACCATAAATAACTTATTATTATGATGCCAATAATTGTTCATTTCTCTAATTTTTCTTTGGTCTCCCTTTTCAATACATTCTAGCAGCTATAACAGTCTAATTTGTTTTTTTATGTGTACACTCAATTAAATTGAAATTATTTTATAAACTGGTGTATTTTTGGGTACATTCAGATCGGAAAGAAAAGTATAATTGGCAGAATTAAAAACTGCAACAATATAATTTATTTTTATTAACAATAAAATATAGAAATTCGGAATTATTAGATTTATTCTGCCAAAAAGGTTTGAAAACTTAGTTTTGCTTTTCTATATTTTTTTCAAAAAATTTAAACACATTTTCTGTCCAAATGTTCTCAAAATTACAATAACACGAATTTCAATAGACATGAGTATACCTTAAAATAAAAAAAATGTTATTGCTGCTGAATTTCTCGTAGTTTAAGAAAATTATAGTACCCAATAGATTTTCTGTGTATTTAATATTTTTATTCTGCATTTCCAGGCCGTGGAGGAGGCGGCGGTGGTAGAGACCGCGAGGGCCGTGAAGGCGACTGGAAATGCCCCAACCCTGATTGTGGCAACACCAACTTTTCCTGGAGGAACCAGTGCAACCGGTGCAGTGAAGATAAACCCGAAGGTGCCGGTGGTGGTAGCGGCGATGACAGGCGAGGCAGTAGCCGCAGCGATGACCGCGATGGCAGCCGAGATAGACGCGGTGGAGGTGGTGGTTTCAGAGGCCGCGGTGGCGGATTCGGCGGTCGAGGAGGCGGCAGAGGTGGTGGTGACCGAGGCGGGTTCGGAGGTGGTCGCGGAAGGTTAGTGTTGCGGATTTCATTTCTGTCATTTTGTTTTTTATCCTGTTCATTGGAGCTCCATCTCGCAACAAAACACAAATTTCTGAAACTACCTAAGGAATTTATCTTAAAAGTGGTCAGTCACACAGGTGCCAGTCTCAATTCCCATCAGACACTAAAAATTTTAAAACTAACATTAACTTTTTTAAATGGGTGTAATGGTGGATGGCATCGGTGACTTCAGAAGTGTAAGTTTAATTTCCAAGTATGATAAATTTGAAGATTGTGATAATGAAATACATTTGTTTTTTCACTCCCATCCGCTCTCGGAGAAACTTCATTATTAGTTTCTTTTGATTCCCATGGTGGGAGTAGATTGATATCTCTATTAAAACCCACTGATGGCTAATTCAATGCTCTCAAGTGTATCCTGTCTGGAGAAACAATTTCATTTTTTGAAACCAACAGACATAATGGAATTAAATACTGAAGATTTTCCAGTTAATGATAATTCATTATAGTTCAATTTGATACTTCCTTTTTAAGGTAGTTCCGCCACGAGACAGTTAAATTAGAAAATTATTTTTGACGGAAACGAAAAATTTCAAAAGACTTCGATTTGAAATGCAAAAAAAAAATATTTTGAAGGGGGCCCTTGCCCTCCCCCACCCAATCGACTCTAGAAAATTTCTTCGTTATAGAAAGTCAGCGACTAAAATAATTGATGTCCCCGAAAAACGCAGCAAAAAAATTGTTCATGTCGTGGCTCCCCCCTCACTAGAAATCATACGTCATGGGAAAAACTTATGGTTTTTCGATAAAACTCCAATGGACTTTTTTGGGGGGGGGGGAGAGGGGGGTATCGTTAAAATTGATGGGTTAACTAGGAGTTTTTTTTTCGCGTTCAGACCCTCGAATGGTCTCCCGTCCTTCTTTAAAAAGTCCCCTGGCACAATCCGCATTTCTCTACGACTCCCTCTTCAGGCTGTGCGCTTCCACGTGGACTATTTTGAATAACGAGAGTAGTTTTGATTATATCTATCAAACTAGATGGTCAATCACTTTGATTTTTATTCACAATATCTGATATCCTGCTCTAGCTCCTCCTCGTTTTTCATAAACTTCTTGATTTTAGTACTAACGGTAGAATTAATAATGTGCTGTTTGCATGCATGGTCTATATGTTACGTGTTAATTGAGTCAACTTAAATTATACAGTGCTAGTCAAAAGTCCCCTCCCCCTCGTATCTTTTGAACGGGTATACTTATAATAATGAAATTTGGAGGGTGGAAATAAACGGATGTAGGCTTCTCAACTGGTCATAACAGGTGACGCAATAGTCATAAATGACGTCACAAGGCCACTGTGACCAATAATTTTAAATGGGACCCTATGGCAAGTGACAGCTCGTTTGAAAGGTATTGAAAATACCTATTCAGTCATACCAATTTTGTTTGGGTTTCGCTGATTTTGATTGATAAATTGAAGAAATACGAAAATTATAGTTTAGCATTTAATTAATAAAGATTTTAAAGTACGCCTCTGGTTAATTGTCCAAAAGGTTGACGTTTTTGAATTCTCTACTTGTCAAAAGTGTTTATACCTTGAAAATTTACCTAAGCTATTGTTTAACGAGACGTTTAAGTGTTTACATGGAAAATGGTACTGCACTGTAGCCGACAAAGTAGCAGCTATCTTAATAATTGGTGAATGTAGAAACAATTTCCATGCAGCGAACGACTGTTTAATGAGAGGTACCCGATCGCCCTATATCGAGGGTTTATTTGAGGGAGCTTCTTGGAAGTTTGAAGCATCAGGTAGTGTTCAAGATGCCAAACGATCTGGTCGACCAACAATTAGTGATGACAAAAAAATTGACATAATTGGAGAAATGGTACTAAACCCTACTTCTTCCACAGCCCAAGTTGCGTCTATCTATATCGAGGGTTTATTTGAGGGAGCTTCTTCGGAAGTTTGAAGCATCAGGTATTGTTCAAGATGCCAAACGATCTGGTCGACCAACAATTAGTGATGACAAAAAAATTGACATAATTGGAGAAATGGTACTAAACCCTACTTCTTCCACAGCCCAAGTTGCGTCTATCTGTGAAGTCAGTCAAAGGACAGTACATAGGGTGTTGGCTAAAACAAATTTCATCCATACAAATTAAAATGGTGCACCAACTTTCAGATGATGACCCGACCAAGACTAGAATTCTGTGAAACTATGTCCAATAAAATGAACCAACAACCAGGCTACATACAGACAATTTGTTTTAGTGACGAAAGTACTTTCTTCTCAATGGAAATGTTAACACTCAAAATGTGAGGTTTTGGGAGTGGCACAAATCCTCACATCTTTCGTGAAAAACATACTCAATTTCCAGAAAAAGTAAATGTTTGGGCAGGTATTTTGGGAAACCACATAGTTGGGCCTCTTTTTCTCAATGCTAACTTAACCGTGAATTGTATCAGGAGATGTTACAAAATGATATTGAGGCTTAATTCTTGAAATTCTAGAAGATAATCCAGATGAATTCGACAACTTGGAAATAACGCTTCAACAAGATGGTGCTCCTGCACACTATTACGGTGCAGTAAGACGTTACCTAGATGAAGAATATCGTGTAGATGGATTGACGACGAGGTTCGATCGAATGGCCAGCTCGGTCACCGGACCTTACACCATTAGATTTTTTTCTATGGGGTACTTGAAATCTAAGGTTTACGCTACAGCACCTGACAGTATTGCCATTCTGAAACAACGAATTGTTGAAGAATGTAGGCAATTTCGCTGACACACTGGGACGAATCGACAAGAGTTTAGCAATAGGATGCATTACTGCCAGGAAGTAGATGGAGCACATTTTGAACACTTATTATAAGAACTGGTTCTTAAATCTTTATTAATTAAATGCTAAACTATAATTTTCGTATTTCTTCAATTTATCGATCAAAATCAGCCGAAACCCAAACAAAATTGGTATGACTGAATAGGTATTTTCAATACCTTTCAAACGAGCTGTCACTTGCCATAGGGTCCCATTTAAAATTATTGGTCACAGTGGCCTTGTGACGTCATTTATGACTATTGCGTCACCTGTTATGACCAGTTGAGAAGCCTACATCCGTTTATTTCCACCCTCCAAATTTCATTATTATAAGTATACCTGTTCAAAAGATACGAGGGGGGGAGGGGACTTTTGACTAGCTCTGTATATATCTCTGGTTCGGGATGGTGAAACTTGTTAAAATTTTGTAGAGGTGTTGTTCACATGTTAAACAATACATATGGCAAATTTTAATAATTTCCTAATTCAACTGTCTTGTGGCGGTACTACCTTAACTGAACTCATGTTTTAACCAAGGTCAATAAGTTACATTACATACCAAGGGGGTACAAATGTTTTTTTATGTCATTGGCTTAATATTTTCTTTTTAGCTAAATAAGACAATATACACAGGATTAATTCTTTTAAAATGAATATATTCATTGCATTTATTATAAGACTACAGCTAATACTGACAAAAAATGTTTGCCTGAGGTACATTTATACCCGCTTGGTATAACCAATATTCGTTATGGTGACGTGTTACAAACACGCATTGTTACTACATTAACAAAGCCTTCTGTGAATGGGACATAAAGAATTATTTGTGCTGCTGCTATTTAAAATCGGTTGTCGCCAAATTGGTCGTTGTGTACCCTGGTCCTGGTTGGTATGTAACGTCGCCTAAAACTGTGTTTGACTACTGTACCCAGATTTGTAATCCCCCAGAAAAATAAATAATTATAATTCAAAATGTAAAAAAAGAAATAACACATTTTTATGAGCATGTGTTGTATTATACATAATAGATAGATGACGGAAAAAATAATATTTTTAAAGTTATAACAAAAAATGTTTGTCTGTGGTACATTTATACCCGTTTGGTATTACGAAGGTTAAGATTCTTTTTTTTTACTTGGTGAATATCACAATATCAATCTTTGATATTTTCATAGTATCAGTTTCATTCATTAAACAAATAATACTGATTCGATTGTCATCTACAATCTAAATATGATGCAATGTTTTTTATTTTATGCATGAAATGAGTTTTTTTCTTTATTTCTAGGGGCGGCGGCGGTGGCCGAGATGGAGGCAGAGACAGCGGTGGCAGATCACGACCATATTAGAATTAAGCAGAAACACGTCCGTTTTATTTTTATTTAAACTGAGGTCTTGTATTATTTAAATTCACTTAATGACTGTATTTTTTGTATTTAGTTTGTAATGAATTTTGAAAAAATCTGATTATTTGATGAAGGAATAGCTGACGATTTTTTTCAATATTTGAAGACAAATTTAATGTGTAATATAAATAAGTTTTAAGTTTATGATGTTTTCTTTATTGGGTTTTCCAAAGTATGCTTGTTTCACATCAAGTATCACCTTATAAAAATCCAAGTGAGTTTTTCATTTCAGGCTGAAAAGACAGGAAATTTATCAGGTGTTTATTTTATATTGATTGATTATCACAGACCAAAGTACACTTACACCGCACATGGGTCGTTTATCACTTGATATTAGCATAATCTCTGTGATACATCTAAGATTATCAAATGGAGGTGATCTCACAAGTGCACAGTACCAATGCTTGGTCACACTCTAGATTATAAACACTTGAAAGTCCTCATATAGAAAACTACTGACAAACTGTAGAAATACTATTGGGCAATTTAAGTTTATTTCAAATCATCGACTCTGTACCATGCAACTATCGGCTTCCACCTTCGGAATATTAACTACTGAGAGGTAAGATCCCGCAAATTATTTGTGGTGCAGGCGACGCATTTTTTCAAAGGCTTGTTTTAGGTACTGGACTGTGGCAAGCGAATGATTACCCTATTGAATATGCTTAACTTTCGTGTAACTGCCAGTAGTCCCCACTCCTTTGCATTTTGTTTCCTACTATGTGAGAATGCGTGCACTTTTAGACCAATCAATCAGTTTGACAGTGGCAAAAAAGTTAGCTGCAACTCTTAACAGCGACAAATGCACTAGTGGTTTTTTCACTTATTCAGGTGTTGAAAAATCGTGAACGTGTGAATACGTGAATCAGTTGCTCCCGATAATTTTGCGAATTTTCATGGTTTCATTTCCATTAAACTATTCAAAAGTGCTATCAAACTCTGCAGATTAGTCTGCTACATCTATTAGTGCCCATCATTCAGAACTACAAAGGTTTCTGTAATCAGAAATTGCAGTTAAATGCAATAAAGTAAACCTCATTCCTAAATAAAAAAACAAAAACGCGTGAGGTGATAAAAAGTTATTTATCCTCGCCTGTTTTGTTTTGGATACCAGGGCAGGCTTCCGGAATTTCAACAATGAATTGTGCAAAGTGTAATCATGTGTTGAATGGCCCCACAATAGGATGTGACGGCTGCACAAATAAGGTACATCGTGACTGCAGTGGATTGAATGCATCGGAGTTGAAGGTTATGGACCTAAAAGGCCAAAGACTACTGAAACACTATTGCCCAGACTGCCTGAGTGGAATCAAGCTCATTCCAAAGCTGCTACAAAAAATTGATATGATGCAGTCTGAAATAGAAACTTTAAAAGTCCAGATGAATACTCGTGAACCAGAATGCAATGAAGAGCTGATTATCATGGAGCTAAAGGAACGTCAAAAAAGACAAAACAATATTATGATCTATAACTTATCTGAAACTGACAAATCAGATTTGGACCAAATAAAAGATATTGTCAAAGAAGTAACCAATCAAGATCAGGATAGAAATTTCAAAGCTATTCGAGTGGGAAAAGGCAACAAAAATGGTGTTAGGGCACTGAAAGTAGTCTTTTCTAGTACTGAGGAGGCTCTTAGAGTGCTGAAAAATAAACGGAATATTGATAAAGCTAGAAAAATATTTATTTATGCTGACCTAACCCATCGACAACTGCAACACCTTCAGAAAGTCAAAAAGGAGATGGAAGAAAGGCGTGGATCAGGAGAAGAGGTATTCATCAAGTATGTGGGCGGTATTCCGCGAGTCCTGACAAAAAACCTGTAGAATTGTCCAAATTGAGCACTAACCAACAAGTACACTGTTACTATCAGAATACTCGAGGCCTGAATACAAAACAGCAGAATTTTTCAATCTTCATTATCTGAATTCCAGATAGTAGCACTCACTGAAACCTGGCTGCAATCTAACATTAACAACTCCGAACTTTTTGTTCAGAAGTGATCGTAACCCGACATCGAACAATGTAACTCGTGGTGGTGGTACTCTACTGGCTGTGCGCAATGACTGTGATGCAATTGAACTTAATCTCACGCAGTTTCGTGATCGCTTTTACAGCATTGACATAGTTGGTGTTAAAGTAATCTGTAATCGTAAGACTATCCATGTATTTGTAATTTACGTACCACCTATCGCTAACATGACTCAATTCCGAAACCTACTTGAGACCATTGAGTCATTAGAATATCTCTATGGAACTAATTTACTAATCCTTGGTGACTTTTAATCAGCCCAACTTCATTACCAGAGACTCCCCCGAACTTGCAAATAATGTAATGCTAGCCACTATAAATCAATTCACGAACTTCTTTGATATCAAACAGTATAACACGATTCTGAATGACTGGTCGATTATTGGACTTGATATTCTCTAACATGAATTGCCACATTGAGAGAGACACTCTACCATATGTTCCAGAGGATAAACATCACCCTCCTCTGAATTTATCAGTTGACCTCAACGAGCATCTCACTGATGTCTCATACAACACAAACATTTAAATACAACTTTAAGAAAGCTAATTTTCCTGGGTTATACTCAGATCTAATAGACACCGACTGGAACTTTCTACAAAATATTTCAGATGTAAATGCAGCTTTAGATGGTTTTTACTCTGTGTTGTATGAGATATTTGATCGGCATATTCCACGCCAACCCAACTTTCAAAGAAAATATCCACCATGGTTTAATAGTAATATTATTCGTAATATTAAAGAAAAAAATAAGATATTCCAGAAATTGAAAGAATTCAATTTAGATATTCATAGAAGTCAATTTTGCTCCTTACGAAAACAGATTAAAAAAGATATAAAAGTTGCATATGCGTAATACTGCAGGATTCTGAGAACTCTATTATCACAGATCCCTCGAAATTCTGGTCTTTCATAGAGAATAAAAGAGGTCACTCTCGGATTCCCGGAATTCTTTACTTTAATAATGTAGAATACAACAATCCTAAAAACATTGTCAATGGCTTTGCAAAATTCTTCAGCAGCGTCTACACTTCCTCTGACACACTTTTTGATATGAACGAAACAACAATTTCAAACAGACCTGTGATTAGTATGAATTCCGTGAATGAAAGCGAAGTTGTATTAGCTTTAAAAAAGTTGAAAGATAAATTTACCAGTGGCTATGATAGAATCCCAAGCTTTTTAGTCAAAGATTGTGCTCACAATCTAGCCAAGCCACTTCAAATAATCTTCAATACTGCACTAAAGACAAATACATTTCCACAGGTTTGGAAAAAAAGTAAAGTTATTCCCATTTTTAAAACAGGAGAGATAAATGACATGAAAAACTTTCGACCCATCACACTGCTATGTAACTTCGAGGCCTTTGAGATATGTATATATAATAGAATTTCTCCTAAGGTTCAAAATATAATAACTTCTGAGCAACATGGTTTTATGCAAAAGATCCACTATTACCAATCTAATAACATTTACACAAACTATAAGTTGCGCCTTAGAAAATCAACTCCAGGTGGACACAATATATACAGATTTTTCAAAGGCCTTCGACAAGTTGGACCACACTATACTTATTTCTAAACTCAATGAAATTGGTTTCGATTCAAGTCAACTACAATTCTTATATTCTTATCTTACAAATCGATCTCAATTTGTTGAATATAGAGGACACGAATCTGAGGAATACAATGCCACCAGTGGCGCACCACAGGGAAGCAACCTGGCTCCTCTACTGTTCTCCCTGTTCATCAATGACATAGGAATGAGTATGGATAGTGAAATTCTATTATTTGCCGATGAGCTGAAAGTTTTTCGTGTTATAGAGTCACCTAAAGACAGTCAAATACTACAAAGCGATTTGGATAAATTAGCCATCTGGTGCCTTTCGAACAAATTACCACTCAATTTAAATAAATGTAAATATTCCACCTTTTCCAATAAACACATCACAATTACACAATAAATAATCATATACTAGAAAAATCCGATAATTGCAAAGACTTGGGAGTATACTTTGACACCAAACTTTCATTTGCACTCCACATAGAGAAAAGTGTATCTGCTGCAAAAAGAATGTTAGGGCTTATATTTAGAAACTGTAAAGACTTCAAAAACATGGAAAGTTTCATCACTCTCTTCAATTCATTTGTCAGATCCCGCCTAGAGTATGGCTGTCTTGTCTGGTCACCTATATACGCTACATACAATCAATCTCTCGAATCCGTCCAATGACAGTTTATGAAATACGTCACTTACAAACTTGATGATGTCTACCCCAGTCAGGGAATAGATAATAATATATTGGATACTGAAGAACATATTATGCTTGCATATTTATTTACAAACTGGTAAACAGTCTTGTCAACTCACCCAAACTACTATCTCAACTAGACTTTCATGTACCAAGAATCAACGGTAGAAATGAACAATGTTTTTATTTACCAACACCAAGAACAAATATATTATTAAAATCTCCTTTATTTGCAATGTGTAATAAATTCAATCAAGTCTGCCACAAAGTTGACATTTATTCAACACCATTACACGTTTTCAAAAAAGAGATCAGAAACATTATGTTTGCAAAGCAACAATAACTATATATCATACTAAAAATCAAATAATTATTCAAATCTCGATCGCTTTGTTTTTTCTGTTTTTTTCTCTCTTTTCTCGGGAAATGTTCCATGAATGTATTACTATGTATTACTACTATTATTATTATTGTAACATCTAACATACTTCACACTTTCATACTAAAATTGTATACTGTGTCCTGTAATTGGGCCTAGCGCCTGTTTGGACAATAAATGTTTTTTTTTTTTATCAATTATCACCGTGTTGGAAGTTTGTATTGATATCAGGTAAATTTGTGTTCAGATTCTAAACTGTTCCTTTTTTTAAAAACGCTCCACCTTCGGTGTCACGTTTTTATTAGTTTACAGTTTTTCTTGTCTAATTGCTAGGCAACAGTTTCTCATTAAACAACCCAAATTTACCCGATGAAATACGAACCTCTCGTGCAATTTTAAGTGACAAAAATACTACCAGGAAACTGACTGTGCCATCCATCATACGGAAGACGGTCCATAGTTATATCCTGTTATGTTTGCTATTCACAACTGTCATTGCTCAATTTGTTATAAACATTTAAGTGATCTCGATACTCTCAATGGACGAATTGTAGAGAATCAAAATGCAAAGAAAATGAGGCCAGGCACGACTCGTATCGGATTATTTAGTAACGGAAAAATTGTGTTTTTTTTTAATTCATAACACCGCCATTTTTCAAGTTTTGGAGCAATCTCTCCACGAAATAGTGATTAATATGTACTTTATGTGTGTCAAACTCTGTCACTGTTACATTATTGGTTTTGGTATAATTGCAATTTGGTTTTTTTAATGCACTCACTGGATGCGTCATAGGTGATCCGATTTTGATAGTTGGAAGTATAGTACTACAAAATCAATATTCTCATTTTACATTGAAATGCTGCGAAATAGGTGAGAAATACTTGCAAAAATGACCGAAAACCGGCTCAGGAGTGGGGGTAGAGCAGCAGATTCATAACGGGCGCAGCGCGCTTGTATTCTATACACGCTTCCCCGCGTCTGCTGCTCAACCCAGTAAACATGTTATGCGTGGGCCTCTAGAGGCACTTTAAAAACAGACAACATAAGCGGTCCATAATCATGATACGTCGTCGACCCGGCTAGACTGTCGCGACAGCCATCAGTAGGCCGCCAGACTACCACCACCCGCTTCATTACATAGCGGGACTTCAGCGGATAGAGTTAAGATGAACTGATATTGCATGGTACAGATTACGGTGCGATTGCGGGTATCCTACTAATCAACGGCGTCATTCCACTGTTGGGATTTCATCAATGAGCTATGCAAATATATATGGGCGTCCAATTCAAAATGCAGTACATGGAAGTATAGGGTATCTTGGAAGGCAATGAGCATAAAGACGGTTTCAATGAAAACAAAATGGCCCATATAAGCGCATAAGAACAATCTGGCATTATATCTTCGAAAACAGTGAAACTTTATAATGGAGATAGGTCATTATTATACACAATAAATCCATCAAACATTCAGAATCGTCTGATTCTTGGACTAGATATATACAATTCATTGTTTTCACTCTCTGAAGCCACTAATTGTAGAGGATTTCTGAAAGTGTGGAGCCAGATTGTTTCTTTTTACCTAAACAGACAACTTTTTCTACATTTCAACCATTTTTATTGTATCTCCAATGGTTTCCAAGATACTCATCCATATTTCCCAGATATTGCATTTCAAACTGGCCTGGAAAAATATTTCCCCGAATAGATAGAATGACAACACACAAATCTGAAAAAATTCTTGGCACTGTGATTATTTTTCATGACCATATACTACAATGACCAGACAAAAGAAAATACCCGATTTGACATCGTACACGAAATCAGCAGTAGGGCCAACTGCCAACGTGATATTCAATGTTGCATTTTCATTACAGAGGTCACAGCGGTGTGGCGTGTAATGCCACATACTGTGTCAAAACGACATCAGCGCGATTATCTCAAATCTTTAACGGGTAATTTCTGGTTAAATTCAAAACTTCCATAATAAATATGCGTATGCTCAGCCAGAGCGGAAAACTGATATCATTCCAATTATTTACAGACATCGGTGTGCCGCTGCCGACATCTTACCGCAGTTAACAGCAACGGCCCGTCTATTTACCGCTCATTCATGTTTGCTGGGAACCCCCACTACTCAATCGCTTTCACGCACTCTCCCATTTTTGGGTCATGTTTGCAAGTATTTTTCACCTGTTTTGCAGCATTTTAACACAAAATCAGAATATACGTTTGGTAAAACTATAATTTTTCTCTCGAAATACTAAATACTACTCACACAATGAGTAGATGAAAGTTTAAAAAAAAACACTTGAAATAATTTAAGTAAAAAAGCATTAACAACTATAGTATCCTAGGTAGGTATACCTTTAAAAATGTTTTGAAAATATTTGTGTATATACATGTAGACACATTAATTAGAAAAAATCAAAACATTGAGTAATACAGGTAACACAGTCACGGTAATATAAAATGAAAGTAAGACAAATAAAATAAGTAAAAGTGTTTAAATATAAAATATGCGACAGCGCCTGAGTTTTTCACACAAAGTACATATTAATCACTACTATGTTATGGAAAGCCTGCACTACTACTTTAAAAGTGGTGGAGTCACGAATTTAAAAAAAAAACTGAATTTTTCTCCTTTATTAATAATCCGATCGAGTCGCGGTAAGGCTCCTTTTTTTGCTTGGTTCTATAATCCACAAAAAGGTTTTTTCAGATTATATAAAATTAAATTTTTTCGTTATTACAAATTATTGCATATTTTTAATCAATTTTCATAAATCATGCTAAACGACTTTTCAGGATTACTGTTTTTTCAGTTTCTCGTATTTTTCCAGATATTGAGGAAAATAGAACACAAATTTCATTTCAAAATGACATACAGAGAGTAATTATGCTAAGGTTGAGGAAATATTTTAGATAACAAAATAGTCTAGAATTATTGATAACTATCGCAAGGTCAAATATTGATAATCAGTAGTGTGGTGTTTTGTGGTTCCAAGGTGTTTACAACAAATATTATTCTATTTGAAAACAAGCCTCTTGTGTATTTTTATTAGCACTGACTGACAAGAATATATTTCTATTGTGGATAAAGTCGAAATTTCATATAAATGTTGGCTAAAAGAAGAAATATATTTGGTATCCCAAATAGGTAGTAGATTATAAAGAGAAAAAAAAAGATTTTCAAATTATAGGTCGATTGATGTTCCTACTTGAATTCCTATTATACTGTGCCCTCATAAAGTGTGGAAATGCTCCATTATTGTATGAATAATTATTTTTGTAGGTAAAACTTCGACAGATCGTTTTTTTATTTCAGTTTTCTACTTTAAAAATACCCCACTACCTTACAAGATATGACGTCATCGATTTTTTTTAAATGAAAGGGTATAATTTTATATCAAAAATTGAAATTCCATGTTGAAAAGGGAAACATTCTCAATTGAATATTGATAGAAAGATTTTTCTGTGAATTGAAAAATCCACGATTAAAATGAAGTTATTTTTTGTGAATGTCTAACAGAAAACAACTACTTCCCCGGCTAAAGCCACGCTGGACATTGAACTACATCTGATAGATATTCTGAAAAGGCCCTAACTCAAAAGAAAAAATCTGAAATTGAAAATTTGCATTTTCATTCAGATAGTTATTTGATTTTCTATTCCAGTCTTAATTAAGAACTCATAAAGATGAATGAGGCAAAGAAGAATGTTTTCCAAAGAGAGTACTCACCAGAAATCATTCAGTAACATTGACGAGGAGAGACATCGCATTCACTAGGTCTTCAATACATTTTGTCGACGAAAATCTATTTCACGCTTCCACGATCATCAGGAAGACCGGAAGAAATGGGAAACACATTTTCAAGAAGCAATCTCACTTTTCAAAGATGGAAAAAGTTAGAATCATTTCTTTTGGAGAGACACTTTGAAATTAGTGTTTTCTGACATTAAAACCTGTCATGGGGTATGATAGATTGATTTGTTGAAAATATAAACAGGATGTTCATAAAATCAGATGTGGAATCATCTGCGACTGAAAGATAAACTTTAGTCACTATCTTCCATCGTCAAGATAACCTCTTGTGGGGTTTCATGTTGAAAAGGGAAACATTCTCAATTGAATATTGATATTCCACATCTGATTTTATGAACATCCTGTTTATATTTTCAAAAATCAATCTATCATACCCCATACAAAGGTTTTATGTCAGAAAACACTATTCAAAGTGTACTCCAAAAGAAATGATTCTAACTTTCCATCTTTGAAAAGTGAGATTGCTTTGAAAATTGTTTCCATTTCTTCGTCTTCTGATGATCGTGAATTTGAAATAGATTTTCGTCGACAAAAATGTATTGAAGACCTAGTGAAGATGTTCTCCAGCAATGTTACAAAAGATTCTGGTGAGTACTCTTGGAAAACATTCTTCTTGCCTCATTCATCTTTATGAGTTCTAATTAAGACTAATAGAAAAAATCAGATAACTATCTGAAATGAAATTTTATTCAGATTTTCTTAGTTAGGTTTCAGATATCTATCAGATGTTTCATGTCCAGGTTTTAGCCAAGTCTTATGTTAGAATTCAAAAAATAATATTTAATCGTGGATTTTTCAACAGAAAACTTCATCAATTCAATTGAGAATTTCCTTTCAACATTGAATACCCACAAGAGGTTATCTTGACGATGTGAAGATAGGACAAAGTTTATCTTTCAGTCGCGAATGATTCCACATCTGATTTTATGAACATCCTGTTTATATTTTCAACAAATCAATCTATCATACCCCATGACAGGTTTTAATGTCAGAAAACACTAATTTCAAAGTGTCTCTCCAAAAGAAATGATTCTAACTTTTTCCATCTTTGAAAAGTGAGATTGCTTCTTGAAAATGTGTTTCCCATTTCTTCCGGTCTTCCTGATGATCGTGGAAGCGTGAAATAGATTTTCGTCGAAAAATGTATTGAAGACCTAGTGAATGCGATGTCTCTCCTGCGTCAATGTTACGAATGATTTCTGGTGAGTATCTCTTTGGAAAACATTCTTCTTTGCCTCATTCATCTTTATGAGTTCTTAATTAAGACTGGAATAGAAAATCAGATAACTATCTGAATGAAAATGCAAATTTTCAATTTCAGATTTTTTCTTTGAGTTAGGGCCTTTCAGAATATCTATCAGATGTAGTTCAATGTCCAGCGTGGCTTTAGCCGGGGAAGTAGTTGTTTTCTGTTAGACATTCACAAAAAATAACTTCATTTTAATCGTGGATTTTTCAATTCACAGAAAAATCTTTCTATCAATATTCAATTGAGAATGTTCCCTTTTCAACATGAATACCCCACAAGAGGTTATCTTGACGATGGAAGATAGTGACTAAAGTTTATCTTTCAGTCGCAGATGATTCCACATCTGATTTTATGAACATCCTGTTTATATTTTCAACAAATCAATCTATCATACCCCATGACAGGTTTTAATGTCAGAAAACACTAATTTCAAAGTGTCTCTCCAAAAGAAATGATTCTAACTTTTCCATCTTTGAAAAGTGAGATTGCTTCTTGAAAATGTGTTTCCCCTTTCTTCCGGTCTTCCTGATGATCGTGGAAGCGTGAAATAGATTTTCGTCGACAAAATGTATTGAAGACCTAGTAATGCGATGTCTCTCCGGTCAATGTTACGAATGATTTCTGGTGAGTACTCTCTTTGGAAAACATTCTTCTTTGCCTCATTCATCTTTATGAGTTCTTAATTAAGACTGGAATAGAAAATCAGATAACTATCTGAATGAAAATGCAAATTTTCAATTTCAGATTTTTTTTTTGAGTTAGGGCCTTTTCAGAATATCTATCAGATGTAGTTCAATGTCCAGCGTGGCTTTAGCCGGGAAGTAGTTGTTTTCGTTAGACATTCACAAAAAATAACTTCATTTTAATCGTGGATTTTTCAATTCACAGAAAAATCTTTCTATCAATATTCAATTGAGAATGTTTCCCTTTTCAACATGAATACCCCACAAGAGGTTATCTTGACGATGGAAGATAGTGACTAAAGTTTATCTTTCAGTCGCAGATGATTCCACATCTGATTTTATGAACATCCTGTTTATATTTTCAACAAATCGAAATTCCATATTTTTCTGTAGGGGTACAACCACGTTCAATATCCATATTTGAGGAAATAAAAGATTACAAAATGAAATAATAGTTCAATCAATTCATTTGTTTCTGCTTGATAGTAATGCCTATTTCTGGACATGGCTACGTGTGATTCTAGGAATTAACTTGGTGTTTCCATAATAAATATATGAATGTTCTGGGAACGGAAGTTGATAAATAGTAATTTATGTTAGTAGTCTTGAAAAAAATAACATATACAACATGGTAAAATAATATATACACTGTTAAATCCCTCTCAGCTCAAATATCTTGTTGCTTCGGTCCTTAGGATTTAAACTTTGCACTTGGGCTATAGTAGTATATCCTTCTCAACCTTGGTGAATTATATACTTTTTCATTTCTATATGATATCTACAGTGCTGAATTCATTCTAAGCAACGATAATCAAAATACAATCATGTTAATTGGATTCACCAACTTTGAGGATAGAAATCTTTGAATATGATTAATTTATTTTCTCATCTCATCAAATACATTTTAGCCTAGCTGAAATTACCTTGTTGAGATTAATCTATTGGTATTTTCGAATCATAAATGTTATCACTGAATCCTAAATACGATCAACTGGACGCAGAATTTTTGGGTATTCTGAAAAGAGGGTGCTAGTAAATCCCTTGACACCCTGTATACTTAGCACTTTATTTATTCACTCGTTCTGAGGGGGACAGTGATTAGGGTGACGTAGGAGAAGATAACTATTTGCAATGTTAAAATGATATACCAGGTGTCAACGAATCTATTAGACAAGTCATAACTTCTAGAATATTAGGTGTATCAAAAGGAGATTTGTTATAGGTAAATGGTATGTGAAGAGGAGAGTTTTCGCATATTTTTAAATGGAACACCTTGTATATTGTAACATTTTTGGATTTCTAAAACAATTCTGGATCAGAATGTGACATTTTAAAAAGTTTTTACGCCTACTTCATTTTTTTAGAGTCACTTTTAATATTGCATCTAGGTGGCCATGATCGAACGTAAACTAATCTGAGGTCCTCAAGTGATGTCAGAAAATTACAATCGCAAATATTTAGTGACTATTGCTAGATAGGAATAATAAGACAAGTTGACAAAATTACATTTTCGTATCTAACTATTATTTTTCAAATGGCGACCATTTTTTGACAAGCACTTTCCGAAAAAAGAATTTTTTTACGAATCTAAAGATACTAATTTATTTGCGATTGGATTAAAAATAAGAACATAAATGAAATATTACTAAGGAAAATACTGGATGATAAATTATTTACTTTTGTCAAGTGTGCCATGGATAATAATTTATTTACTTTCATTGTAGTAAATTTTCAGAGTGCATTCCTTCTTGTTCAAGACACATTTCAGCTCGGTCAATTGTTTCTCTCAACACGTTTCGTAACATTTGAGGCGTTATACTTTTAAATGCCCGTAGAATTCTTTCTTCTGAAATTTCAAGAGTGGCTGATGGGGCTGTTGCATAGTAAAAATTAATTTTCTTTAATCCCCAAATAAAGAAATCGAGCACAGTAAGATCCGGTTTGCGGGCGGGCCACCGTACTGGACCATTGGTTGCAATAACTTGATTATTAAAATAATGCTCTATTAAGTAATTGATGCGTTGAGAAGCCAAGGCGGACAGTGACAATTCCATCATTTTGTGAAAACGCAATTTAAAGTTAAATCATTTTGATGAATTCCCTACAACTCTCCGTTCATATAATGCTTCTGCGGCCGCTAGATCTCAGCACATTAGAAATATTCACTTGTATTCTTTTGCAACCAACTTTTCATTATGTATTAACTATCTATATAACCAACCGCACTCAGTCACTTGCTCTACCCCTTGGCTTCTCACTGCCTCAATTAAGAACTTCTCTGGTATTATGAGGGGGTGCTCCATCTTGTTGGAAGTAAATTCGCCGGAAAACTGCTAAAGGTAGATTATTAAGATGATCCTCGATTCTATTTTGAAGAAAACCTGAGTAGCTAACCCCTGTTAACTGACCTTGAAACAATATTGGCCCAACTATTCTGTTTCCAACGATACCAGCCCAGACATTGACGCCAAACCTTTCTTGAAAATTTCCCTCTCTCATTGCATATTGATTTTGGTGGGCCCAGTACCGAGTATTTTGCTTATTGAACATATACTATTATTTGTAAATCGTTCTGCCTCTCAATTTCCTTCTTGCCTAAAACGATTCTCAACATACGGAAAATACTGATGGGCTGGATGTTGCCGATTGGGATATCTCTGAGCATACAACTCAGCAGCATTCCTTGAATTTCTATGACATTCTCCAAATATTAAGAACATGTCCACTTTGAGTATATATTATTTTGAAGAAAAATTATACTGAAATTTAACGAAAATTAAGAAACTTTTACTGTCTGCTCATAAAGCTTATGTTACTGTCATTACCTAAGTGAGTGTGTAAAAATAACTGCAAAATATTATGCATCATGGCTATCCATGGCACACTTGACAAAAGTCAATAAATTATTATCCAGTATTTTCCTTAGTAATATTTAATGTATGTTCTTATTTTTAATCCAATCGCAAATAAATTAGTATCGTTAGATTCATCAAAAAATCCTTTTTTTCGGAAATTGTTAAAATGGTAGCCATTTGAAAAATAATAGTTATACACAAAAATGTAACTTTGCCAACTTGTCTTATTCCTATCTATCATACTAGTCACTAAAACTTTGCGATTGTAATTTTCTGACATCACCTGAGGTCCTAAGATTTAGTTTACATCCGATCATTGCGACCTAGATGCAATATTAAAGTGGCTCTAAAAAAATTAAGTAGGCGTAAAAACTTTTTAAAATGTCACCTTCTGACCCAGAATTGTCTCAGAAATCCAAAAATGTTACAATATACAGGGTGTTCCATTTAAAAATTCAAAACTGGGGCCATTTCCGGTGAAACCGGAAAGTGAAAAATATCCAAAAACTCCCCTCTTCACATGCCATTTACCACATCTCATTTTGATTCACCTAATATTCTAGAAGTTATGACTTGTCTAATAGATTCGTTGACACCCGGTATATCGTTTTAACATTGCAAATAGTTTTTCCAATAGAACTCTATTTTCTCCAATGAAGTGGGTTGCTGCCACTGTTTCGTTATATTACAAGGATGTTCCAAGAAATGCAATTACTAGGAATTGACCAAAAATAGCTTGATCTATTTTATGGACAGCCGGGAACCAAGAGCTCTGATAATCAGTCAGTAGATCTGAGCTATCAAAGCTCTTGGGAATAATAGTTATAAACCCTTCTAAATATTTTTCTGACAAACATCTAGTATTTACAAATTGTGCTAGGTCATTCCAAAAATTGAGAAATTTCATATTGGACAAAGTCAAATTGGAAAACATCAAAAATACATATGAAAATATCTCAAACATTTCTCCTCTTGACATTTTAATAAAAATATTATTACTAGTGCCCTATCTTTTTGATAAACAAGACGAATTATCTTTGTTTTCTACAGAAAAACCTGATCAACTTCATTTTATATTTATTGATTGACCTATAACATTTTCCTATCTTCTTAGAGTTCATGTATTCTGCATCTTAATCATTGGTTATAAATAGACCACATAAAATATTGCAAGCATTCTACAATTTACTTGAAATGAGGTTTCAATATTTTGTTTTAGCTGTTTTTATAAATAGCCACAAGGTTATGGCACGAACTGAATTTTATTTAAAGTAGTTTTATTAAGTATACAATATGCAGTGAGGGACAAATGTTATGTATCTCATTATAGTGTGATTGCATTTTATGGAAGAGTTATAGATTTGACAATTTTTATACAAAATGGAAGTGAAAAGCAATTCCCCTCAAATGTATTTTTTTTTTTAAGTATTCATTTCAATCAGCAATCAAACCAGACTTGAAAACCACTCCTATATTTTTTTTGTACATAGTGCATTAATAACTATATATAATTTAAAAAAAAATTTTAATTTTCCTTTTTAACCTTAAAATTCCAATATTATCAGTCATTGTTCAAATGAAAAACATCATTAGAAAATAAATCTTTATTCAAATAATAAGTTATACATTATTACATAGTAAGGATTGCTATTGGAGTAAAAAAAAATTTCAACCAAATAACCAATATTTATTAGCTCTCTATGAATAGAGGATAATATGCATTTCACCAAAAAAAACAACAACTTCATTCACACTATTCAAACTCATCTTCACGCCCAGTTCTCAGTCATCAGTCTCTGCGTTTCTTGCGCGACTCCTGTTCCTGAAAAGACAGAAAATACATGCAATAGTTTTTAACCAAAAAGTTAATTTCTCAACTTCTGATTGGCAGTAAAATATTTACAAAAAAAAAATAATTCAAAAATGTTTCAAGAAAACTAAGTATGTGCAAAGAAATTGTAAATATTTTCTCTAATTTCTCATTCTTTTTGTATTTCCTACATGAATTGGCTTTCCTTATTCCTCTCTATAAAAAAACATTAACATTAATACAATATATTCTAAGAAGTTTGGATTTGGATACATAAAAGATAAAATATAGTAGAAGGGTCAAATGAATGACTACTCAAACATCCTGATGAAAGTACCACAGCAAGAAAGTTGAAAGAATTATATTTTATTACTGCACCCCAATGTTTGTATTTAAAATACAAAGTACTACTGAGGGAGTATTGCAAACTAGTATAAAATTTAAGGGGTTCAAATCATTGCTAATGTAGCAACAGTAGTTAAATTATTTTTTCATTGTATGATAATTTCGATGATATGAAGCATAGGGCATATTCAGAACGAACTCCAAAAAAGGAATTGCTGGTACTCCTACTGATGAATTTATTTTACTATCTTGACTACACCTAACTCCAGGATGTAATTTATTCTTCGAAGAAACAAATTTATCGAAAAAAAAAGCATAGCTTGTAGACCAACGTAGAAAGTACAAGTAGAAGATATTTGAGTCAATGCAACAATTATTTTTTCATATAAATTCCAATTGGTAATTTGCCATGACTCAGTAAAATTGTTGTGAGAAAAAAATAAAATTAAGGAATAAATCTTTAGTGAGTTCATTATTATTTATAAGTGTTCACTCCCAGAGTACTGGAGCGCATCATTTCTGATATAAATTCAAGAGAATTGATAAGGTCACATACACATCTATAAAAATACTACCATGTGAATTTGAATCACCTTGAATTTGTGATTAACTTGTTTACCATGCATATGGTTGAATGATTATCATGTATTAAGATAAGTTTATTATTTTTGGTAAATTTTCTAAAAGATAAGTTTATTATTTTTGGTAAATTTGCTGTATTGGAGCTCCACCTCTGATTTTAATGGTACTTCAGTATTTTTGACTCCTGAACATGAATCTGCAATAAAAACTTCAACCACTGAAAACCAAAAAAATCGCCGTTTTTCTTTCAGCAACATCTACATGCTCTGAATCTACTGTTTCACACACTTCTTCATAACACTTCTTCATAACAAAAAATCTTATTTTCATTTTTGTTATGTTGGCAGCACACTAATTGCACCGCCAACTTTTCGAATTCAAATCCTTGATATTACTTCCCCTTCATTGAAACTTTTTCAATTGTATATTGATGCCATTAGATTAATAAATAATTTTCAAAAGTATGTAATGGAACATAATGAAACGAGTAGTATTTAATTATGGAATAAGTAGAATTTGATTATTTTTAAATGGATGAATTGGAAATGTATTTATTAATGTGGAGTTGATAACAACTGAGAAAGTTTGAATGAAGGCGAAGTAATACTTACTGATTTAAATTTGAAAAGTTGGCCGTGCACTTTATGTGCTGCCAACATGACAAAAATGAAAATCTCTAATTTCATGTTAGAAATCGTGCAAAAAGTGTTTTCTTACAGAGGTTATGAAAGGATGATTACTGGCTAGAATAAATTATTTTGATGGTGCATTTTGATGGTTTTTGTGGTAGAAAATGCAGTTTGAAAATAATATTTTGGACCTTTGAAAGTATTAGAGAACCCCAAGTTTTGATTGCAGATTCAAAAATACATAAGAACCCAAAAAATCATTGAAATCAGGGATGGAGCCCAGATACGGCAAATTGACCTTATTTTAAATAACAAATTCATTCAGATTCAATACATGATAAAAAGGATTGTTAACTTTTTGTTAAAAAAAGCATTCCTTATCTATACATGTATTACATATCCTGACTGGCTTAATCACTTACGATTAATGCCCATACCAAACAGCTCGACCTAAAGAGTTGAAATTTAGGCAGTTTATTATGACATAGAAAGGTTTTTAGATATTCCATCCCAAAAGGGGTGAGAAGAATGGTGAATGTACTGTTAGTTTTAAAGTTAGAGTCATGGAAATTCGTATTTTGGGCTTTTCTTTTCAAATGAAGAAACACTTATTTCAGGGTTTTTAAAAATTCAACCCTAAGGGGGTTAAAATGGGGATTGAAATATTGTATAAGAGTATGGTTAGTTTTCAAGAGTTGGTATTTGAGGTCTTTGTTACAAATGTTTCAGTATTTTTTTGGAAATTCAAGCCCTAAAGGGTTGAAATGGGGGTTGGAAATTTGTATGGGGGTTCCGTTAGTTTTTAAGTAAAGGTCATAAAAATTGGTATTGAGGTCTTTATCACAAATAAAGGAATACGTGTTTTTAGAAATCTAATCCCCAAAGGGATTAACCCTTTCGCAGCAGAACACTCAGGTCCAATAGGTTATACGTTTTGTGTCGTAAAATCAAGTCTAATTCCCTATCGGTAAAATATTTTCTAGACATATTTTGCACTCAAATATACCGCAAGACAATCGAAACAAACAGGTGTAGATATCCTGCAGTGATCGCAACAACTAACTGTTTTGCGGTCAGTGGTAGCATTCTGATGGGAATCGCCACCTCCTCCCACCCAATCACTATCTTTTGAACGTAAGAAACTACGCTAGCGAATATATGGGACTCAAGAAGTCAAAACCTTCTTACTTTTACAATGCGAGCAATTAACCCGTTGGCGAATATAATCGTCTTGAGCAGCGAAAGGGTTAAATGGGGGGTAAAAGTTTGTATGGGGGTTCTGTTAGTTTTCAAGTTAGGGTCATAAAAATTGGTGTTTATTACAAATAAAGGAATATGTGTTTCAGAGATTTTCTAAATTCAACCCCTAAAGGGGTGAAATGGGGGTTGAAAATTTGTATGGGGGTTCCATTAGTTTTCAAGTTAGGGACATAAAAATTGGTATTTGAGGTCTTTGTTACAAATAGAGAAATACATGTTTCAGTGTTTTTAGAAATTCAACCCATGAAGGAGTGAAACGGGGAGGGTGAAATTTTTTATGGGGTTCCCTTAGTGTTTTGGCTCTCTGTTACAAACAAATAAATCGTGATTAAAACCTTATTTGAAAAATTTTCCCTCAAGGGGTGAAACGGAGTTAGTGAATTAGTAATAGTCAAATCAAACAAGATAACGGGATACCGGGAAGCGGCCTACGCTAGATGGAACCACACATGCCACCCAAAATAAAAAGGAAAAAATAGTTCAAAATGGTAAGGAAAAGGGATAAAATGGATAAGAGGGAAAGGAAATATACCTATCTCCTATTACCTTCTGGGTCAGAATGATCAAAAGTCTTCTGAAGATTCCAATGAAGTCCACAAACAGATCTAGTGAATGGGTTACAAAGTCTCTGCTTCCTGCTCTACGTTTCTCAATGATAACCTGTGTGTCGAATAGAACGAATCCACACATGGCTAGAAGTCCCAAATATAATTGTGTCTGGTAGACCCAAGCAGCTCCGAAAAACAAGTTGGCCAAGGAGAGCACCATCAAAGCTGTCAACATTGACATCAAAGTACCTCCTAGGTACAGCCACTTTCCTCTTTCCGATAACATGGCGCAGATGGAGAAGCATACAAAGACCGCAGATGTTGCAAAGAAGGATGTTACGATTATGTTGGGGTTGACCATGATAACGTGTTCTAGAAGTGGCCCCATGCCGACTCCTGTCAGAGCACTGAAACCCAGTAGGTAGCCCACTCTTTTGGTCATTGCTTTTCCATTGTCATCGGGTGTGCTCATCAGAAGGAAGAAGCACACCAGAGCTCCTATTGCCGAAATGAATCCCGCTTGTAATATGTTGGTGAAAAGATGGACTGATGCCCCGACAGCGGCAGCCATTGTGGACATCGCCAAACAAGCATAAACATTTTTGAGGTGCTGTCTCACTGGTTTCTCGCTGAAAACAAAGACAAATAATCAAATTAGTGACAAATCGAGCACTACAAGATAATTAACTTACAGTTTATTATTAAAAGAATTTAGAAATGTTTGCACAGACGCAGCTGCCATAATAAACTATTTACTTTTCGATTTTCAACTTTTTATTGTTGCGAAACACTGATCAAATCACCAATTTCGACTGTTTATTCACTTCACAACTACTTCTGCAGTGCTATCGCTTCTGAAATATCACTATCTCTCACCTCACTGACCCTTTACGTGGAATAATATAAATATACGTAAATTGATTGCACCACAAATAATGAAACACGTCAGTCGTATGATATTTTTCCAGATTTCTCTAGTAGGATGCGTAGCTTCTGCTGATTGGTGCAAATCACAGAACAATGTTATAGTTCTGTGGTGTATTTAAGCACAATTTCTATCGAGTCTATCGACTATCGACCTAGGTATCAATCATTTAACGGAAACTGCGTTCTTTTTTAAAGTATCCGATTTTGATTAATTTTTCCAGCATACTATTGGTTGATTTGACGAAATCGCAAATGAACTAACCCACTACGAGATGAGTTATATGCACAGAACTCAAATAGTGAATAAGTTCTGTAGATAAATGACTTGCCAAGAGCCTAAGCTGTGAATATTTGAACTGCAAGAAATACGATAAACATTTATTCGAAACCGCCATCACCACCAACATCGTCATCCTGTCACTTCGAAGTACAAATCACAGATGTCGTCACCACAAAACCCACTAAACTTTTGTTGAACTAACATAGAGTGCGTTCCACTAAGCACTCACAACGATCACGCTCACAACCACGGTTTTCGCCGTTCCACTTGGTTCTGGGCGTCACAGTCATAAACTCAAGTGGAATGGATTTTGGAGCGTTTTGAGCGTTCATTTAAATAATACAAATGGCGCGGTTATGTTACAATTTGTAAGTGGTATCATTAAGTTTTTGCTTTGCTTTGCTTGGCTTGTTTTTTTATGGTTTATCCAAAATACTGGATAATATACCAGTAAACGGGGGCTATAGCCACAAATTCGACCCCCCTTCAGTGGGCAAACGGGATTGTCTCACTCGAAATGATACCACGAATGCCCAAAACTTTCACAACAATAATTAATAACTTTGCGATGCACGTGGAACGGCTGTACAAAAACTAACATTAACCTGACTTTCTGCCCGCGTGGTAGACGTCCATCCACCACGACACCAGAAAGTCGAATCCATCATTAAGTTTTATTAATTATTGGTTAACTAGATTTATTAAAAAAAATACATATATACTTCCATTTTAGAGGAGTATTTAACTAATTTATGTTCGTATATAATAAAAATGCCTTTTACAGCGACAGTCGGAAATTTGTTGGTGCGTCGAAATAATGCTTCACAAAGTACTAGTTCGTCCAGCTCAGATGAAGAATGGAATACAATTTTACAAAAATATAATCGTGAAAAACGAAAACCTAGACCACGTATTATTGATTACGATAATGTAATTACTCGTTATTCAGATGAAGAATTTAAAAGTCATTTCAGGTAAATTATTTTTTGTCACTTAATACACTGTAGATTTTGAAAATTTTACTCATAGTTCTTTATTGATCTCTTTAGACTTTCAAGATGTACATTCAATTATTTACATGAGCTGATACAAGATGATTTAGTTCGACGTGTTCCCGGATGTCCTACAATTCCTTCTCGTCATCAATTGATGATGGCCACAACAGATTCTTATAGGTCAATTTTTTTTTAATGAACTCTTTTAGTGTAATGTACCATAATTCTCAAGTATAAAATTAAAACCTTTTTTTCATAGATCAGTCTGTGACAGATTTAACGTAGGACGAGCTACTGCTGTAAGAGCTGTACGTCGAGTGTGTCATGCCATATTCAAAAAAGCTTTCAGTTTCTCGAAACGCTCACGTCGACCCACCTCTTGAGATGGATCGTTGTGGGCTCGGCGTGAGCGAAATTAATGACGTCATAAGTGACGTTTTCGCCACGACCATAACGACCGTGGTCGTTATGTGGAACGGCTGAAGGTATATTTTGATCATTGTGAGCGCTTAGTGGAACGCACTCATATGGTGCGTTCCGCTAAGCACTCACAACGATCACGACCACGGTTTTCGCCGTTCCACTTGGTTCTGGGCGTCACAATCATAAACTCAAGTGGAATGGATTTTGGAGCATTTGAGCGTTCATTTAAATAATACAAATGGCGCGTCTAAAAAAACAAAACAAAAGGTTGATGAGGTTATGTTACAATTAAGTGGTATCATTAAGTTTTATTAATTATTGGTTAACTAGATTTATTAAAAAAAAATACATATATACTTTAATTTTAGAGGAGTAATTAATTAATTTATGTTCGTATTATAATAAAAATGCCTTTTACGGCGACAGTCGGAAATTTGTTGGTGCGTCGAAATAATGCTTCACAATGTACTAGTTCGTCCAGCTCAGATGAAGAATGGAATACAATTTTACAAAAATATAATCGTGAAAAACGAAAACTTAGACCACGTATTATTGATTACGATAATGTAATTACTCGTTATTCAGATGAAGAATTTAAAAGTCATTTAGGTAAATTATTTTTTGTCACTTAATACACTGTAGATTTTGAAAATAGTACTCATATAATTCTTTATTGATCTCTTTAGACTTTCAAGATGTACATTCAATTATTTACATGAGCTGATACAAGATGATTTAGTTCGACGTGTTCCCGGATGTCCTACAATTCCTTCTCGTCATCAATTGATGATAGCTCTTTGGAAAAGGGCCACAACAGATTCTTATAGGTCAATTTTTTTTCAAATGAACTATTTTAGTGTTATGTACCATTATAAAATTAAACCCTTTTTTTCATTATTATCATAGATCAGTCTGTGACAGAATTAACGTAGGACGAGCTACTGCTGTAAGAGCTGTACGTCGAGTGTGTCATGCGCTCACGTCGACCCACCTCTTGAGATGGGTCGTTGTGGGCTCGGGGTGAGCGAAATTAATGACGTCATAAGTGACGTTTTCGCCACGACCATAACGACCGTGGTCGTCATGTGTAACGGCTGAAGGTATATTTTGATCATTGTGAGCGCTTAGTGGAACGCACTGATAGAGATTACTCAGCATTCTTAATCGAAATTTCTGAAAATAGATACTGAGGGATTACCAGATCTAAAAAAAAAGAAATACATTTCCACAACTTTCTTGCTTACCCAACATTCCTCAATATATCTCTAAGTTGGTGACGCGGTGCTGTTATTTCTGAACAAAGAACTACTTTTCATTCCGAATATTTTGTTGCGGATTCAAGTGAAAACGTCAAAGATATAACATATTCTACATATAAACCCCAATACATTATCTTGATATTTTTTCCAAGAAATGCTCACTATAATCCATTTTGAAATGAGTTCTCTGATGTTGAGGATATTCCATCATTTTTTATACAAATGTTTGTCTTCAAAGATAAATTAGTGGAGTAAGTGTCATCAACACATTGAGGCACAGAGGAAATACTTAGGAATGCTGTCCTCTGGGGCTATCTCAAATACATTAAAACACCGAATCTTTTCAACAACTGAAATTTCTCAATCTACTTCATTGAATGAAATACGCTTATGAGAGTTAAATCATAAAAATTCAATACCCAACGACTGATGGAAATAAATCATCTTTCTATTTTAGAATACAGATAATAGCTAGCGCCTCCTTTGTAGCGGTATCTAATCAAACAGGCCCTTCAGATTTTTCTTTTGTTTTAAATAATGAAAAAAATATATATAAAAACAATGTTTGATAGAATTATGAACATGTCCTCAGCTTCTTGGGAGGAATATTTATGTGAAAATCAAAATATTTCAGGATATGAACACATACGTTACCCATTACTTTCCGTGTTTGGTTAGTTACTGAATGACACGGAACTAGAAGTTCTCAATCAACAGCCAATCAGAAAATATGCCATAACGTCATGTGAACCAAGGTTACACAATAATCATAGTTGCCTTCACCCGTTCACCAGCAGGAAAGAGAGACGTTTGGATTTCAGAAAATTTTGTATGAAGTGATCACCAAGCTAATCCAGTGAAAGTTACTCAACAAACGCTCATTTTCAGAGATATGTCACTTCTGTCACTCACAAAATGAAAACAATGCACCTAATTTATAGGAGAGCCCTCCACGAATAACTGTTGCGTTCCAATCATAGAAATGTAATATAGAAATGTAATTAATATACTGACTAGAACGCGTTTAGTCTACTGCGCACCCGAATTTCGTGGCACCCTTATGCGATAGCAAGGAGGACACTAAACAATGAAGAAGAGTATGACTTCATAAGCATATTACATGCGTGCGACGAAGATAATCAACTGAACGTATGACGGTAGTATTTATATCATCTATTTGTAAACATAACGGCGTTGTCGGTTGGCACTTATAAGCGTTGCCAAATCATTCCAATTTTCTTTAATTCCTTTGTGTTCGGTTTGGTTTGGATGTGTCTTTTTTGTTATAGTGATTATAGTGGATAAATTGAAAACTGTTGTATATAATGAAGTGTTACATTAGTTTGTAGTAGTAGGTAATGATATGTGGCCATGCTTATTTATACATATTGCCTTTTCAGTGTGTCCATAAAGTAACGCATACATTCATTATTAGCTAAATGAACAATATCATTAAAAATTCCCGAAACAGGTCGATTTTTTATTTTAATTTACTGTTTTTAAAAATAATAATCCAATATACAGGGTGATCTACCTTCGAGAGATGACGTCATCAGCGGTGGTTTTATTAAATGAACACCCTCTTTTTTTTTATTTATGAGTTAACTTGCTGATTCCAAATTGGTAGAGGGTGGGCAACAATACAAAAGGTGTTTTAAAAATTTTATTAGAAAGTTATGCGATACTGTATTTCACAAAAAACGAAATGAAGAATAAACGTATTAAGAATTATTATATGAAATTACGTAGTTATGCAGCTACTGGATACACTACCAAAGATGCATCAAAATGTTGCGGTGCGCCTTCTGCGGTCAAAATTATTGGCTATTTGAATATCAGGAAAGAGCTGGGTCAAATCAGGAATTAATGTATTTTGTAAGAAATCCAGGTGCCGACAAAATTACGTCTCGTCTTGTTGATTATTTTCATTAACTGTAGGTCTACCTTGGTTTGGTGCACCCCTCACGTGTCCTAATTCTCTGTATTTTCGCTCTATTCTGCTTACAGTAGATTGTGAAATAAGTTCACCATCTGGGTGCATTTCATGGAATAATCTGCATACCTCTTGTTGAGTCCGCATCATATCGCCAACACCAATCATAATTAAAATTTCAATCCTTTCCCTTTCAGATGAAGGCATTTTCAAAAAACAGTTTTAATATGATACATTTTGAAGCGTCAACAATACAGAATTAAACAAATGGCAAAAAATATTCTCAAACAATGAAAATATACGGTATAGTCGAGAGGCAAAGATCACTAAGATAAAATCTTAACAAAAATTATACCGACGAAAACGGAACTAAAAACCAAAAAATAAAATAAACCTCCTTAGTCCTAATAACTAAGCATCTAAACTAATGTGAGTAACTAATTTTGAGTAGGCGCCAAACAAACAAGCTAGGTAAAGCGTAAAATGATGGCATCGAGATGCACGGGGGCATTCTGATAATTTTTTCGAAGTAATTTAATGATCTTCGTTGATTATTCGTTTGGCGCCGACTCGAAATTAGTTACTTACATTAGTTTAGGAGCTTAGTTATCAAGACTAAGGAAGTTTATTTTATTTTTTGATTTTCAGTTCCGTTTTCGTCGGTTTAATTTTTTTTTTAAAAAAGTTTTTATTTTCAATTTTTTGTGCTGAAATATACTAATTACTACCTACTTAACTTTTGAATAATTCCAAAATACTTACTTATACCCACCTTACTTCAACTAATAACAGTTAAATAATACGATTATCTACTTCAACTATTTATTGTTATATATTATAAATTATTTTTGGTAGTTCGGTAAGTTCATTTAATCACTTTGTATATAATTCCATCCTTCCATAGAATGTTATCATTGTGACGGATGTAGGAGAACAAAAATAATGACAATAGCGATCTGTCAATGTCAACTACATATGTGTGCCAATGTTCACAAGTGAAAAATCAATCATCCCCTATTTTTCTACCCATAGGGGTGGATTAATTCCTTCCGAACCCAAATATGATCAACTATGAGGTATATTCTGGTAATAAAAAAATCATCCAAATCGGAAAACCCAGTACAAAGTTATGCCTGATAGAATCGATTAACGGATCAAAATTCAGAGGGTGAACGATAAATATTTTTTTTGCTACCCTTAGGAGTGGATTTTTTTCGAATTCAAATGGGACTAACTTTGGAGTATGCCCTATCCAATGAAAAGAGAATAATCGGAATCGGACTCCTCTGTAAAAAGTTATGCGTGGTCATACATAAAAAAAATATACGCGTCGACTAGAGAACCTCCTCCTTTTTGGTTTCGTCGGCTGAAAAATGGATATATACAATGACAATGGCACCCACATCAAATGTGACCTTATAACTTACTCATTTTTCAAATATTGAGGTAATAGTGCAATGAAGAATCTTGATAGAAATACCTATTCAATTATAAGGATATGTAAAACATGTCTCATATATCTTCATATATTAGATGTGTGGAAGAGTGAACATTTTTTACACAGGTATATAACATTTATATTCACAATTCTCTGTACCTTTGATGCATCATCTATTTAAAAAAAAACGTTTTATGATGATATACCCTATTTTCCATTACAAGCAATGCCACTGGAATTGTTCCGCTACTGCGAGGAGGACATAAACAACAATGGCGGCCACCATGCATGGGACATTTCGCGCAGCTTGAAACGCATTCTAGTCAGTATATTATAATTACATTGTCAGTATATTATAATTACATTTCTATGGTTCCAATTAACAGTGCTGCTCCTAAAGTGGCGTATGGTCAACCTACACATAACACATACATAGCCGTCATTAGTATGCAAAGAGAGTAAACGTTATCTGTATAGGAGGTACTAATAAGCTCTAGTCGATCAGAATTTTGTAGCATTAACGTCTCATAGTGACGTACATGGACATGAGTACAGGTGCCTGCGTAACATACAGAGTGGTCCAATATACAATCAAGAGCCTGTAACTCTCAGATATTAGAGTGCGGAATCTGCCACTGTCCAGGGAGAATAGTGAATTTATTAGTGGTTTAAAATGAAAAGAATGGTGGCCATGACATGTCTATATACGTCACTATGACTCACAAATGATCTTTCATCTCTTTCTATTATTGTCTTATGAGGAATGGACTCTCCTACTCAGATAACGTTTACTCTCTTCGATTAGTATGTGTATTCATCCACTCTGGGTGCAGTATTAGGATAATACTGCCAACAAAATTTATAAGGTCGGAAAAATGTATGAAAAATGAATAATTAATTGATAACTCGTTTTTGAAATCGTATATAGTGTTGAATGCTTGAGTTTTATGTAGAAATGATATCATTTATTCCTTGAATTTCCCAATTCATTTTGAGATTTTGTGATGTTGACAATTCTGTGCCACAAGAAACGCCATCATTCAAAATGAAGGTATTGCCGTAACCCCTTCAGTTGTATATTTACAATTACCTTGATGTAGGTAAAGAAGGGCATCATTATTCCGACAGTTCTCCCGGGGCATTTAACTTGAGATATGACTCCATCTCTCTCTAATTTTGTTTGTCTTGTCTAGCCTTCTCCTCTGAACTACCCAAGTAGCAAGTAGCACACAGAGATCATAATTCGTACAGATGTTTACTAGACCTTTCGCAAAAGTCTATGACTTATGTCAAAGAGTAGAGACGTAGAACAATAATCTTTGCTTATGTCTTGTAATATGCTAAGACGTCGCTATGTATGCCAATACCTCAGATCAATAAGTAAACATTATTTATTGATCTGAGGCCAATACCAAAGAGAGTAAACGTTGTAGGAGAGTCTATTCCCCATAAGACAATGGTGACACCATTGTATATAGATTAGTCTATATACAATGGTGACACTAATAGAAAGAGATGAAAGATCATTTGTGAGTCATAGTGACGTATATGGTAATGTCATGGCCACCATTCACTCTGGACAGAGGCGGACTAGCGCATTCCGCACTCTGGTATCTGAGAGTTACAGGCTCTTGAATGTATATTGGACCACTCTGTATGTTACGTGGGCCACCTGTACTCATGTCCAAGTACGTCACTATGATGCGTTAATGCTACAAGATTCTGATTGGCTAAAGCTTATTAGTGCCTCCTATTCAGTTATTCAGTAGTGGTAATGACTTGCCAATATAGACTTATATAAGCCAGTCGCGAAAGGGTCGTTCTGTGGTCTTAGCGTAGTCATTATATCATTATGCATGAAGGTCATAATCTTTCTAATATAGTATTACAATATGTATACCATATCAAAAGATTTTATATAATATCAATATAATATATAAGTCAGCCTTCCTTTACATGTTCATGATACTCTGTGACCGTGATAGTTATCGAGATAAAAATGATTTTCATTTATGTGACTTTAAGAATTGTTCTGAAACTCTAGTGACCAAGCAAATGCATTTTTACGATCAAAATCCAATTCTACTCACTTAAAATTCATGCGCCTTGAAAATGAAGAGAGATAAATATTTATTTTCATTTCAGAAAAAATATATTTTATCAATGTTTACCCATTAATCGTTGAAATATGTACACCATATTACGAGAGATACTTGATTAGCACATCTCCAATGATTTTAAATTGATATAACACCCAGGGTCCCATATTTTGTATTTTGAATATTTTTGTTCCAATATGGCTACCAGAATAATGTTATCAATCAATCGAAAAACATGGATGCCGTCCTTCTAGTGTCGAAAAGTTGTAATTACTCCGGTATGTACTATCATAGAATAGTTAACGAGGGTCTCAAAGACATCGCAATATCTTACATAAAAAAGTTGTAATGTAGTCGTTGTGACCACATAAGTAGCAAGTTTTGTTGTACTAACGTCGTAACGCTATCAAAATAGAAAAAGATATACACTGAGTGCATAAGCATCCCGCTAGTTCCGCCTAATGGAAAACTCTAAAAATAACTGACATTTACAATAGAGGTTATGTCGATGTTAACAGTTAAATTTAAATATTTTTTATTCATCACTCGAAGTGCACATACATATTATTTATGTCTTTCCTTGTTGTGAAAACAATTGAAGGAACTGGATGTACTTAATTTTTTTGCAGTGTCCTGATAGACTGATTAATTATTTCAGATGTTAATTTTGGGGTAGGCACTCATCCTTCCTCTTTATATTTTTCTATACGCTCCAGTTCTCTTGTAAGGCAGATTGGATTTTTGTTTTGGCATTTTAATCATTTATACGGAACTGAATATTCTACATACATAACACAATATACCTAAACAAAAATAACATAATCGACAAAAATTATCTAACCATAGATACATAATGTAATCATTGCGACCAAAGTTCATCAGTTGATAAGACCACATTACATGAGTACAATATGTAGTCGTAGAAACGTTTCAAAAATCTATTCATTAGAACCATATATGTTCATTGTCATAATAACCTCACAGCAACTGCTCTTAAGTTCTACTTAACGACACATGACTCTGTGCTACTTGGGGTCTGGATTCTTGCTCCGAGCAAGACGACTGCACCCATCGGACGAAGCCTCTAGGGTTTCGCAGTAGAAGGAGAGCTGAACAGAGAGAGAAAGGAGAGAACCCAATTTTATCCTTTTCCTCTTGTCTGTGGTTTTTATAATTCAATGCAGAGTCGGGCGTACTCGGCTATCCGAGTGATTCGCCCCGCAGCTACGTCACACTAGCGCGAAATTCAAACACTTGAAGAAGTGATGAAAAATTCATGATTTATGTAATTACATTATAATATATAAATATTCGTACACTAGCCCAATCAGAGTTATATAAATTGGAACTATGGTGCCCAGCAGATTATTTTGGATCTCCTCAATCATCGTCCATCAAAAGCTCAACATTACTTAGCACAACACCTTTACACACAAAACTGTGATTAGTGAGATCGGAGATTATGTCTGGTAGACATAACTTTTTGAATCTTTTGATTTTCCGTAGTACCATTTCCCAATTCATCCCTGAATGATCGTAATCGAATGGTTTGTAATCAGGTTGAGAAACATAATTATTGGAATGTATGAAACAATTGGATTGCTGTTCACTTGATTCTTTCTTGCAAATCATCGTGTCTTCTATTTTCTTTGTGGCTTTGTGGAAGTTTCCGCATACTTCCAGACAATAACTTGATTTTTGGAACAGTAGAAGATTTGAGACATTTCCTTCTCTTGACAATCAATAATTCAGAAGAGTGGTCTCTTTAGTAATCATCCGACTCAAAATGAACACTACACATAGGTAACTGATGCCTTCAATTCACAATTCTCCAGCCAAATTATTTTGATTATTTCGTCCATAGGAAACTGGTGAAATATAATGTCTTTATTTATACGGGATACATTGAAACAGTTTGAAAAAACTCATTTTTGTTTCCAGGCATCTTATATATGATTTTAAGCCTAAAAAATATTTCAGCTTCATTTTAAATCATTTCGAATTTTATTTCGCCAATTTACAATCTCCAAAGATTGAAGGGTTTGAATAATTATTAATTATTGTCTCAAAATTCAAATTCTAGTTTTCCAAATCTTCGAGCAGTAAAACAAACCAAATAATTGGCGTGTTCCGATACTAGGTACAACTTTTTGTACTAACCGTTCATAGATTCACAAAATAATTCATAAAATATTTAATTCCCACCCATTAACTCGTGAAAGTCTTTTCAGCAATCCCAGTTGACTTATTAATGACATAAACAACTTTTTCGCACAAAAGTAGAAAATATTTTAATTTTTGTCCTGCGGAATTGGAATATCGAAACTTGACACGCCTAGTTCTCACAATAACCTTGACCTTGCCCCGCAGCTACGTCATATTTCTGCCAACAAGCACTTATGGAGATTGGGCCTCCTTTCTATATTCAATGTATTACGTATTCGATATGATCTCTCCTGATTGGCTGAGAATCATTGTTACTTTATCGATCACTCAAAATCAAGTCATTCAGAAGACTTAAGCCTAGTTTTCATCACAGCGGATGGCGGATTATTTTGTTGCGGACTTTTTCTGATTGGTAGAAAATATTCAAAATGTGAATGGCGCGAAATATTTACGGATATTTCAACATTTTGCGGAGTCTCATTTTATGTTAAACATTTTTTAACTTTCTGGCGGTTTTTCAGAGCTTTTGGCAGTTTGACATTAGATAAGTGAGGTTATAATTCCAGCTCGGGTTTATATTTGTTTATGGTCTGTATTTGTGTCGTTAAAGTCACAAAATAGGGGGGGATATTTTGTGGTTAAAGTGTTCAAGTAATTTAGATAATCGTTCTCTGTTACGTGTGTTGGGCAAGATGAATTCTGACGAAGAAGAGATCATGATATGATCCTTGAGCTTTTCTGTTTAAAAATATGTTTCTTACCCACCATCGTTTAGGTTGCCGTTTTCTCTTAATTATTTTGGAAAATGCATAAAGTAGTCCCAACAAACAAATTTCACGAACTTTTGTGTTAATTTTTTTTCTATACCACATTTCAACCTAAATACTGAATGAATTTATATTATTTGTACTACTCAATTCGTTTTGAAATCAAAACAACCTTTGACATGACAATGATGTTCTGTCCTTTGTCAAAAACCAGATAGTTATCTTGTCAAATAAAAATATTACCAGAATTCACTAAATACGCTCCGCGTTTATGAAAACGTTTGTTTGATGCGAGGATCATCCCTTACGCGGAATTTCATTCCGCCATCCGCAATCCGCTGTGATGAAAACTAGCCTTTATTAAAAATGGATTCCACAGCGCTGTTTTTTTGTGCTTGACTTTTCCCCATTCGAAACCGTCATCACCATCAGAGGCACTATCCATAGTCAGTATCTTGTTACTTCTAAGTACAAAGCATAGATGTCGCCTCCACAGAAACCCAACCTCACTGTTACTCTTTGATTTGCTGAATCAACAGGGATTACAAGAATCAACAAGTTAGTTTCCTCATCGATATTTCGGAAAAATATATTGAAGCTCTACCCCCAACAGAACAGAAGTGGTAATACATTTTCAGAACTTATTATTCACCCAATCAAAATAGTGTATCTCTGACAGAGTTCTGTTAGAGATTTCGGATTCAATTGCATATTCTACGTGTAACAACAAATACAAAAAATGTTCACTGCAACAAACTAAGCAAATACTTGAAACGTTTGGCTTCTGTTCTGAAGCCATCTCAAATAAACTAAAACATCCAGTCGTTTCAACAATTCGAATAGCTCAAGCCGAGCCATTGTCTGAAATAAGTATATAACAATAAAAACATCAAAATTATTAAGATGTCTAGAAACCCATAACGGTGATAAATCAATGACCACCATATTACCATATTGCTGTTTTAGAATATATATGCTAGGTAGCGCTTTCTTTATTTTGTTTGAAATGAGACGAAGAAATGTGAGGTTAGAGACTTCCTTTATATTTATAGGTTATCTAAAAGTGTTGTAAAATTCAAGAGGCTAAAATTTTAGCTTCGCGAAATACAAATGAAATATACTTTGTAGCCTGAAGTTATTTGTAGTTTTACCAAAAATTACATAGAGATTTCGGTAAAAAAAACAATAACATATATAACCCTAATATTCTCATGTTTATCTATTCCGCACGTGTAAACAATTAGAAAATCAAAATATCTATAGTCAGTTATTAGTAATTCACAAAAATGGGTCAGAAAAAGAAAATTGGAAAACAGCGAAAAGATAAATACTATCAGCTTGCAAAGGAAACAGGTAAGATTAGTGAATCATTTCCTTTATTCAATATTTAATCCCAAATGTAGGTTTCAGGTCTCGTGCAGCTTTCAAACTCATTCAACTAAATCGCAAATTCGAATTTTTGCAAAAATCTCAGGTATGCATCGATTTGTGTGCAGCTCCTGGAGGTTGGATGCAAGTAGCCAAACAGAATATGCCAGTTTCAAGCATAGTAGTTGGGATAGATCTGTTCCCGATAAAACCCATCCCAGGCTGTCTAAGTCTCACAGAAGATATAACAACTGATAAATGTAGAGTAGCGTTATCTAAAGAGTTGCAAACTTGGAAAGCAGATGTTGTACTTCACGATGGTGCACCTAATGTCGGTAAAAATTGGTTGCATGACGCTTATCAGCAAACCTGTTTGACACTCAGCTCACTAAAGTTAGCTACACAATTTCTCAAACGTGGAGGATGGTTCGTAACTAAAGTGTTCAGATCGAAAGATTATCATGCTTTGATTTGGGTTCTGAAACAACTGTTCAAAAAAGTACACGCAACAAAACCTCAGGCGTCACGTACCGAATCAGCTGAAATTTTCGTGGTATGCCAATATTACATAGCTCCAGATAAAATTGATCCAAAATTCATGGATGCAAAGTATGTGTTCCAAGAATTGGAGGTCGAATCAAAAAACAAACTGAATGTGTTTCACCCTGAAAAGAAGAAGAAGGATAAAGCTGAGGGATACCCAGAAAATGACTACTCTTTGTATCATAAATTGAAAGTTTCAGATTTCATCAAACATGAAAATGGAATTGATATACTGCAGAATGCTTCTGAGGTGAGTTTCTTTTTGAAAAGTGTCTATAAAAAAACTCTAATGGTGTTCAACTGTTTAAATGTAGAGTTCTAATATAATATTATGAGTTTCTTACTAATGTAGATTTTTTTTTTAATGAGCTTCCTTATGCCAATCGAAATATGACTGAATTAAAAACTTTCATTTCAATCATAAATCAATCGTTTAATACTGGATTGTTTCCAGATGCTCGGACCAAAATACAAACATGCCACGGGTCCGACCGCTCGGACCTCAATACAAAAAGACCGCGGAACCGGGTGCTCGGACCCCAATACACTTGAAATATATTTCCTCTCCAAATACAAAATAATGAGTAATATTTAATTTGGGTTTCAAAACAATAAAAATTCAACTGTTTTTTAATCCATTGAGTGAGGTGTGTACTGAGGTCAATGCTAATGAAGCTGTTGCAGATATTTTCTACTATACTGCTGCAGAAGCTGCCCTACTGTAGCTTAGGTGATTTTCTTATCATTAGATTCAATATTACTTACAAAACTGAAACCAAATTTCAACAAGTTAAGCCGCATAGCATTTAATTGATGCCTTACTTCAACATCACGAGGTATCAGGGTAATGACTAAGATGTCTAAAAACCCCGGTGAATGAACTGATTCGATATTGTTTAGATTTTTGAGGGGACACCACCTGTTACTTCAACAGAGCTTCTCTCTCTGTGGTAGATGGCGCCGTCCAAAAATGTTTGTCTATATTCTCGCTTAATGTCGGAACTTAATTTCTGACATCTGCAGCATCTTATATGAAATTATTTTCAGTGTTTTATCGGTATCTATGCGTTTTCCATCTCTTCGATATGAAATCTTGCTTAGCTTATTCCTGAGTTTTTTCTTTAAAAAAAACACTAGTTTATCAATTCATTAGTGCGTGAGGAATTATTTATTTTCAGGTAGTGTAGTGTGTAAGGATACTTTTAGTAGAATGGGCCACATTTGCATTTTGTGTGTACAGTATAAAGCCGCAGATTCGAATTTTCGCCTGTATTTAGTACCAAAAGCAAGTACAAATCTTGACGAATTGACTGATAATGATATTTCCATGGTTCATTATATTGTATGCATTGAATTTTATATTTTCTGCAATTTAATGACAATTTCATTTCCAATTCTCCGTCTGTCAAAATGCACTTACCCTCAAATTCAAATCGTACAAAATACGAAAAACCACGACAGTGCTTTTTTTGTGCAATGTTCGGGGGCTTCTAATTCTAGCTTTGCTATTGGTGAAGTTTGACAGATGTCTCTTTTAAACCAATAGCAAAGCTAGAATTAGAACCCGCGAACAGTTCGCCTCAAAAATAAATCTGAGGAAATAAATATACACTGTTACTGAATTGAAACTAAATCGAAATTGGCGCCATCTGACACGCTAGTAATCTCTATTATCAAGTAGGCCAAGTGTCGCCAAGTCGATCCCAAACTTCTACAGGTATAAGTGCAATATACATCTTAGTAATGACACACAGCAACATTTAGTTTAAGACCGGGTGGGTGCTACGTGCCTACACGCTTCAATGTTAACGTCATGGCAAATAAGAACAGCCGATCCCAATAACCCTATCATCGCGACAACTAAATATTTTTGTAGCATTGTGAGTTTCAGAAAAAAAGAAACTACATTAGAGACAGGCAAATGGTCATTCTTTTTTTGTCCAGATCGGGTGCATCCATGTAATGCCTCATTTTTTTTTTCAAAAATCAGCTGTCTACATTTTTGTGTACAAATTCAATGGTATTGACAAAATCAGGGTTTAAAAAAAACTCCGGTCCCAACAGTACACATTTTTCTCGTTCATAGTGGGGCTTAACGTGTTGAAGAAACTTGAGTATTCTTCAATAACAGAAATCAGTTGTGAGGTTCTCAAGGGCTCTGTTTTGGGTCCACTAATTTTCTTATTAAATGTTGATGATTTGACAAACATTAATGTCTCAGGTAGATTCACATTATCGACAAATGACTTGACCATCATATGGCACAGTAAAAAAATTATAAATAATTGAATCTCTTTGAGAATGAGTAAACCAAATTTTACAACTTTTAAATATATACTTGATTATATAACACCTCAATTCAGGTTGAATACCTTCTTAATCGTAATTCTAAAATTATTGAGACAGTTACTGGAGTTTATCTTTCAGTTACAGATTTCACATCTGATTTCAAAAGCATTCAATTAGTTGAAAAAGGAAACATTCTCAATTGAATATTGAATAGACATATTTTTCTGTGAATTGAAAAATGTATGATAAAAATGAAGTTATTGAATACTCCACAAGAGGTTATCTTGAACAATGGAAGATAGTGACTAAAGTTTATCTTTCAGTCGTAGATGATTCCACATCTGATCTTATGAACATCCTGTTCATATTTTCAAACAAATTATTCAGTTAGTTTTATTGAAAAAAAATCAAAATTGAATTGTTCTTTTTTTAGATTGTTTTTGATGTTCCCGAAATCCTGAACCATGAAAAAACCACTCCAGAATTGAAGGAATGCATGAAGGATATCAAAGTCCTTGGCAGGAAAGATCTTCGTAATATATTAACTTGGTGGAAGTTTTTCCACGAAGAGTACATGAAAAAGCAAACTGAAACAGAGGAAAAACCTGAAATAACTGAGGTTTCGAAGGAAGTGGATGATAAACCTGATAGTGACAATGACAGTTTAAAAGGGGTAGATGAGCGAATCGCTGAGCTACAAGACGAGGAACTTCGTGAGCAGAAACGTAAGAAGAAAAAAGTTCACAAGGAACGGAAAAAGCTCAACGAACGGCTGAACCTCAAAATGATTTTGAAAAATGACGATGGTCCGACAATGGAAGGTGATGAAATGTTTTCACTGAAACAAGTGGCTGACAAGAAGAAGATGAAAAAAATTATCGATCAAACACCTGATACGCTAGCGCTTTCCGACGGGGAGTCAGATGATGAGAAAAGAGTTCCAAAATATACGCAGTATGAGAGGGATAAGGGGCATTTGGACAGTTCTGGTACTTACTACAAGGATTCCGATTCTGAGCTGGAAATGGAAAGTGATGGTGAAGGTGGAGAAATTCAGGAGGGTTTAGGTAAATATTACATAGAAATTTTAATTAAAACCGCAATTTTTTTTTACTTATGTTTAAATACTATTTTGAAAATATTGGTTATTGAAATAATGAACTTTATATCATTTGACATTAATCATTTCGTTAATGGAGATTTACACTCCACATTATTGGCAAATATACCAAACTAATAGATATCGAGGAATATCTAAAAAAACATGAGTTTTCGATAAGGAAAAACTATCCTAGAACATGTTAGAACCATCCCCAGTCAGAAAAAAAAAGTGGCATGGGTGAATATTAAAAAACAAATCTCTTTCAAATCATTCATTTTTGGTGCAATAAATAGTTTTGATTATGTGACTTTTTATGACTTCCAATACATGTAAACTATGTCGAAAAAATGGAAATAAATATTGATTGATTGATTGATTGATTATATTTTTGCAGTGTTAGAAAAATAAATCTGATTCCAGATTTGCATTATTTATGCAAAAAACAATGGTTCACATAACTTAACTAGGACTTCACGAAATCTATCAATTGCATTATACCAATATATTTTTTTAGTGCAATTATTTCTTGGATTATTCATTCAGTTTAAATAAAAACTTCGTATATGTTTTTGTTACAAACATTTTTAGAAATAATTTTGATTTTTAAATTTTCAGTTGTTTGCCTATCTTAAATTATTCGAACTGCAAGGAAATTCATGAACTAGTTGTAGATTTTTGAATGTATACAATTTGTTACTGCACCGAAATACAAAAATGATATGTAATTTTTTTCCTTGATGAATGTTCTAGAGAGACAGGTAGAGGTGGCCCATAGGGGTTGACGTGACTGAATTGATTCATCAATAAATGACACAAAAAATAATTTTTCAGAAAAAATTATGTTTCTCTGTTATGTGCGACTTATTGTGAATAGCCTTGACCGAATCTCATTTATCCACGAGGTAAAATGAAAAAACAATTTTAATTTCAATTGTTTTAAAAAAATTACATTTGACATAAGGTTTGGACTTGTTTTGACCTGTTGAACTTGAATATGTAAAAATATACAGGGTGTTCCATTTGAAAAAACAAAGTTACTGGCATTTCCAGAAAAACCGGAAGTTCGCCATATTGGATTGTAATCTGATGAAATCCGAAATGGTTGCTTATAAAACTGTACCAAATTTCAGAAAAATCTGTTCATGAATGCAGAAGTTACAGGGGTGGCCCGATATCCTGTGTCACCCGGTATTGAAAAAATATTTAAATAATTATTTTGACTGAATATGGAATTGATGAATTCACTGATGTGCACCCACAAAAAACTAATGAACAGAGAGTTTTGCGATTTTCTTCATATTTTAATGAAAGAATATGATTTTTCTGTAAGATATATTTTATTAAAAAAAAAACAACAGAGCACATCCAGATGGAGCGACAGACAGATATTTGATAGGGATAATTTTTAGTAACCATGCCATACGCGCTTAGATAGTATTTTATTAAGTGCCTTAGTTACACCTCCGTATACAAATCGTTCAACAACTGTATGAAACCTTTCACCAATTTTCAGACGCGAAATTAATAAAAATTCAATTTTAATTGAGCTATTCATTGCAAAAACTTGCCCTCTGGATCTAGAGCAAGATTGCAATTCAAATGTTTTTTCATAGGTCTGGGAGATGAGGAAAGTGACGAAGATGCACCGAAGAAGCGGAAGAAAGAAACAGCCAAGAACAAATCGCAGGAAACAGAAGAACACCCACTTATTACCGATTTGGACTACAGGGATAAAGAGAAAAAGAAAGCACACAAAGCGGAACTGTGGTTTGAGAGGGATGTGTTCAAAAATCTCATTGATGAAAAGGTATTATAATTTTTAGAAGGATTCTAAGATGTAGTCCAAACAACTAACATGTGGTTCAAAACTCTTTATATTATTTCGTTTGCAATGGAAAAAAATCCTGGTAGTAGAGGCAATTTGTTACACAATTTTACAACAAATAAAAAGTATACACCATGTAATAACACAAAAAAATTATACCATCCGGTTATGTTGGGATGAACATCAACTGAATAGAAACAGTGTTCCAATAAGTAATAATTTGCTCTACAGGGTCATTTAAGTAGGCCGTGCATTAGAGGTTTTTCAACTTGCAGTTGGATTAGAAACTAGACTAGCCTCACAGGGTGTGTCAAAAGTCAGTACCAACTCTCTTATTTTCAATAGAAACCGCCTTTTTTTCACATGGTTCGACTGATTTTGTAATAATTCTGAGTTTAGACAAGCTCAGTTATGTTAACTTATCTATTTCAGTTTTTGACATATGTCGATATCTCTGAAAAAAATTAACTCTCTCCCATCTAATTTTCTTAGTCATAACAATATTTTTCTGTTACTCAACTATTTTCTCCAGAAGATCTTTTGTAAGCCTTATATGGCATTTCATGCAAATCAACAATTTATTCTCTATATTTCCTATTCTTATTATCTATTCTCATTATTATTATATATTATTTAGTCTCTACATTTCCTATTATTTCCATCATTAATTTCAACTTGATATTTCAACCCTGTTTTACTGGACTAATCAACCAACTTGTACCCACAAGGTTCAAATGCAATAATTCCAGCATTCTGCATTTCTGATCCGAAACATGGCCATAAATAAAGATCTTCCATTTAGGACCATTTGAAACAAAACAAATATTTATATTTATGTGAACTGTGAGTTTCGGCGAATCTGTAGACAGATAATTTTAAAATACCTTGTTTTCCATACATCTGTTTTGTAACATGACAATGACTCTCATTTCTTTTCACTGGGTTTTGCATTCTCCTATGTAATGAGTGCAATAAATGATCAGTTTAGTGGAAATTATCTTTTCAATGAAGTAATAAGAAAATGAACATGCCTCAACTATAAAAACATAACCTTAAACTATTTGTTGTGTGGTCAAATAGTGACTGCAGTGTTGCCGCTATGAAGGCAGCCAGTATTCTGTAATTGGTCCTAATAGACCGGGAGCTGGATGGCGTTGAGTGTGCAAAATATGAGAACGGCATTCTGTACATAGTTTTGAACTCAGAAAAGCGTGCAGATTATGATTCTGAATGTTGCCAGGAGGTTTGTTGGTCCATTTATTTTTGATACCCCATCCCCTTAGATATCAAGTAAATGGACCGAACAAATGCTTTGGAACTATTTTAATGATTGTTTTAGTGACAATATCCAATTGTTTCTTATGATTAAAAATACTTATAGCTAGTCAATTGAAAGAAAAAAAGAAAAGAAAAAAGTTAAAAATAAATACAAGAATTGTAGATAAAAAAATTATTAATACAAAAAAGCAAATTTCAACATGTCATCAAAAAAAATACAAATAATCAATCTTTTTTATTTTTACAGTCATTATTAATACATTTGCTCAACGAAATATAATTTAGTTGTAAGTTTTTACAAGAACAAGCCTTTGTTTGATATTTTGATGTACATTTTCAGGGCTGAATCAACAATTCTTGCAATGGTCGCTTCATCTGTTGCCGTGGGTACCATTTACCAGTCAAATGATGAATAGATTGGACTAAAGCTATATGCTTTGGAGTTTGTTTCTCAGTAATCGTGAAATATATATCATGAAACACTGATAACGCTCGTCGATTATAATTCTCACTTAATTTATTATTCTTAGCACTGAACAATGCATAAAAATTTGCCAAGTATTCGGTAATTGACCTTTTTTCAAAATTGTTTAATTAAAATTTCATCCCATACCCCATACCCATATGGTATTACTTCAGTACTTAATATTTCTTTGCGAAGTTGTTTTGCTACTTGAACAATGTAGTTTGTTGAATTTATGGTCCGAATATGTTCAATGACTTCATCCACTGGTATGTTGCCCATAAACCAATCAATCAATCAAAACTGAGCTTTATTGTCCAAGAAATAGTCCTTATTGACAAAGCGACGAGAGTAATAACTTGTGGTAAGATCATAGTGTCATATATATATAAAAGTTAGATGTAAATAAGTATAATATGTGAGTATATAATGTAAAGTATAAAAATATAGTTCAAATGTAGAAATAAATATTATAAAGTAATGTTACAATAAAATAAAGTTAGGTTGAAAAGGGGAGACAATGAATTACATTACAAAACATACGGGTTATCACTACACAACTATACAACTTACTTAGAATCAATAAAATAGTAACACAGTAGGACTAGGTTATTGATGTCCGAAATTTTCCTGCAGGTCATGAGGAAGTCTTTCTGCCTTTCTAAAGTATTTAGGATTATTTAATACTTTTAAATATTCTGGCAGGTAGATATATAATTTCCTGCTTTCATAAATAATTGAATTTTTGTTAGAATTGTTTTTGGGATTGGCAGGCTAAGGTTGTTACGGTTGTTACTTCAGGTGCTCACGTAAGTGCGAGTCATATTTGTGCTTGAAGACTGTTTGTTATGAATCAAACAGGCAGTTTCCAAAATATAAATACTAGTTACGGTGAGAATTTTTTGGGAGATAAACAGCGGTCCACAGGGCTTCTTGCTTTAGCCCTACACAAGTACCTGATGGCCCTTTTTTGTTGGACAAAAAGAGAAACCCCAGAAAGCTCTTCCATATCTAATGTGAGATTCAAAGAGGGAAAAATAGGTGTTTCTAGCAATGACTGGACCAAGTTCGTTTGATACCACTCTAATTGCATAGCAGCCTGATGCTAATATTTTTTTTACTGACATAACGTGGTACCTTCGAATTTTAGTTTATTATCGATGTGTATACCCAGAAACTTTAAACAAGATTTATTTTCCACTCTTTTTGTGTTCAGACTGATACTGTTTAATTGGAATCTGAAGGTTAAGATGTTAGTTTTATCTATATTGAAGCAGAGATGGTTCGAATTACACCAAGTTATGACCTCCTGTAGCTCCTGGGCTATGATTGTTCTTAAGCTATCCACATTTTTGCCATGCCATATAAGGGTGGTGTCGTCAGCAAATAATGTGAATTTACATGACAAGTCATTGAGGTAAAGTAAGAACAAAATGGGTCCTAGCACTGAGCCTTGAGGTACTCCGGCACTGATGTCAGAGTAGCCCGAGCATTGACCGGAAATTTTAACCCTTTGTTTTCTGCCAGTGAGATAAGATTCGACCCATTTTAAGGCAACCCCCCTGAATCCATAATGATGAAGTTTATTGAGTAATATTCTGTGATCTACGCAATCGAATGCTTTAGAGAAGTCACAGAATACTGCTGCAACCACCTCACTCTCTCCAATGATGATTTCAATCAATCACTTGGATATGAAAATAAAACATTTTCGCCATACTTATCAACCAACTGCATGTTCTATTTCAGTCAGTTCAGCTAGTCGCTTAGCCAATAATGATACTTCAAAAGAGTGAGATGTTAATTGATTTTTTATTTCATCAATCAGCTTCTCAAATGCCTCTATAAGTATGTCATGTGGTATTTTATTTGGAGGTCTACCCGCTGGAGTTGCTAAATTTCGTAGTAGTCGTAGATAATCACGATAACAGTGTTTATGATACCTCACTTCCATTGCAAATAAATCAGTAAAAAGTGCCAATTTTTGTGAAAACATCATCTTGTTTTTTTTGGGCCAGTATTTAAAGTTTGTTCTGCCGCCGAAAATTCGGAGCACAAAAAAAGTGTTTTATTTTCATTTTTTGTTTGTTTACCGCAGATTAAACATTTCAGATCTTTATTACATTTTAAATCAGTTCTTGATGATCGACGAACACGTTGAGTACCTGAAACACTTGCTTCTGCAGAGGAGGTGGAAATAGAGACATTCTCCTGCTTATGTAATGCTAATTCTCGAGCCTTATTTTCTCTTCACTAATGTAACTTGCCATACAAGTTCGATGCCATGAACAATTGTGTTCAGTAAAGTCTGTATTATTTTTTATTTTCTCACTAATGTCATCTTTTCTCCGATCTGCTGCTCTTTGAATATTTATAAACGATTTTGGTTTTGGTTTCTTGACTAAATTACCCGTTTCATCACAAAACAAACACTACATATCGTTTAGTCTTTGCCTCTTTACATTTGTCACTTGTCACGTCTACGTTTTTATTTAAAAACTCTAATAAAACATTTAACTACAAGAAAACTTAAATAATATTGCGTGAATACGAAAGAATAAAACGTTACGCACTATGAATTATTTTCTACTGACTATTACAAGCGCTATGATGCATCGACGCGCAGAGCGGGGAGAAGGGGGGGGAAAACGGACCAACACAGCTGCCGGCAACATGGGTTTTTGTTTGGTGTCTCAGGTAAAAGAATTTGAACATAGTTGCCGGTCCTCACATTTGGCATACTCAACTTCCTTTGGCGCCTGCACAATAATGCCTATTTGGCAATAACGTTTTTTTTTTGTTATTCTTTATCTAATATTTGCACTCATACATAAAATCCATGTTAGTTCATACATTTTTTTTTGAAAAGTAGCCAGAAACTTTATGTGTAGCTGACATGAAATGAAACTTCTTGAATGACAAAGTTTCCTTCAGTATCGTGTTATACACTGAATTAACAAATAAATCCTTCCTGAAAACAAGCAATTCAAATGTGATTATTTCGGTTCTTGATTTATTGTCCATATTTTTTATTCTGAAGAAGTATTTTTAATCTAGCTACTGGTCAGATATGCAAGTAGTCATGTTGCTTACCCTATATGCATTTTTTCTATTGTTCATTATGTTATTGTTTCACTTTCAAAGGATGAGGATGCCGATTTGGATAGAATGGTGGAAAATTTCAAGAAAAAGGGAGCCAAGGTAATTGGGGAAGAAATCAGTAGCAAGTCAAAAGACTCCGACAAAAAAACAAAGAAAGCCAGCAAGAAAAAATCAAAAGATGAATCAACAGATAGTGATTACAGTTCTGAAGAAAAAGATACTGATACCGATACAGACAGTGACTCTGATTATGATATTGAGAAAGAAGTTCATGTTCCAGTGAACAACACCAAGAAAGATGGTTTTGAAATCGTGAAAACAGGTGAGATATTTTGAGTAATCAAGAATGTTTATCAATTCGATTTGACAATTAATTATTACAATGTGTGCTGAAAAGGGTGCATCATGTGGAAAACTATCTATCATTGATAGATTCTATTCTTTCTGTCTTTTTTCTTACACAAAATTTAGAGTAAGTGAACATTCTTTTCATGTTCAAATTCCTCCCTCAACTAAAACAGGATAAATCTATAAAATAAGTAAACATATATGTATGTATGCAGGCTACAGACTTCCTTTTTTATTCAGACTGTGGAAGTGTCACTAACATTTCCTCTTGTATAGTATTTACTGCCTGTTTAACTACATTATAAAACATTCCATTCGGTGTTGGTAAAAATTTAAAAATATTATTTTTTAGCCAAAAGAAAACACAAACTGACCCCCGAAGAATTAGCTCTTGGTACTGTGATGGTAAACAGTAAAAAGGCCAAAAGAGAATTGGTGGATGCGGCCTGGAATAGGTATACATTTGGTGATGAGAATCTGCCTGATTGGTTCGTACAAGAAGAGCAGAAACACATGAAAAGAGAAGTCCCTGTTCCCAAGGTAAGTTATTAGGTACACATGATAAATCTTATCAGTTACAAGGAATTCTAACAAACAAACAAAAGTATTTATCATTAGAAAAATAACAGTTTGGAAATAATATTTTTATGAGTGAATATCCCTTAATTTTTATGATAATAACTTTCCAGTGAATGTTTTTTATCAAAAGAGGATTTGAAAATATTGTTCGTATGCATTTTAAAAATCATACAATTCCTCAAAAAATATTTTTTTTTAGATTGTTTTATAATATTTGAATTTGATTTTTCGAGAAAAATTATTTTGGTTATTCTTAGTAATGTTGGTGAATTAAATTTCCGGGAATTATTCTGCCATTTAATTTTCCGGGTAGTTCTCCATGCAACTATTGGCTGAAAAAAATATACTGAAGGTTCCATGACTTATTCGACATGAGCAACAGTTTTTATTCTCTCTTAATAATTACATACTTGGAGATTTTTAAAAATGTATTTCTGATTGAAATTATTCATAAATTACCTAAATTTACACATTATAAACGAAACTCATTGCAACTTATAAAAACAAATTTCCCTGAAATTTTATACATCACTAGTTTTTATTCAAGTAAGAATACAAACAAATACCTGATTTTTCTTCCATTAGACAGTTCTACTTTTGAGTGAGATATTGAAAGGTCTGCTGTTCAAATTCAAACTAACCTTCAAAATGTTTATTATTATCTGTCAAATGCCAGCAATAGCAAAGCTATTATTAGAAGCCCTCTTGCAGTTGTTTCTCAAAAAGAAAGCTATAATGTTTTCACAAAACGAATTCATTAGCTGTAACTATTATGAGAATTTTTTGCGAGCCAAATCCATGCAGACTGCATATATGACCCATGGGCGCTGCAACATATTTTTTACATTATTAATGGGATAAATGTATTTATATTTTCTTCCGTGGAAAAATAGAAGAATATATATAATATAAATTAATTAAAACATTATTTTATTACATGCTTTATTATTATTATTATATTATTAGCTTCACTTGTATGTTTGTTTGTAACCGACTCCTTTGGGCGCGATTTTGACCCACTTCCAGACGTCCGAATGATTTGAAATTTGGCAGGTGTACATAATTCCGGTGACAATGCATTAAAATTGGGTTTTGGTGTGATTCTTTTGTGAAAATTAAAAATTCAAAATGGCGGCTCCAATATGGCGTATGAGTTTTGTGATTATGGTCCGATTCGCTTCAAAATTGGTATCTGAGGATTTTCGTGGTCGGAGATTATGATTCTTTTGTCAAAATTGAAAAATTCAAGATGGCGGCTCCAAAATGGTGGACGAGTTTTGTGATTATGGTCTGATTCTATTCAAAATTGGTATGTGGGGGTTTTTGGGGTCGAATATTATGATTCTTCTGTAAAAATTGAAAATTCAAGATGGCGGCTTTAAAATGGCGGCCGAGTTTTGTGATTATGGTCTGATTCTATTCAAAATTGGTATGTGGGGGTTTTTGGGGTCGGAGATTATGATTATTTTGTCAAAATTGAAGGATTCAAGATGGCGGCTCCAAAATGGCCGTGATTATGGTCCGATTCTATTCAATTTTGGAGAATAATAGTTAAAAAAATTTAATAATGATAATAATAGTTTGAAAAACTAAAAACACGCGTTAATAGAAAACTAAACTAAAAAGTTGAAAATAAATAATAGTTTAAAAAAAGTAAAAAACACGCTTTTATAGAAAACCAGACTAAAAAAATAGAAAATAAGAAAAAAATGTATTTTATTTAAAAAAAACATGGGGTGCATGGTATCGCCTCGGCCAACAATTACCTGTGATCTGAGACATTTCTTACTTTACTGCCCTAGGTGTGTAATGTACTATATAATTATTGATACCATGCACCCCACGCTTTTTTTTAAATAAAATATTTTTTTTTCTTATTTTCTATTTTTTTAGTCTGGTTTTCTATAAAAGCGTGTTTTTTAGTTTTTTTAAACTATTATTTATATTTTTATTATTTTGTTGCATTTATGCTACAAAGTGCTTCGTATCATTTGTCAAATAAGAAGAAAAGTTGGTGTGTGCAAACAAATGTATTATTTGACTAATAAATTCTCATGTAACATTATTATTTGTAAAGGAGATTAAAGCAGTTTATATTTTTATTAAAACTGATATCCCATTTGTCACACTTATGAATGTGAATCCTGCACGAGAGCAAAAATCAACTTCAGTTCTTCTATTTTCTTTTTTATCACATCTCTCTACCTTTCCTTTGGACAACCTGTCGGAAAAATGAACCTCATTTGCCTCAATCGAATCTTCATAATGGTCAGACATTTCTTCATCATTGTCACTGTAGATCAATCTATTCCTTTTCAATATTTGCTCTGCAAACTTCCTTCTCTTCTTGTCTATTGTCCTAGAGAATCCAAATAATAATCAATAAAGGGTGGGGTGGCATATGCAGTACAAATTCTATTCGACGAGTGCGTTGTAGCACTACATATTTAAAATTGTGTTGAGTTGTTATATTGAGGACTACATGAATAACACATTAGAAATCAATACTTACTTTATCCGAATTTTTTTTTTTCAATTCATGATAGCAAATTCACATAAGAAATATTCCATATCACCGCTGTTGTCACTACATTATTAAAAAACTTTTTAACAAAAAATTAAACCGACGAAATACGGAACTGAAAAGTAAAAAATAAACCTTCTTAGTCTCAATAACTAGGCTCCTAAACTAATGTAAGTAACTAATTTTGAGTCGGCGTTAAACAAGCAGGCAAATTAATTAGGTAAGGCGTAAAATGATGGCATCGAGTTGCGCGGTGACATTCTGATAATTTTTTTGAAGTAATTTAATGATCTTCGTTGATTGTTCATTTGGCGCCGACTCAAAATTAGTTACTTACATTAGTTTAGGAGCTTAGTTATTGAGACTAAGAAGGTTTATTTTATTTTTTACTTTTCAGTTCCGTATTTCGTCGGTTTAATTTTTTGTTAAAAAGTTTTTATTTTTCAATTTTTTGTGGCTGAAATCTACTAATTACTAACTGCTTGTTTTTTTATTACTTCCAAAATACTTACTTACCCACCTTACTTCAACTATTACCAGTTAAATAATATGATTATCTATTTTACTATTTGTTGTAATATAAATTATTTTTGTTCTGGTTAGTTTATTTCATTACTTTGTATATCATTCCATCCTCTCATAGAATATAATTATTGTGACGGATGTGGAATAATGACAGTAGCGATCTGTCATTGTCAACTACATATGTGTGTGCCAATGTTCACAAGTGAAAAATTAATTATCCCCTATTTTTCTACCCGTAAGGGTGGATCATTTCATTCGAAATCCAAATATGAGGTATACCCTATCTATTAAAAAAAGAATCATCCAAATCGAAGAACCCAGTACAAAGTTATGCCTGATCGAATCGGTTAACGGACCAGATTTCAGAGGGTGAGTGATCAATATCCTTCATTTTGCTACCCTTAGGGGTGAATTTCATCTTTACAATTCAAATGGGACCAACTTCGAAGTACACCCTATCCACTGAAAAAAATATTATCGGAATCGGACGTCTCAGTAAAAAGTTATGCGTGATCATACATAAAAAAAAAAAAATATACGCGTCGACAAGAGAACCTCCTCTTTTTTGGTTTTGTCGGTTAAAAAGAATAGCAATTAGGGTAAGAATAATTAATAAAAAACATTTTTAAAGACAAGCTTTTATACAAATGCGCTAAAAAGTAAAAAATAATTGCTTTGGATGTGTGACGTAGGTTAGAGATTGTCGAATACAAAAGCAACAAGCTTTTGAATCTATAACTCACGGAATAACCTACGTCACACATCCAAGGCAATTATTTTTACTTTTTAGCACATTTGTATAAAAGCTTGTCTTTAAAAAAGTTTTTTATTAATTATTTTATTTTGTGTACTCCTTAATCTATGCATTTTTGTTAAAGCATCGTTATTAAGAGGCCATTTTTCTGTAAGTTCTGAGCTATCTAGTTCTTCAATGAGGAGACCATCTAAAGATTAACTTGTCCGCTATCCTGGAGCTGTGCCATCTTCAATATCATTATCTCCAATCCCGAAAACACTTACATACCTATTTTGAATCGAATCGGATCATAATCACAAAACTCGTTCGCCATCCTGCAGCTGACATCTTTATTTTATTAATTTTGACAAAAAAATCAATAATTTTCGACTAAATTCATAATCTCTGACCCCAAAAACACCGACATACCAATTTGAATTTATGAATTTTGACAATAAATTCGTAATCTCCGATCCCAAAAACACCCGACATACCAATTTTGAATAGAATCGGACCATAATCACAGAGATCGTCCGCCATTTTGATTTCATGAATTTTTACAAAAAAACTCATAATCTTTGACCCTGAAAACCCCCTCTTACCAACATTGAATCGAATCAGTCCATAATTACAAAACTCGTCCGTCATCTTGGAGCCGCCATCTTGAATTCGTGAAATTTGAGAAAAAAATTCATAATCTCCGACTACAAAAACCCCCACATACCAATTTTGAATAGAATCGGACCATAATCACAGAGATCGTCGGCCATCTTGGAGCCGCAATTTTGATTTTATGAATTTTGCCAAAAAATTCGTAATCTTCGAACCTGAAAACCCCACATACCAATTTTAAATCGAATCGGACCATAAACTCAAATCTTGTCCGCCATCTTGAAGCCGCCATTTTGTTTTTTTCTCTAACAAAGATTCTATAATGCATTGCCACAGAAACTATGAACACCTGCTAAATTTCACGATAATCGGACAACTAAAAGTGGGTCAAATTTAACTTTGATTGCACACATTGGTACAGGTGAAAGTAAATAATAGCTTGTAAAAATACAAATAAATTGTGTTATATACAATTTCATCCCTAGTAATAACAGTTAGAATGACCATGCTTTGTTGCAATACATGTTCTTTTCCAGTACAATAAATTGATTCTGCCCACATTTCTTTTTTCACATTTTTACTAATTCTTCATTTTTTAATTACTTGTTTATCAATAAACTTGACATGGAATTCTTGGAACAAAAATTATTTTGGCACCTGCACGTTTGGAAGAATATTTTAGCATTAGTGGTAAGATTTTCACTTAGGAACTTGGTCGTGTTATTACTATTGCTAAATTTAATACCATTGTATAAATGAAATATTTGATATAACTCAACTTCAACTTTGGAAACTAGTACTAATACTATTCTGAATTTCTATGAATTGATTCTATCCGAAAAAAATTAAATTTTAATATTGCGAAAAATAAACCAAAACCCAATATTATAATTTTGCAAAATGCAAAATACTTTACAAGGAATTCAAAAAAGAATCACTTATAAAAACAGTAACAAAAAAAATCAATAATTCAATCTAAATATTTTTGTTAATTCTATCACTTGCTTCAAAAGCACTCTCAGAACATTACATACTCAGATGCTGGATTACTTTTAATTAACCATTTTTTATACTCATTTAAAAAAACACATTTGTAAAATGGGATTATTCTTGTAATCTGAATAAATAAAAAAGACATACATAATATTTGAAAACCTAACATTCAGTAAGTAATCATATATGTTATTGCCTAGACAACTACTAATTAACTATTATTAGCAATTAAATACTACAGAAAAAGAGTTTTTCCACATATTTTTGCAACTAGAATTGGCATTTATGTCGATTTGTTTCAACATTAGATTTTTAATTGAACTTCAATATTATGCATATTTCTCAAGCAGTAGCATACAAAAATTGGAAAATGGACATACTATATGAATATTTTTTCAAATTTCAAACCAGATGATTTTGGTTTTTCAAATTTGAGGCCCATTTTACAAACAATATTATAGGTATATCTGTTGATTTTATGAAAAGACTATCTTGGCAAGTTTATATTTCAGATTTTCGAAACACCCTGTATACACTTCTGCTGGTTCTTGTAATCATTTGTGTTCCTTTCATTTATAGTAAAAATGATTCTGCCATACTCCAAAATACTATTATTACTATTAAAAACCGAGGGAACAATTAGGTTATGAATTTCCAATTCTCAGGAACTCGTCGATGAATACAACAAAAGATTGGAGGACATAAATGTGAGGCCTATCAAGAAAGTCATAGAAGCAAAAGCAAGAAAGAAGAAGCGTGCTTTGAAGAAATTGGACAGGGCCAAGAAAAAAGTTGAGGCACTCATGGACAGTGTTGATGTGACAGATAGAGAGAAGGCAAAACAGATAAGACAGTAAGTAATCTGTATCAATATAATAAATGGAGAGTGTGTTTCTTTGTTTGCTTGTTTGTTTATATGTAATAGGTGTTTTCTTTGACAACTGGGCGGTTTCTTTACGGCTAGCTAATTTAATTCGTATGTTTAGTACTTGCCATTTGGTACATAATGTTGGTATTATTTTGGTACTGGATTGAACAGAGTCTCATACAGTATTAACTAATAACCAAAATTATAGAAGAGACAACTTGTGGACATCCAAAATTTGGTATTTATTAAAAATAACTTGACATGATTTCATATCTGTAGAAATACAATTCCAAATATTTTTTTTACATCTGTTTGGTTACAACAGTTATAACTTGGCTAAACATTTTTGAGGGTGGTATTTTATTATTATTCAAAATCCTATAAACTACCCCTACAATGCCCTCAAATCAATCATATCTTGGTATAATATATAGCATTTCAGTAACACACACTCCAGAATTCAACTTGGCTAAACACTTTCAAAGGGGGTGTTTGAATATTTTCCCAAATCCCGAGTATAAACTACCTTTTTGATGACCTGGAAGTCAATCATGTATATTATTAGGACGTCTTTCAGTAGCACGTATACAAAAAATTAACTTCGATAATCTCTTTTGATCAAAGATCTCTTAATATATCATTCTAGGGTTTTCCAATTTTTTGTGTTTTACCATTTTCTTTCAAATTGAATCTCCATTGCCATTCCAAATCCTCAGCCAATCATTACCCTCGATGGGAATTCCATTTAACATCCAACGCCAGTGGTCCTGTGGCCGCCAGATAAAAACAGCTGCTAGAAAATGGCCGCTAACTTCAAACTGGTTTAACCTAAAATTACATAATTCCTACAGTTTTGTGAATAAAACCACTGATATTGAACAAGAACATTTACATTCTACTGAATGCTCATTCAGACATCGTGAAGTTATTGAAAATGTGCTTATTGTTAAGAAATAAGCAATACAATTATTTTAGTCTTCCTTCCTCATGATTACTTAGCCACTCTCTGGAGTTGTACCATTATCTTAGTGTGACAGTTGACAGAATGTGGTCTACATATATAACCAAGCATGAGCAAGTGCTTTAAAAAAATGAATCCTTAATTCTACTGTGTTTCGTATTTCATATATTAATAAAGTATAAGAAAACTGGGTCTCATCTGTGATTTATTCAACAAACCAACTGAACATTCATCACTTATTAATGAAGATTTGGACTAATTACTTCAAAAATCACATAAAACACCAGCCCACTAACAATCTATTAAATCAGTTGTGACTATTTCCATTAGATATTGCCATATAGTTGTACATTATTTTAGACATAGTAAATGGAGAAAATATAAAATGTGACAAGTTCACAAGAAATTTAGCTTTAGAATTTTCGATAAATCATACATTGTTCTTTACAGAACTCTGCCATATCTATATGAAAAAATAACCAACCATGGGGGTCTCATTTCCCATCCAATTAATCGTATATCGTCTCTTTGGATTGAAAATATCTTATGAAACTATTTGGAAAACTGATTGAAAAAATTCTTTCTTATTTTTTATTTTACTACATTTTTATATTTTACCAACATTTCCGGTATATAGAAGGCCAGTAATTTCCTGTAATCTCATATTTCCAAAATCAAATATTACAATTATATAAACACTAGCTGATCCGACAGACGTTGTCTCTCGTCCGCGTAGAATTTCTTTTTTTCTATTTTTTTCTTTGTCTTGTTCCATTTAGGTTATCCCGTTTTCCCTTTATACCATTATTCCATTTTTTATCCCGTTATTCCCGTTTTCCCGTTATCCTTTTTTCCCGTTATTCTCGTTATTTCGTTTTCTCATCCGTTTTTCCATTATCCCATTTATACATGTATATATATGTATATATATGTATATATATATATATATATATATATATATATATATATATATATATATTATATATATTATATATATTATATATTCCTGAAAACTTTTGCTCAACCAAAGAATTAAGCATATCCAATGCTCGAATCATGTTATGGTCTTCAAAAATCCCATATAAAAAAAGCAGGGTTTGCAAAAAACATGTTTTATTTGAAAAAAACAAAACATTGGATTTAAATCACGATTTTTTTTTCTTCGTTCAAAAAATATGATTTAAAACATTAAAAACATGTTAAAAACAATTTTTTTTGTGTACCAATTTTTGATTTGATAACTTTGCTATGATAGTTTTGGATAAAATATTTAAATCTGAGAAATACACCGATTACAAGTTTGTTTACAGATGATAGGGTTGAATCTGTCCTGCCGGTTGTTTTTAATATAATGTTTGGGAGAAAAAGAGGAACAAATTTAAACTTATTCATTCTTCAACAAATTTAAACTTACTCATTCTTCAGACAGATAAACAAAAAGGGTTTAGTGCAAAAATTGGCATATCAAGCTGAACTCTCTTCACCATTCAAAAATTACCTTTCTTCCACGAAATCTACATCAGATGTTAATCCATTGACATGGTGGCTTTCAAAATAGTAGTAAGAGTAAAATGATAGATTTAGCTATACAGCTGTATACAGCAGTTGCTTTATCTGCCGGTGTTGAAAGGATTTTATCAGTGTTTGGTCTAGTTCATAGCAAACTGAGGAATCTCCTTGGGATAGAGAAGTCTACCAAGTTAATGACAGCCTTCCAGCCAATCAATACAACATCTGATGACAGTGATGACACCAAATTAGAATGATTTAATTTTGAATATTTATTTACAAATTTTGAATCCTATTATTTGTTTTTCAAGAAGTCGTGTCATATTTTTCTTACTCAGTGGAGAATAGTTTTTGTGTTGTATTTGTTTTTCTGTTATACATTTTTGTTGATTTTTGAATTATCTAGTGTTTTTTTTCATAAAAAACTGATTTAAAACATATTTGTTTAAAAACAAATATGTTTTAAATAGAGGGTCGTGTTAAAAACATATTTTAAAACAATGTTTTAAAACATGCCAACCCTGAAAAAAAGCACAAGTTTTTCCCAAATTCTTAAAAACCTTTCTTTCCCTAAAAACCTTATTCGGACTATTACAAATAACACATGTTTTGTGTTTGATTTGAGTGTTAAAATAAAATAATTTTCTGTGTGGACACGCCTGGGGATTGAACCCAGCCCTCGGAGTTACAAAGCACACGCTCTAACCACTGAGCTACTCGGGCTTTTACTAAGAGCTTGGCCGATATTCCTTTGTCGAACAAATTTCTCCCATTTTCCAATTTCTGGCAATTTTCCTATTTTTTTCCGTATCAACCATCCTCGGGCCATTACGAACATTAAAAATAAAATAGCCAAATCGGTCCAGCCATTCTCACGTTTTGTGCTTACAAAGAATCGAGATTCATTTTTATTATATAGGTTAGCGTAATTAAATCATAAAATGGTCACACTCAGAATCAGTTTTCAACGGCCTGGCAGTTCCTTTTCTGACTTAATAGTTTTCACTGACAATTATTTTTTGGAAATAAAAATAATCTTGTGGAAAATGGTTTTCATGAAAGTGCGGCAAGTTGAACTGTATTTTTTAAATTTAATACTTGTATATTTTTGCATACTCAAAGCCACTTTTGAGACTGTTGTCATGCATAAAATATTAACCATCTGTTAAAGACTGTTTGAACATAATGTAACGTAAATAATTGTAACGTAAATAAACTTAACTTGGTTTTAATAATTTATTTCACACTTAAATCTACAACTTAATTTATATTACGCCACTGTATAGCTCGATCGTATGGGCTCGTTCAGACTGTCCGTGCCATCTTGAGGGCTACCTATTTATCTCCGTCACAGAATTCCCGATCTTTCGAATTCCGGCAGTTGGCGACCAGCATGTTCCAATCGTTTCCAATATCGACTGTTGCTCTCCGCGGCACAGCGACTGGACTGTTCTCGAACATCTCCGGGGATGACCTCATCGCTGTCGACGGCAACGCGCGAGGCGACAGATCCGGCCTAGGTTCGTTACATTGCCCCCTTCTTAAAGACATTTCGTCCCGAAATTTCATCCTTGGAGTGTGACGATATCTGCATGACTCCCCATATCTGCACCGTGAAGTTCGATGGAAGTAACACTCCACGGTCTTCATGATCGGTCGTGGAAGAGGGTTACAGCAAACCAAAATCTTGACGCTGCTGGATCTGAATATCGCCTCCAGCATACTTCTTATGACTCTCCAGTCCAACCCATCAATACCACAGGACAATTTTGGAATTGCTAGATCCACCAGATTCTGGTCCACCATAGTATCTCTTAGTTTGGTGAGACTCTTCCAGACATCTTCATAGGACGGTTTATCTTGGGAATGCCTCTTGGTAACTAGGTAGTAGATGTTTCTCTGGCCTTTCTTCAACTGTAGCACCCACCAACTTCTGGATTCTGCTCCCGAGTGTTTGGAGTTGACCAAATTTCGGTGAGAACACTACGGCGATGCCCCTGGACATTCGAAGATCTTCTGCCACACAGTGCGCTAGTGCGTAGTCAGCAGGTACCTCGAAAAGGTCTCGTGACTCCTCTCTAGTAACCCCATGTAGAACTTTCTGCCCGTTTGAATACAAGGACATAAACTTCTCGAACGTCATATCATCCTCCGGTAGCTTGAGGGTGCGAACTTGGTCATAGTTTCCAGCGTAAGGGGCCAACCTGTTGAAATGGACGACCCTTGGTTTCCCTCGGGGTGGCTTATGGATTCGGTACACAAGGTCGTTTATCCTTTTCACGATTTTATACGGGCCTTCCCACGAGTTCCCACTTTGGTGATAGTCCACGACGACGTTTGGGGTTGTACAGCCAAACCAGGTCATCAACCTTAAATCCTCCAGCGTCGGCCTTGATGTCATAGGTCTTCTTCATTTTATCGCTGGCACTCTGGATGTTCAACCGGACTCGTTCGTGGATGTCGTCCATTCTCTGCCGAAGTTTGCTGACGTAGTCCTCTCCCGCAGTGTCTTGTCCTGGCGTTATCCCAAACTTCAGGTCACAAGGCAGTCGCAGTTCTCGGCCCATTATAATACTAGCAGGAGTTTGACCGGTTGACTCGTGTACTGCGGATCGATAGGCCATCAGGAACAAATGAAGATACTGGTCCCAGTCTCTTTGATGGTCAGAGACAACCTTGGACAAGTGGCGGTTGATCGTCCTGTTCATCCGTTCCACCATTCCATCGGACTGCGGATGTAGGGCCGTGGTTCTTGTCTTGCGGATGTTCAGCAGTAGACATATTTCTTGGAAAAGGTTGGATTCAGAAATTTCTGCCTTGATCCGAGTGCAGCTCCATTGGAATACCGAATCGACATATCCATTCTTTCACCAAGACGCCGGCGACGGTGATGGCTTCCTGGTTGGGCAGGGCATAGGCTTCCGCCCACTTACTGAAGTAGTCCATTGCCACAAGGATGTATTTATTCCCGTGGTCGGATACGGGAAACGGGCCGGCGATGTCAATGGCGATTCTCTCGAACGGGCTGCCTACGTTGTACTGACGCATCGGGGCCTTGGGTCATATTCGAGGCCATTGCTAGCAGCGCATACAGCGCACTTTCTGCACCAGTCCTGGACGTCAGCTTGACAATTGGTCCAGTAAAACCGTTGCCTCACTTTCTGCAGGGTCTTCGTCACTCCCAGATGTCCTCCAGCGACTCCATCATGGATTTCCCGCAGCACTTCCTCTCTTCTGTTCCTGGGAACAATTATTTGGCGTCTGTCTTCCCCCACCAATATCGGCCTCCAGCACACGTTTCAGGATCCCATTGTCCAGAATAAGAGAGTTCCATTGTGCCCAATAGGACTTAACAGCCGGCGAGTAACCTGCGACTTCCTGCCATGATGGTCTTCGATTGCCCTTCTTCCAGCTGACAACTAAGCCAAGGTCGGGGTCTTTCTCTTGGTCTTTCTGCATCTTGCTGTCATTCCAGTTGTCATCCATTGCGCGGTTCTACAAAGTGTTGCTTCTTTCTCTTCTGCTCGTCGGCAATGTGGGGCAATCATCTGGACATGGTCTTCGCGACAAGGCATCTGCATTCTTATGGCTAGTTCCGGCTCGATGTTCTATTTCGAAATCGAATTCTTGGAGTCTCTCGATCCAACGTGCTACTTGACCCTCAGGATTTTTGAACTGTAAGAGCCATTTGAGAGCTGCATGGTCAGTTCTCAACAGGAATCTTCTTCCATACACGTACTTGTAGAAGTGCTCCACTCCCTTTACAACAGCTAACAGCTCTTGCCTGGTGACACAGTAATTGCGCTCTGGTTTGCTAAGCGTCTTGCTGAAATAACCAATGACCTTCTCCTGTCCCTCCTGGATCTGAGATAGGACAGCTCCAAGTCCCACGTTGCTGGCGTCCGTATCCAAAATGAATTTCCCTTTGGGTAGGGGATAGCTCAGTATAGGTGCGTTGATCAAAGCTCCTATCAGCTTCCTGAATGAATCTTGACATTCTTCGGACCACTGGAACTTTGTTTGGCCTTCCGTGAGCCTGGTCAGGTGGTTTAGCGATGTGGGCGAATCCAGCACATATCGGCGATAGTATGTGCATAAACAAAGGAAACTTCGAAGTTGGTGAATGTCTTTTGGGATGGGCCAATCCTCAACAGCTTTGATCTTCTGGTCATCCACTGCTACTCCTTCCCCAGAGACAACGTGGCCGAGGTATCGTACTTCTTTTTGGAACAGATGGCATTTCTTAGGGCTCAGCTTCAATCGGAGTTCCTCAGTCGCAGGAATACTTCCTCCAAGTTTTTACGTGGTCCTCGAGCGATCTGCCGACCACAATTATGTCGTCGAGATACACTAGACCGTGTTCCATGAGAGTCCCTTCAGCACTGTCTCCATCAATCTTTCGAATGTGGCGGGAGCATTACAGAGCCGAATGGCATAACGGTGAACTGCCACAGTCCTGAGCCGATGGTAAAGCAGTCTTTTCTCGATCTTCCTGAGCGAGTTCTACTTGCCAGTATCCACTCTTCAGATCAAGGGTCGAGAAAATCGTGGAACCAGCCAACGTGTCTAGGGTGTCATCTATTCTCGGGAGAGGGTAACTGTCCTTCTTCGTGACATTATTAAGTTGGCGATAGTCTACACAAAAGCGTGTCGATCCATCCTTTTCTTCACCAGTACGACTGGAGGACCAGGGACTGTCAGATGGTTCGATAACTCCTTCTTTTCCCATATCGCTGACTATTTTGTCAGCCTCTTCCTTCTTGGCAAGAGGAAGTCTTCTTGCTGATTGCCGGATCGGTCGGGCACCCCAGTATCAATCTTGTGCTGGACCACATTAGTTCGACCCCTTTTCCTTGTCGGTATCGAAGATGTCTTGGTACTTTTGACTAAATCTCTTAGTTTGGGCTGTTGAGCTGGTTTTATGTCTTTGGAAGAGATGGCAACTAATTTTTCTAGTTCTGTGGGCAAGTTGTTGGGTTGGCTAATCGTACCTCTCGCCCGGGTCACAGATGAAACTGACGAGCAGTGCCTAAAATTGTTCCTTTCTTTAAGGTCACTGGAAAGTAATTGACATTCATGACCCTTACCGGCACAAATTTTTCAGCGCGTAACAGGGTTTTCCCTAGGGCAATCCCTCGTCAATTTTCTCATCATGAAGTTTGGGCTCGAACATCACCGCGTCTCCACTGCTCGCACTCCCGTCCAGGCGAGCCTCCAGAATGGTTTCAGCCCTCTCAATGCGCTTACATCTTCAGCCAACAGCACCGGGGTCAACTCTTCACTTCTCCCATGAAGTACCAGCTCTTCTCCGTTGACACGTAGGACGCCGTCTTTGAAATCAATTCAAACCCTCTGGAATTCATGATGTCCATTCCGATGATTGCATCGTCTTCGATGTCGCTACAAGTGCCTGATGTTTCACTTTAGTGCTGCCCAAAATTATTTCAATCGGTAGCTCGCCATATACAGTAGCTGGCTCCCTGTTGCTGTGCGTAGCTTCAAGTTGTCGGTTCAATTCGTTCCGGTGTTCTGGCAAAGGAAGGTCCGAGAATTGTCCTAGTCGCACCTGTATCTAGCAGCATGGTGCAAGGCTCGTTATTGATGAGACCGTCTACGAAAACACCTCTGTTCTGTCGTTGCAGGATAGCGACATATGCGTTGTTAACCAGGGCTTGCTGGACACAGGCCGACGATTGCCCCTTCTCGTCGACCTTCTTTAGTTTTCCTGCATCGAGTCGTGTTTTCAAATGTTGGACATTTGCTACGCACATGTCAATTTTGCCTAATTCCAGCATCTTATCTGTCTTTTCTCAGGAAACACTTCCTTAATCACTTTCCTTATGGCAGCTTCCAAATTAGCAGGCTCCTGTGAGTCTTCCTCAATCATTCGGACTTTACTCTGGCTTTTGCAAGATTGTTTAGCTGCCTCGAATTCCAAAGCGCGTGCCAGTGCGTCTACGAGATGTGTTGGACGGGCTAGTGTCAATGCTTGTCTGGTTTCTTGGTCACGGAGTCCACCCAGGAATGCTTGAACCGCTTGTCGCTCCATTACATTTTCTGGTGTGGCTGGATATGCGAGGACGAACCAAGCGTGCAATGTCAGTTTCGAATTCTTGTAAGGATTCGCCCAACTTTGGCAGCGATTTTTCAGCTGGGAGTGGTATCGTGTTCCAAATGGGCGTGGCCATATCGTAATTCTAGATGTTTAATCAGCTGATCATAGTCCTCCTGTTCTTGGGCGGTGAGAGTTTGTAGAATATTTGTAGCTTCTCCACGTAATGCAAGTGTCAGTGCTACAGCTCTTTCCCCTGCATTCCATCCGTTTGCTTTGGCGCTGCTTCAAACTGCCGGCGGTAATTTGCCCATGGAGTTTTTCCGTCGAACTGAGGCGGCTTCATGGAAAGCTTCCTATTTCTGAAATGACCTTGACATCTTTTATACCCTCTTGAACTTTATCCAAGTTCAAACTCAAGTCCAACATTGCATTTTCGTTAACCATCTCTGTGGAGGGCGACTATTAATTCGTTTTCCAGCTTACTGATCGTTTCCTTTATTTTGTCCATTTCTGCCTCGACCCCATCTTTGATTTTATCTACATCCGTGTTCATTTGCTCCCTAATTTTATCTATCTCTGTCTCAACGGTTCCCATTCTTCTAGAAAATTATCCACACCACACAATTCTTTTTTTAGGCCTTCTGTGTTTTTCCAGGAACTTCTCTTCCAGGCTTCTTGCATTTTCTTCCAGGCTTCTTGAATTTTCTAGAAGCTTCTCTTCCAGATTTCTAGAATTTTCTTGAAGCTTCTCTTCCAGATTTCTAGAATTTTCTTCAAGCTTCTCTTCCAGATTTCTAGCATTTTCTTCCAAGCTTCTTGAATTTTCTAGAAGCTTCTCTTCAGATTTCTAGAATTTTCTTGAAGCTTCTCTTCCAGATTTCTAGAATTTTCTTCAAGCTTCTCTTCCAGATTTCTAGCATTTTCTTCCAAGCTTCTTGAATTTTCTAGAAGCTTCTCTTCAGATTTCTAGAATTTTCTTCCAAAGTCCTCGAATTTTGTTGCAGTTCTTCTTTCACGGATTTAGTAGTTTCTTGAGTTTATTCATTACCAAACTTAAATCACCTCCGGGAACTTCGAATAAAAATGTTTGGGTCCTCACCTTCTTGTATAAGTCCTTCTGCAAGTCTTTCCTGGAGTACTTGCTTTTTACCCGTTGTTTCCAGTTCCCTTTCCTCCAATTCCTGTTTCAATTCCGCTACCTTCAAATCCAAGAAGGCTACTTTTCTTGAACACATTTTGTCTTTTGACGAGGTATCAGTCTGTTTCACACGAAAAGTTTATCAGTTTGTTAAAATTCACTTCGAATTCTTTTCCACGGGCCACCAGTCTATTGTCTGTTTCACGCGAAGAGTGTATCAGTTTATATTCCACGCACAATTGTCCACTTGCGAAAACCGGCCACTGTCTATTTTGGAGTACAAAAGGTCTATCAATTTATTTTTCTGACTATCCACTCCACGATCACTTGTTTATTTTCAAAATCTCACTTCCGACACCAATTGTAACGTAAATAAACTTAACTTGGTTTTAATAATTTATTTCACACTTAAATCTACAACTTAATTTATATTACGCCACTGTATAGCTCGATCGTATGGGCTCGTTCAGACTGTCCGTGCCATCTTGAGGGCTACCTATTTATCTCCGTCACAGAATTCCCGATCTTTCGAATTCCAGCAGTTGGCGACCAGCATGTTCCAATCGTTTCCAATATCGACCGTTGCTCTCCGCGGCAGAGCGACTGGACTGTTCTCGAACATCTCCGGGGATGACCTCATTGCTGTCGACGGCAACGCGCGAGGCGACAGGTCCGGCCTAGGTTCGTTACAATAATATTTTAGAGCTATTCAGCCTTATTCAGGTGTATTAAAAAATACTTTAATCGCATAGTTTACCTCAATATCTATCACTAACCAATATCCTATGTAATCCCGAATAAGGCTGATCGTAGCTTTACCATATAGGAGTTTATAACTTTTTCAAATGAAATCGATAGTCAAGAAAATGCATTTTTGGTGAAAACATTTCTATGTTCCATCCAACCTATGGAAACATTTATACTTCCTACATGCAAATTTCAAATGATTTATTAAATTGGAAATGAAATATTTCATTATGTAAATATCTTCAGCTGAGGCCTTTCTACCTACCTATAAGACGGTCGTTTCCCAAAATTTAAACCCAATTATGAAATTGACAAACAATTTCTCCAAGCGGATTAGAACTAAAGGTTATTACATTGCGATATTATTATCAAAATCAAATTTATCAGAAGAGGAAATTCCTACCGTGCTTCCTTGACGAATACAAACAAATTATCGTACAATTATCAAGACAAATTGCGTGGATATAAAAACCAGTCCACCGATATTAAAAAATACATTTAGTCCAGTGCATTCAAGTGAGATCATTCAGTCTAACCATTCAGTCTAACTATTCAATCGAGAACTATATTCAGTCCAACAACATTCGCAGTGCAACTTAATCACAACTCACAAACAGTTCCTTCGAGACTTCGCTTTTTACATGGCAGAAACGCCTCAGCTTCATAATCGTAAAGCAATAAACATATTCTATCAACGTTAGCTAAAGGCTTCGCTGCCACAGAAGTAATAGTTAACTCTCGAAAATATTTTATAGGTGTAACGGTTACAAGCCGATATACACCAAAGAAGCAATTTTATATGCATGAATCACGGTTCTAGGAGGCATTCCTTATCGAAAATAGACAGGAATTTCAATTACTAAAACAGATTATAGCAAATTATGAACTACTACTCCTTTCCCAAGAGACACAATATGTACACAAATATACAGCATTTTTCAAATCGTAAAAATGTTAACATTTAGTATAATGATTTTTTCTCTAGGTTATACAAAAAGGCCAGGCAAGAACCCAAGAAAGAAGTGACATACGTTGTGGCTAAAAAGCACACGGCCACCAAGAGAGCTCAACGTCCGAGCGGAGTGAAAGGACATTACAAAGTGGTGGATGCGAGGATGAAGAAGGATTTGAAAGCACAGAAGAGAAAGATGAAGACTATGGGAAGGGGCAAAAAGGGTAAAGGTAGTAGTAACAAGGCAAATAAGGGCAGTAGCAGGGCAAGTAAAGGAAGTAACAGGGCAAGCAAAGACGGGGCTCCAAATAGGAAGCAGAAGGCTAAGTGACTTGGTGTGGAATTGAAGTAATATTCAGTTGTATTTTTTAATTGTTATGTAAATAAAAATATATCTGGTATTTTTTTAATGCCACCTGAATTCATTCTGTGATTTTTGGCTAACCTTTTCCAAAAATTTGTTTCTATAATAAAATACAGACACAGTTGTAACTGCCAGTGGCAGTAGCACTCCAGGTGCATACTAATACATTATAATCATTGGAAACATTTGGTGAACGAAATATTGTGTTTGAACCCTCTGGGGAAGATTCACATATATCAGAATAAGAATTGACTTATAAAATATGATTATTTTTTTCTGAAGTGTGATCTTAATTAAATACATTTTGTCATGTTGATCCTTACATTAACTTCCAAAATTAGGTTTCAGACACCAATAAGGCTGGCCAGTTTCAAGAGATTGGAGGATAATCATTTTTACACGCTTTATATTGGCTTCACTTGTATGTTTGTTTGTTTGTAACCGACTCCTTTGGGCGCGATTTTGACCCACTTCCAGACGTCCGAATGATTTGAAATTTGGCAGGTGTACATAATTCCGGTGACAATGCATTAAGAAATTTTTGTGTGAAAAAAAAACAAAATGGCGGCTCCAATATGGCGTACGAGTTTTGTGATTATGGTCCGATTCGCTTCAAAAGTGGTCGGAGATTATGATTCTTTTGCCAAAATTGAAAAATTCAAGATGGCGGCTCCAAAATGGTGGACGAGTTTTGTGATTATGGTCTGATTCTATTCAAAATTGGTATGTGGGGGTTTTTGGGGTCAAATATTATGATTCTTTCGTAAAGATGGCGGCCGAGTTTTGTGATTATGGTCTGATTCTATTCAAAATGGTATGTGGGGGTTTTTGGGGCCGAATATTATGATTCTTCTGTAAAAATTGAAAAATTTAAGATGGCGGCCGAGTTTTGTGATTATGGTCTGATTCTATTCAAAATTGGTATGTGGGGGTTTTTGGGGTCGGAGATTATGATTACCTAATTTGAAGATTATTCCATTTTTTAATTTGCAAAAAAATTATAAAAATAATAGTTTAAAAAAAACTAAAAAAACACGCTTTTATAAATAAACCACACTAAAAAGTAGGAAATAAATAATAGTTTAAAAAAACTAAAAAACACGCTTTTATAGAAAACCAGACTAAAAAAATAGAAAATAAGAAAAAAATATATTTTATTTAAAAAAAACGTGGGGTGCATGGTATCAATAATTATATAGTACATTACACACCTAGGGCAGTAAAGTAAGAAATGTCTCAGATCACAGGTAATTGTTGGCCGAGGCGATACCATGCACCCCACGCTTTTTTAAATAAAATAATTTTTTCTTATTTTCTATTTTTAGTCTGTTTTTTAATCGATTTGTTTGAAAATTTTAACAGGCTGTTCATAAAATCAGATGTGGAATCATCTGCGACTCAAAGAAAAACTTTAGTCACTATCTTCTATCGTTCAAGATAACCTCTTGTGGGGTACTCATGTTGAAAAGGGAAACATTCTCAATTGAATATTGGAAATTATTCTTATGAATATATAACAGAAAACAACTACTTCCCTGGCTAAAGCCACGCTGGACATTGAACTACATCTGATAGGTATTTTGAAAGAAAAATCTGAAATTAAACATTTGATTTTCTATTTCAGTCTTAATCAACAGATAGATAGAGAAATATTTTCTCTCCAAGAAGCACTCACTAAAAACCTAATTTTGGTTGTATAAGGATCGATTTTAACAATTGTAATTTTGGGTATTTCTCAATTGTTTTTAAAGGATTTTTACAATAATTCCAGGTACCTCCTAACAATGAAATTATATACTGTGTTTTTATATACAGTATCGGAAAGAATATATCTTGGCTATTGTGGTTTAATGAGAGGGTAAGGAATAACTTGCTAATTATTGAGAAAGCATTACAATTTCTCCTCGAATAGCTCGAAGAGGGGATATCGAATAGCATTGCTACGATGCTCTGTGATGTAGTTAAGATGTCTAAAACCCTGGTGAATGAACTGATTCGATATTGTTTAGATTTTCGAGGGGACACCACCTGTTACTTCAACAGAGCTTCTCTCTGTGGTAGATGGCGCCGTCCAAATGTTAATATTCTCGCTTAATGTCAGAACTTAATTTCTGACATCTGCAGCATCTTATATGAAATTATTTTCAGTGTTTTGTCGGTATCTATGCGTTTTCCATCTCTTTGATTTGAAATCTTGCTTAGCTTATTCCTGAGTTTGTTCTTTAAAAAATCACTCGTTCATCAGTTCATTAGTGCATGAGGAATTGTTTATTTTCAGGTAGTGTAGTGTGTAAAGGTACTTTTTGTAGAATGGGCCACATTTGTATTTTGTGTGGACAGTATAAAGCCGCAGACTCGAATATTCACCTGTATTCAGTACCAAAAGCAAGTACAAATCTTGACGAATTGACTAATAATGATATTTTCATAGATCATCATATCGTTTGCATTGAATTTTATATTTTCTGCCATTTAATGACAATATCATTTCCAATTCTCCGACTGTCAATATGCAGTTAACCTCAAATTCAAATGGTACAAAATACGAAAAACAACACGACAGTGCTTTCTTCGTGCAATGTTCGGGGGCTTCTAATTCTAGCTTTGCTATTGGTGAAGTTTGACAGATGTCTCTTTTCAACCAATAGCAAAGCTAGAATTAGAACCCGCGAACAGTTTGTCTCAAAAAGAAAGCTGAGGAAATAAATATACCCCGTTACTGAATTGAAACTAAAACGAAATTGGCGCCATCTGACACGCTAGTAATCTCTATTTTCAAGTAGGCCAAGTCGATCCCAAACTTCTACAGGTATAAGTGCAAGCACCAGGATTTTTAGACATCTTAGATGTAGTGAGTTGAAGAGTCCAGTGGGGTAACAGGAGGGGAGAGCAGCATTACGTCTCTGTTGATTACGTGGTATTATAATATAATTGCGTTCCTTGTTACTCTTCTAGATTTCTGTATACCCAAGATAAATTCTTTCCGATACTGTATATGTAACAAGTGTTCTCAGCAACTGTGCCATTATTTTCTCACAATTAGACAATAAGGAACAATAATTCAATGCTGATGAACATTAGATATAAATAATTAAAAAAAATTGTTATTATAAAGAATCGCGATAATTTTTTAATCATTTTGACGAAAATTTAGTGGGTTACGCTGGCCAAACTGTTTCAGATACCTTGAAATATATAGGCAAGCATTGCATCATTTCGTAACTAGGGTGAAATTGTATTATATTCCTACCTCAATGTCGCACTTGATTATGATCTATACCTTAATGTATGTGGCCAGTCTATTCAGAGTAAGGATACCATACACTTTTTAGGTCTCACTCTTGATCAAAAATTGACCTGGGAAGCACACATAAATATACTATGCTCTAAACTAAGCACTACTTCCTACATAATACGGAACTTGAGAGAAACCGTATCAATTGACATATTGAGAATTCTCTATTTTGGGTTGGTCCAGTCAACACAGTACGGATTGATTTTCTGGGCGTATTCCTGTTACTTCATAGATGCATTCCGCTCACAAAAAAAAATACAGAGGACTATCTACAAAGCTCCTCCATGTTCACCGTGTAAACCACTATTCAAACAATTTCAAATCCTAACATTAACGTGTCTCTATATATTCCAGTTGATTATGTATGTCAGAGAAAACGAAACAGAATTCAAGAGAAATTGTGATGTGCATTCATATTTCACGAGGAATAGCGAAGCTATCCACCAACCGTACTCTAGGCTTGGGGTGAGCCAGAATTCACCGAAATATATAGGCATTAAATGTTTTAATAAAAACTTTTGAACAAAAAATTAGATTAGTTTTATTTTTCAATTTTTTGTTGCTGAAATCTACTAATTACTACCTATGTACTTAATTTTTGATTACTTCCAAAATACTTACTTACCTAGCTTACTTCAACTATTAACTATTAAATATGATTTTCTATTTTAACTATTTATTGTTATATAATATAAATTAATTTTGAAAGTTCTGTTTAGTTGATTTCATCACTTTGTATATAATTCCATCCTTTCATAGAATGTAATCATTTTGACGGATGTAGGAGGGTCTGTCAATGTCAACTACATATGTGTGCCAAAGTTCACAGTTAAAAATCAATCATCCCCTATTTTTCTACCCATAGGGGTGGATCATTTCATTTCAAATTGGAATATGATCAACTATGAGGTATACCTTTTCTAATAAAAAATGAATCATCCAAATGGGAAAACCCACTACAAAGTTATGCCTGATAGAATCGGTTAACAGACCAAAATTCAGAGGGTGAACGATCAATATCCTTCATTTTGCTACCCTTAGGGATGGATTTTGTTGTTCAAATTGAAATGGGACCAACTCCGAAGTACACCCTATCCAATGAAAACAGAATCATCGGAATCGAACCGCTCTGTGAAAAGTTGTGATCATACATAAAAAAAAATATACGCGTCGAATAGAGATACAGGTAGCACAATAACTATCTTCAAGAGAAACCTACAAACTTTTTTATGTGATAACCAATTCTATGATATTGACGAATTTCTCAATTTTTAGTTAGCGTATTCGACTATACATTTATACAATTTATATACTCCTATCAGTCCAATTAATTTTTGAACATTTTCTGTGAGTGATCGATTTTCTAATTATGTGCAAGAGTGCAAAATTTGTAAATTTATGATGTTTGATACATCAGCCTCCGTTAGGTTAACTATTTGGAGAACAATTACAAACAGTAAGTAAATGTAATTGAAGAATGTTCACCAAAAAGGTTATCAATTTTATTTTTGCATATATTTGAAAAATAGATTGCAAATTTATAAGCTACTTCTTTTTTATTTATTATCAAACGTTCATCACATTTCAATGTAATTGTTTCTCTATTCTTATTTTTCCTATTTAAGTTTACGTTGACAATTTTTCATGTTTCTTTAGTTTTATTAGGAGCTGAGTTTATTCTATTGCTTGTATGTTGAAATTTTGCTTCATTTAGTCTTGTATATTTGGGAGTATACTTTTTTGTTTCACTACAGTTTGACACTGACATGTACCAATCAATGCAAGTATTGTAAGTTATCTTCAATCTGTGCTTGTTCTGGGGTATACCATTTGAGTTTGGAGCTATTGATGATTTCAGTCATTTTTACTAGCGGTCAGCTGACATCAAGGCACCATTCGATATTTGTGATGAGTGATGATAAGTTCTGTTTACGCCTCATTTATATTTTCTCTTGAATAAAAAGTGCTCCAGTCGAATCTACTTAGCAGATTTTCGAAATTGTTTTTTCTCACGTCACGAAGTTCATAAATTGAATTTGATAATTCATCTTTTGGTTTGGACTGGCTGAGGTTTAGTATTGAAAAAATATGTGAGAAGAGATCGCTCAGATTTGGGTTTATGAGTAAAGTAGTATATTGTATATTAGTGATTACATATAGTCAATGATGCTGGTGGAAGTTCTTCCATTAATATTTGTAGAGACACACGTAGGTTTATCTGTTGTTATTTTCAATAGGCGAGATCACAAACTCACGAATTTGCTTCATATGTGCTTCAAGTTGAAATATAGTGATAAAATATAATGTATGCATAGTTTTTCCTAGAAGATGTGTAATATTCGAATAAACGCTGCTCAAAAACCCTCAAATTCAGCGAGACATTCAAACACACCGTTATTGCCGGTTCTTTTGACGTCATAACTCCATTGATTTGACATTTTCCCGAGTTGCCAGTGTCACTATTTTGCGGAACTTCTGAGAAAATATTATTCTGTTTCATCCTATGAATAAAACAGAACTTGTGTCATATTGAAATGGAGAATTCGTATTCGATAGCTGTTCTTGATTTACTTATTCTTGAATGAATGTATGTATACCAAGTGCTATATCATTATTTTTTCGGCCTGCTCACATTGTAAAGAAATATTTTGAATAACGCTTGGCAACGCTCTAATTCCTTGCACTGTCGGCGATCGGTGAGTTGCCAGTGTCACTATTTTGAGGAATTTCTGAGAAAATGTTATTCTGTTTCATCCTATGAATGAAACAGAACTTGTGTCAGCATGTGTTATATTGAAATTTGATAGCTGTTCTTGATTTAGTTATTCTTGAATAATATGTACCTATGTATACCGAGTGTGGTGATTATTTTTTCGGCTTGCTCACATTGTAAAGAAATATTATGAATAACTTAATAGAATGGGATGGCGACCCTTGAATTAATTTGAGCTGTTGAAATTGGCAGGAGTTTGGTCAGTGTTTTGAAGAAAACCAAAGATTTAAAATAGTCGACGTTTCGAAACTATTATTAACTATCAATAAAGATAACACACACCCAAAAAAAAATACAGACAACAGGCAAGCCTCACTTAGTATTGAGAACTCACTCGTTCAACTTCATGTGTGTATCAACCTGTTTTGTATTTATACATTATTTCGAATTTATATTCATATGTGAACAAGGAAAACCACTTTTAAATGTAAGTATCATTACACTGTAATTAGAATTTCATTCATCATTGTGTTCATATATCGTTGATGTGTTTATGTTCCCTTATTTTAACTTAACGTTTTATCTACCTACATTACATTGGCTTCTTTAGCTTTTACCCTTGCCCTACGATTTTATATTTATTCTGGAACCTTTTTAATTACTCAATTTTACATTACATGTATGATTTTGTTAATATGTTTTGTGTTTATTTTTACTTCAGAGTCCTGAAGATGAAGCAATAAAAGTTTCGAAACGTCGACTATTTTAAATCTTTGGTTTTCTTCAAAACAGTGACCGAACTCCTGAAAATTTCAACAGCTCAAATTATGAATAATGCTTAGCAACTCTAAAATTATCTTACGCACTCGGCGAACTGTATTTGTAACGTCACATCCTGGCTTGGTTTCCGTAGTGTTCAAACATTTCTTTGGTAATTTTTTTTGAAAAAACTACTTCAAACAAATCCAACCACTTTTCTTATCGTTCTGGACATCGTGGTATTTTTTCCAGAAATTAGTGATCTTGCCTATGAACAGATTCCAGTATATCGTTCAATATTCAACCCTTGACTCTCATTTTTATCACGAAATGAAATTTTCTTTTTACAAAATTCGGTGCACAATACAGACGTTCTTAAAAAAATTTCATTTTATATATATATACATATACAGTGCGGCGTTTAATAGTCCCCCCCCCCCTGTCAACTTTTGAACGGTTCAACGTAAAACAATAAAAAAAAAACGTATTGAATGATATCACCGATACTACTTTTTGAAATGAAAGACATTGTGATTACCCGATAGATAGCGCGGGGGGGCACATCAATTAAAAAATAGCATGGGGGGTCAAGTGGCACATCCTTGAAAAGAATTAGCTCAATTCTCTTTTCAACCATCCTATTTTTTTTGAATTTCGTTCAAACCTTTTTTCACAATATGTATTTGAAATGTCAAATATATAAGTGCCGATCTGAATAGTACGGTTACCTCAATAACTTTTGAACGGTTTGATGTGAAACAATGAGACAATGGTATTACCGGTTCTAATTTTTGAGAGAAGAAACATTACAATTACTCGACAGATGGCGCTGGGGGCACATCAACTTGAAAATTGCGAAAGGCATAGAGGTCGATTTGCAGGTTATTAAATTTTTCTTTCAACTATGGTTGTTCTACGGAATCACAATTGCGAGTGCGGCTTTTTATAGCCTCCCAACCTTCACCCCTCACTGTCAACTTTTGAACGCTTCGACATAGAACAACGGGACCAAAACTTTTTTGAATGATATCTCCGATACTACTCTTTGAAATAGAATACATTGTGACTGCTCGATAGATGGCGCGGGGGGGCACATCAACTTGAATATTTCAAATAGCTGGCGGGTCAAGTAGCACATCGTTGAAAATATAATTCAATTCTCTTTTCAACCATCCTCTTCTTTTTGAATTTCTTTCAAACGATTTTTCACAATATGCATTTGAAATTTCTTTATAATTGACATTTCAAATGCATATTGTGAAAAAACGTATTAACAAAATTGAAAAATAACTAAATTGTTGAAAAAAGAGTTGAGTTATCTTTTCAACAATGTGCCACTTGACCCCATGCTATTTAATTTTTTAAGTTGATGTGCCCCCATCTAATCAATCTAATGTTTTCATTCAAAAGTAGTATCGGTGATATGATATCATTCATTCAATTCCTTTTTTCAAAGTCAACACGGGTGGGGACTATTAAAAGCCCACTCTATTTAGCCAAAAAACTAATATATACAATACTGATTGGAAGTTCCTAGAAATTACTCTGATATAAACCAAACTGTGTGCGAGTTCTGTAAAGTGATTAATGACATAGTAAACTTATATGTTACTAAAAACTCAAATTTTGTGAGAATATACCCACCCAGGTTTAGTAAAATCGAACATAAATAAACAACTAACAATTGCCTTTCCTATACTCCCATCTCAATACTAATTGGAACTTCCTAGAAACTTCTCCGTGTCAGAGTTCTACAAGGTGATTAATGACATAGTAAACTTATATTTACCTAAAATCTCTAATTTTGTGAGAAAATGCCCACCCAGGTTCTGTGAAGAGATTAAAATCGATAATAAATTTAAAAATAAAATTTTCTTTCGTTTACTCTTGTCTCAATACCAATTTGGAACTCCTTAGAAACCAAATGTTGTAGAATATTGTGTAACTGGCAACACTGGAAAAAATAGCGTGCGAGAATTGTAAAAAAAAGAGGAAGACTAACCTAACCGGGAGTGACATCGGGGGTTCCCGGGTTATGTGTGTCTGAACCACAACAAAACATTGTAACTTCTGCATTTATCAAAATTATAACATTATAAGTACAAAGTGGCAGTGTGCATTATTTGCTATTTAACAAACCAAAGACTTAGCTAGTTGGCGCCCAACAAAACAAAAAATCAAACGAACAATTCCCGTAAAACGTGTACACAAACTGTAGTTCTACAGAGTGATTAATGACTCATATTTACCTAAAATCTCTTAATTTGTGAGAAAATACCATAGACATATAATATAATGTCTATGGAAATACTCACTCACCCAGGTTCAGAAAAGAGATAAAATTCGAAAATTAAATTATCATTTTTCTAAACTCACATCTCCAATAATATTTGTAACTTCCTAGAAACTTCTCTGATAGAGCTCATCAGTATTGAAACGACCGTTTGGTATAGAGGGGAAAACACGAGTGGAACGATTTGCTGTGCTACGGCGAATCTTACCAGTGTCTTGGCATGCAGCGTTTGAAAGGTTAGGTTTCTTTAATTAATAAATAGGTAGTGCAGTTATGTATTCAACTTTGCAATAGTTTACTCGTTACCTTGCCAAAATGCCCAGTGGTAAGTACTGTTCAGTATCGGAAAAGAAATAGGAGTGTTAGGAAAGTTATAGGAGTGTATATAAGTTCTCTACGTCTCGTGAATCCTACCAAATAATTTGGTACGCCTATTGAATTTCTATTAATAGCCATAGTTAGACAATGGTTCGGGTATCTTCGATAAAAATTGGTAGTTAGGTGGGGAAAGGCCAAAGGGGTCGTTTCAATACTGGATGAGCTCTATAAATCAAATTGTTTCCAAGTTCCACATATGATTTATAAAATCTCCAATAAAAAAAAATTAAAAAAATAGTGATGATACCAGAATTGAATAGTTTAAGGACACAATTTGTGGAAAAAATCCGAGGAATCTGGTGCTATAGCTCGTCCAGTATTGAAACGACCACTTTGGCCTTCCCCTACCTAACAACCATTTTTCTCGAAGATTCCCGAACCTTTGTCTAACTGTGGCTATTAATAGAAATTCCATAGGCGTATCAAATTATTTGGTATATGCAATTCACGAGACATAGAAACTTACCTCCTATAACTTCCTAACCTCCTATTTCTTTTCCGCTACTGAATAGTACTTACCACTGGCCATTTTGGCAAGGTAACGAGTAAACTATTGCAAAGTTGAATAAATAACTGCACTACCTTTAATCAAACAAACCTAACCTTTCAAACGCTGCATGCCAAGAACTGGTGAGATTCGCTAGCAAGCTTAAATCGTGCCATCGTGTTTCCCCCCCTCTACCAAACGTCGTTTCAATACTGGACGAGCTCTATCAACCAAATGAAGAATGATCGTCACTCATGGTTGCCTGGTAGCCGACCAATATGTCTAGAAAAAACATATTTTCCGGTTGTATTTGCGATTTTTTGCGAATTACGCATTTTTCAAAGAAAATGTGGGAGTACTATTTTGTAGATATAAATATTCTTAACAAAAAAGGACATAAGTCATTTCCTTAATAAATTAGCATTTCCAAAGAAAAAAATTAAAATTGAAACAAAGCAAATAATGATTTTATATGGAAGAATTATAGGGACGGAAAGGCACTGATGTTTTTTTGAAATGGAATACGAGTTTGGGTTTCGTGAAGTATTGCATCAAAACGCGTTATTTCTGCGAATTTACCACTTGTGGTTCCATTATACAACTATCAAGGACCTATCCAACATAACCAGCAAAAACATTTGGAACACTTTGGACACATACCAAACTGGTGTTTAACAGAAAAATTACCCCTCAACATAAATATCAATACTTCAGTAACTCTTTAAGTTGTGGATTACAATTACAAAATAAAAGGTTTATAAATCGGAGCGAAGTTACTAACTATTCAACTTAAATTTAATTAATTTTATTAATAATAATATTTATTCTCCTTTAGAAAATGTACGTATTGTAGGAACGTCAGTTGATCGAAGATCAAAGAATAAAAGATATAATATCAAAAACTGCATTAAATAATAGATAGTAATCAAACAAATATATAAATACAATGGCATTATCAAAGTATAAAACATGATACAGTATAAATAAAAATTAAAAGTTATTGTGGTTCATAAGCATATTTCTGTTCTCCTTTTTTCCTCAAGTACGAAAAATTCCCCACTAGCAGCGCTAGTAGTTGTTGAGTTTACCGCTAGATAAACCAATACAAAATAGTATATTAAAGTATAAGTGGATAAAAAGGGCTTTAAAACACGCGCGATTTTTCGAGCACGACGGCGCAGCCGGAGTGCTCGAAATAGAGCAAGTGTTTTTAAGACCAGTTATCCACGAATACTTTACGTTATTTTTTTTTATTGGTGCACTTTGAAATCATATATACTGGTATTATTACTACAAAAAATATAAATAAGAACTAATAATGCAAGAAGGTTGAATTCGTGATGTGACATCAGTATACCTTTCGTTGTCATGGAAATGAGAAAAACATTCATTTGCAATTTGTTACCAAAGATCAATATTTGTTGTCACCAGAGCTCAAAAATGAATGATTCTAATATCGATTTTTTTGAATAGTGAGGCAGAATCGCGGTTAATACCGCGAAAATCCAGTGATATATATAAAAAAGAATATGAAAAGTTCATCAAATGGATGGAGGAGCACATATAAATGAACGAATTGTTAGTAATATTTTATCTGACGTTACAAGGTACTCCTGTCAGATCACTAATCAAAAATTTGTCATTTAGACTTCACGTTTCTCGATTTGTTGATGTTGTCATGGTTACTTTTAAAAAACGCGCGTTTTTTAAAGTTCGATTTAAACACGCTGAGGCGTGCTTTAAATGGGTAAAAAGGGGCACCAATAAAAAAAATACAAATTAAATAGTTATGATTCATAGAAAAATACTCTGTGCAGCATTCTCAAGAGGGTCTGATTTATGAACTGTAATAAACACTTCTGGCTCTCATAAGCCCGAGTATGCTAGAGATGCTTTCAGAAATAATATACTCAAAGTCAGTCGATACTCAGCTTTTGTAGGAATCGTTTACCCGTTTAATAGACGGTTCAAACGAATTATGTATTTTATTTAAATCCCTAATCTACTAAGATCAATAGTAGTCCGGTAGGGACAAACATTACCTAACTCACATTAAAGTACATGTAAAAATAAACATACAAAAAATGTTTTTGACAGAAGACGACGTTTTAGAAGCCAAATTAAAATTGGCAAATGTGAAGGATTATAATATAGCAACATTAAAACGGTGGCTTGCTTGTCGAAATCTTTAAATTTCCGGTAAAAAAAATTGAATTAATTACAGTGAATATGATTCAAGAGGTCATTTTTAGGCACCGTTTTCGCGCACAAAAATCACTCACAATGCCTCCTTCTTTTTACCTGCTTAAACTACAAACACCAAATCACTCATTTTCGGTACAACTTTGCACAAAATGTAGCCGGTTTTATCGAAAAAATACTCCTTCAACATTTACACCTAACCTAATTTTTCACATTTACTAAATTTCATCTGTCAAAGGTGAAAAGTTATAATTTTTTCGATAAAACCAGCTATATTTTGTGCAAAGTTATACCGAATATGCGTGATTTGGTGTTTGTAGTTTAGCTGGTAGAAAGAAGGAGGCATTGTGAGTGATATTGCCTAAAATGACCTCTTGAAGAAGGAGAAAGTCAATATATCTCGAAAACGGTATGAGACCGCGCGTTTTTCTTTCGGATTCGTGTTCAGGAGGCAAAAAAAAACGCATTAAAAGTCAAACCGCTATTTTCAGGGAGCATGAGCAGGATTTTCTTCAGTTGGACCTTTACCACCAATAAAATGTTTAGAGCAAACATATGAATATTAATTTATTTTTTCTTTTGTTAAATCCACTCTCCTCGAGGCATGGATTACATCTAAGCTCATCAATGTGAGGTTTTCCAAATGGTATAAAAAACACGTTTTCTTCTGGATATCGATTATCCGAAGTAAAGTTCGCAAAACTACAATATTTTGTTGGCATTGTGGTTATTAAATATTTTTTTTTATTTACTTAATTATTTTAAATAATTCAACTGTATCACTTAAATAACACTATCTTAAATGCAGAAGGTTTGATGTTTGTCCCTACCACAAGTGCTGCCTCTCGTGACACATTTGCCACACTATTCTCAGGAAAAAGTAGGTATACTATAGAAACAGTTGTTGAACAGAATTTAATTGATACTTGAATTGTGTTATTCCTAAAATCTATGGGAAGAAGGTTGAAGAGCCGTACGTCGTACCTTTGCGATCTTTGCAGATGTCACCAACGAATTGTGTTTGTGTCTAGGGGTGAATTGAATTGACGAGTAGATATGTTTTATGTTCATTTATCTTTGACTTAACCGATATTATACTTTAATAAATGAGCAGTGAGTAGGTGGTCATGATTTTTAATGAAGAAAATAGTTCTCAAGGTACATTTAAAATGGTTCTTTGCCGCTTTCTGTAATATAAAAATTATGGAAATATGTGTAGATACTGCATTACCATATCACTATATTCCATTCATTGACTGAAACAATGCATAATACGCGGATACTGTTGCTACCATATTTGTGACATGTCGGATTTTCCTTTAGTGCAAATTAAGATGTCTAAAAACCCTGGTGTATTCACTGACTCGATTTGGTTTGGAATTTTTGGGGGACAACAAATGAAAAACGTTAAATTCTGCTTAGAACTTCATTAGTAGATGGCGCGGTTAAGGAATGTTTGTTGCTTGTGTCACGCAAAATGTCAAACTTCAAACCTATGAAATTTTCTTTTTCTGTCAACATTACTTCATGCAAAAAATTGTGTATTGGTCGTTTTACAAATGAGATGAAATCCTCGAAAATTACATCTATTGTCTACTACAATGTTTACATGTCTGTCAAAAATCAGATTTTTCTTGAAGTCTACGTGGCGATATTTTCAAAGTGATTTCAAATGGCCTTTTTGGGATCATGGAAACTTCCACGAAGGAATGAGTAAAGGTAGGAGAGTGGACTGATGTCTCTAGATGATGAATTAGCTAGAAAATTGAGGGGGATTGGAAAATGTCCCCGATGACATTGTCCCATTAAACTTTCCAATACAAACTATTACCAAGCCATTCGCTGCCCATCTCTGCCGGACTATTACCTCTCTAACAACCTTCTGATATGAACAAAATCAGAGAGTTCATTGTAGATATCATAAAATCTGTTGATGGGTTGAAATCGATGAATCCTGGTGTGCTGCTTCCAGGTATCTTAGAATGACTTCTGCGGAAAAGGTGAGCCCTACTAACAAAGGTAAGGGGAGATAAAAATAATATAAATGCTTCTCTTTTATTTTTCAGTAACACCCGCATGATATAATCGGAGGAGGGCGATCTAACCAAGCAGTTGTTCGGAAGAACAAGGCCCACTGCCAAGATCGATACGGCTAATGACTATGATTAGGATAATTATCACTTTTTAATAAACACATGAATTTCACAAAGCGTGGACTTTTCATTCTATGAAGATATTTTGGTTTTGGCTAGTGAATTCGAACCGTCACAGAGGGTCCCACGGCTCTTTGGAAGAAAATATCCACTATATTTAGAATTTTCCAATACTTTTTAGTCAGGGATTGTCATCTCATGGGAAAATTTTATACAAAATATATATAATATAAAAATAAATATAAAAGTAATAATAAAATTATTTGACTTGTTGTTACTAGATACATTACAATCACAAGTTAAAAAAAATTATTACAATGGGCAAAGTTCAGAAGATTCAAATTAATTTATACATATACGAGTCATTTTACTAGTAGTGGGTAATATTAGATTTTAGCTTCAGAAAGTTAGGGACTGTGGAACTTTTTACTGTACATTATTGATGATGTAAGGAACAACATATAAAAGTTACCAACCGTAAAGTGTTTTGCTCAATTTATTATTTAACAAATAAGTTGCAAAATTACATTGTTTATTGAATATCTTAAAAAATATATATTTTTTTTAAACATACTGCTATTCGAAAGAATGGAAGATTTCATATAAAAAGGTATATAAATATTTTAAAAAATAAAACTGTAAGCTGCAGATTTTTTTTCTAACGTGAGAAAACGTGAGGTAGGGACACTGAAGGGCATCTCTTGAGAAGCAGGTAGCCACGAGCGTGGAGTAATATTAGATTTTAGCTTTTATAAATTGGGGAATGATGGTTACTTTTACTGTACATTAGTGATGATTTTGGGAATAACATATAAAAGTGAGATAATAAGTATTGGAAGAGTACATAAATAAAATTACGTCAATCAAAGCAGAATTCTGTCTAAAATCTTTTTTTTTTATTTCCAAGATAAACATCTGAAATTTTCACAGATTACTCTCAAAATAACAAATAAAAAAAAGGCAAATAAAAAAAAAAAGAAATTGTATTTCGAAAAACAGAGCTCAAATTATTGAATAATTTTAAAATATTACAAATTTGAATTTTGAGGCCATGCTTCAAAAACTCTAGTTTAAAATGTGATATTGAAACTTGTATATGGGATATAACGAAATTTGTTGTGTGGAGGCCACATTTTTCAACCGAATGAAACAAAAATACTTCTCATGAATACCTCGGGTAATTTCGAAAATGCTCCAATAGTCTTAAAATGGCAGCTGTTGAAAGATTTAAAAAAATTCGCAATATTTCATTTCCATATACCCAATATCGGCAAACTATAAGTCGTTTGATAGAGCTTCATTAGCTCCACAACTTTTACCCGCAAAAATGTTCTCCGAGATTTACACATAAATAAAAAATAGGTAGGTGTAAATTATCATTCATGAAATCTACCTTTACGACTGGCCACGCTATCGTTTTTTCAATGTCATATTCTGGTTCAGCGACCTCAAAAACCCCTATAGCATTAATTTGGGTAAAATTTGCCTAACAAAATTGTTTTTCATTGTTTAAACAATTAATAAACAAGCAGCACACGAATATAAGTTTATAACTTTTTTCTGCAAGCAATTTCTGAGTAATATCAGAAGGTATTAGGAAAAATCCGTGGAGTCCTCCAGGATTTCAAAATAATGCATGATTTTAAGCTATTTTTACTCTGCTATATGAAGGTAATTTGAGTTCTTGCGATAAGATAGTCGTGTTGTCTGCCAAAATAATGAACACTTCTTAATTTACCCAAAAGCTGAGAGGTTCTTTCAATCAAATAGGATTCGAACTAATTGAAGCTTCGTCCTCTGAAGCTGTAGAGATGAAGCTTACGTAACGGTCAAAAGCTTTAGATATATGTCGCAAAACACTTCCCTCAGACTAGAATATAGATTTTTCAGAAAGCGAAAGAGATTGCATCTCCCGTACTTTTATTGGTTTGAAAGCTAAATTAAGTAATTGTATATAATTAACAGAACTTCATAAAATAATTATTCGCTCCATCATAAGATTTTATCATTAGCAAACAGGGACAGAAATACATAAAGTACCCACTCGGTGGAGCTGTATCAATAGAAAATTAACCATAGAAAATAAATTGGTACGGTTCATAATCAGAATTATTTTGGAACACCTCTCGAAAATTCTATATAAAACTGACATAAGTACATGGAATAGTTTGTTCTAAAATATGTTACATCGATCGATCAACCTCAAAATATTTCACAACGAATTGACATAACCAAAAGGCGACAAAAGCACAATCACAGAACGGATCATAGACACAAATCACAAAAACACCCTGTGTGGTCTGTAATTGCAGTTTACTGAATTATGACTAGAAACGACGTCGGCGGCATCTGAAACTCTAGATAACTCCCTTTATCAAGTGGGCTGGTGTCCCCCAGTTTGTCCCAATATTTTACAGGTATAAGTGAATACACCATGGTTTTTAGACATCTTAGTGCAAATATCACTTGTGACAGAGCTTCGTATATAGACAGTTTATATGAACTATCCATCTTAGTTGTGAGTATAAAACTACACCCATAAATTTATGAGCTCACCTTCATCCAAACTATGGGTACCAATTACACTGAAGATTTCACAACGGGATTTGGTTTCATTCAAAAAAAGATCAGTTGCTGTGAACCAAATCTTAGCCCGTGCCATAATATCTTGATAAATAGGTAAGTAATTAGTCCCCTTTTCAAGTTGTATCGTCTGCAAACATACCTATACTTGTTAATAAATCATTGTGTGATATGGAATCTGGCATATCATTTGTTTATATCAGGAATGGGAGTGTCCCTAGTACAGAATCCTGAGGCACCCCTCTCGTGACAGACATAGATGAACCCATGACATTGACAATGGACAACTTGATCAGTTTTGAACTTGAAACATTATTTTTTACTACCTTCAGTACTTGTAGAGATGTGAATATTTTATATATTTATAGTGAAGTGGTGATTAATATTAATAAATAACAATATAATAAGGAACCTCTATAGAAATAAAAACTGAAAACTGCTGGATTATGTAATTCTACACAAAGACGTCGCGGAGGCCTTTTCATCGGGAGATGGACCTTGCACGAAAATGCCAACTGTTTATTATATTTTCCAACCGAAGATAATTATAGTGAAAATAAAATGAATGCCAACGTCGCGCATACTTTCTCGCCAAATAATGATTTTTCTGTTGACGCGTTACGGCATATCGCTCAGAAAAAAATCCTGGAAAACAAGTTATGATGTTACACTTCGCGGTTTCGCTCATATATTGAAAGGGGTTGGATCTTTCTTTGTCATTTCTAGGAGTTAACCCATTTATCAGAGATAACCTATTATACCGACCGATATCGCTCATAACGCATTTGACAAAAATTTTCGAAAGAGCACTCACAAAACTGCTGACTTCTTACATTTCCAAGTATAACTTAATATCTAATAAACAGAATGGCTTCAGAGCAAAACTTTCCACTCAAAGACCCGCTACTGACCCTTACTTCAAAAATATCATCGGCTTCAGATGAAAAAAATCGTGCCTCTGAGTCTTCATGGACTTGTCTAAAGCATTCGACACTGTTTCCTAATCTACTCTTACAAACACTGGAAGACATTGTCACTTTTTGGTAGTTACCTCACCAATATATTTCAATGCGTAAGAGTGGATGATTTGAACAGTGAACGAAAAGCAATAGAATATGGAGTACCGCAGGGTATCGTACTTGGACCTCTTATTTTCAACATTTACATCAATAGGCTGTTCTCTGTCCAAAGCTATGGGGACTTTCTGGGATTTGCCGATGACACCGCAATATTCTATAAAGCAGATGATTGGGAACAACTGAAAAACATCGTACAGACTGATTTACCATCGATTAAAAATTGGCTCGAACATTACTTACTCACTGTAAGTAAACTTACTCACTGAAGACCCATGTGCGTTCATCTAGAAATACTACTACATACAGAAAAGATTACTGACAGTGATTTTGTTCAAAGATTTTAAATATCCCTCCGATACACAGTTCAACGAGGCTAATCTAATCTATCTACGACAATTATTCTTTTATAATATAATTCTAACATACTTACCAAAACAATAAAAATAGTTTCATCATGCCATCCCACTCTTACCTCACTCTGAACAAGCATCTCCACAGAGTTCCCCAAACACAAACAATTGTTGGGGATATCTAGCCCCAAAAATTTATAACATCATCCCTCGATATATTTACGCAATTGGTAACTTGATGCTGTTTAAGGAAGAATTGAAGTCGTTTATTCGCAGTGAATCACGACAAAAAATCTCAGACCACATGGACAACAGATAAATTGAAATTGTCACTGGTGCACTCCTGATACCTCACTTCAACCCTGTTCTTATATTTTATGTCTATGTCTTAGTGTTATTCATTCCTGAAAATACTTTACAATATATGTCAACTTCTAACAACTCGCCAAAATATATGTATGTATGTATGTATATATATGATATGATACCGACTGCAGCGCCATCTGCCGGGCTGATTTGTGAAACTAAAAAATTCAGTGCGCCACCCAAACGCATACAAAAAAAATCATTCAAATCGGTCCAGCCGTTTAGGAGGAGTTCAGTGCCACACACGTACAGTAGAATTATATATATAAAGATATATATATAAAGATATATATATATATATATATATATATATATATATATATATATATAATTCTACTGTACATGTGTGGCACTGAACTCCTCCTAAACGGCTGGACCGCTTTGAATGATTTTTTTCTATGCGTTTGCGTGGCGCCCTGGATGGTTTAGATTCACAAATCATCCCCCTAAATGTTAAGGGTGGTCCACCTCTTAATTTTTTTTTATTTTTTAGATTTTTTTTGTTTTTATTTTTTTATGATACAGCATTCAAAAATGAATACAAACCTAAATTTTCACCCTTCTACAATCAACCCCTATTTTTTTGGCAAGATTTTTATTTTTATTTTGTCATGACTTAGAATTAAAAAAATCATATTACCCTTAATTTTCACCCTTCTACGATCAACCCCTATTTTTTTTTTTTTATTCTATAGAAAAAACGGGATAACAGGAAAACGGATAACGGGAATAACGGGATAACGAAAAAAACGGGAAAACAGGATAACGGGATGACAGGATAAGGGATAAGGAAACGGGATAACGATGAAAAAAAATGGGATAACAGAAAACGGGATAACGGGATAACTGGATAATTGGATAACGGGATAACGAAAAAACGGGAAAACGGGATAACGGGATGACAGGATAAGGGAATAACGGGAAAACGGAATCACACGATAAATAAAAAACGGGATAACAGGAAAACGGGATAACGGGATAACGAAAAAACGGTAAAACGAGATAACGGGATGACAGGATAAGGGGAAAACGGGATAAAGAAAAATGGGATAACAGGAAAAGGATAAGGGATAACGGGAATAACGGGATGATAGGATAAGGGGATAACGGGATAGAGAAAAAAAGGGGTAACAGGAAAATGGGATAACAGGAAAATGGGATAACAGGATAACGGGAAAACGAAATAACGGGACAACAGGAAGCGGAAGGAGTCAAAAGCATAATCTAGATGGAACAACATAAAGGAAAACATAGAAAAAAAGACATTTTCGCGGACGAGAGTTTTCGGGAAAAACATTTTAGGGAACATAGAAATTTGGACAGGACAACGTCTGTCGGGTCCGCTAGTATATGTATATATTGTTATGATATTGAATTTGTGGTGGAAAGTTTGCATACAAATCTGCTATGAAATTCTATATTTACTGAATGTGTGAACCTTTGTAACTTTAGCCATTTCTAATCAACAATTTTAAGAGTGTGGCAGATGAGTTTCATTATGATTTTTTTTGTTATGTTTCAATTATTGCATCTAATATTTATTTAACTTAATTGAGTAGATAAATCAAAACTAAATTATTTATCAAAATAAACATCCTGTATAGGAATTCAGAACTGAAATGAAACGAAGTGAAATATGACAGATGTCAATGATTTTGAAAAGAGATAAAATATGAGTTTTCAAAACTGAAAGAAAGAAATTACTGTCATTGAGAAGATTCAAATCAATTGTATAATGTTTGGAGAAAATATTTTGAATAAAAAATGTTCCATAGTATAATTAAGTGAAAAGTGTTGTGTCTGCGATGTCACAAGTGGAATCTTATGAAAATTAACGGATGTGATTGGATAGTTTGAAAAAGGACAGTTTAAATTTTTTTAAAGAAAAAAATGGTACGCCACTTAAATATTTCAAATAAAAAATGGTACGCCATTGAGATATTTCAAATAAAAAATTATTTTTCAATTCCTCAATTTGTGACAAAAAATCTCTCTTGATTTTTTTCGTATGGGGCGCCGTTTTTATTTAAAAAAATAAAACATCTTAACGCGTATTTGTCATTACTTTAATACATTATCTAGTAGCGATGCTAGTAGGCTACTGTCAACATGCTGTTAAATACGAATATTTAAACGAAATGTCAAATTACCGTTTTGTCATTTTTAAGCTTTTAGTTTGATAATAAGTAATTAATTTTTCTTTTATCGAAAATAATGGAAAAGTATACAAATGCGGAATTGGCAGACATGCATTTTGTCTATGGTCGAAGTAATGGAAATGGTCGGCAAGCTCGACGATTGTATGCTGAGTTGTATCCAGGACGTAGGGTACCCCATCACACAATATTTGCTCGTCTTCACCAACGTTTGCGCGAAAATGGTACATTTAAGACACAAACGGCTGACTGCGGGCGCCCTCGAGAAGTACGAACTGTGCAACTAGAAGAAGCAGTTCTCGAGTTAATTGCGGAGTCACCTGAAACAAGTACTCGAAAAATTGCCAACATACTGAATGTAAGCAACTTCACTGTATTTGAAATTCTTAAAGAACAGCAATTGTATCCGTTTCATATTGAACGTGTGCAAGCTCTACTACCTAGAGACTTTTTTCCGCGCCTAGTTTTTTGCCATTGGATTCTTCATCAAATCGCTCAAATTCCTAATTTTGGCTAATTTTGGACGACACTGTATACGAAATTTCCATAACAATCACCTCTGGGCTGAGGAAAATCCACATGGAATCTTTGAAACTTCATTTTCAGCCCCAGTTTCAGTAAATGTATGGCTTGGGGTACTTAATCGGTCCATATTTTCTCCCACAACGTCTAACAGGCGACTCTTACTTACCTACCTACAGGAAGAGTTACCTGTTCTTCTTGAAGAAATTCCTCTACAGCTGAGACAACACTTCTGGTTCATGCATGATGGTGCACCAGTCCATTTTAGCATTATTGTACGTAATCACTTAGATACAGTATATCCAAATCGTTGGATAAGTAGGGGAGGTACGGAACATTGGCCTGCTGGATCTCCGGATTTAAATCCTCTAGATTTTTGCATTTGGGGTTTTCTTAAGTCATTAGTTTATTCCACTCCCGTCGAAAATGTGGAAGACCTGAGGAATCGAATTATAGCCGGCTGTGAGACAATATACGCCAGGAATATTTGCGCGAATACGACAATCAATGAGGCGAAGAGTTGAATCTTGTATCACGTCTGAGGGAGGTCATTTTGAACATTTGTTGTAGCTTGGCGCCTATTTATTTATTAGTGTTATTTTCTGTTATTGTTCTTGTTTAACGTTATTGTATTAGATAGTTCTTGATAATGTATTAAAGAAATGAATAATACGCGTTAAGATGTTTTATTTTTTTGCATAAAAACGGCGCCCCATACGAAAAAAAGGCAAGAGAGATTTTTTGTCACAAATTGAACGAGAAATTAAATTATGGCGTACCAAATATCTCAGTGGCGTACCATTTTTTTCTTTAAAAAAAATTGAGATTATTACCCGTATGCGCGCCAATGATGAACATAAAATTTTTATGTGCATGTCAAAAAATGCGCAATAACTACCTCTTGAAACTCGCCGAATTCCATCTGCATATCTCCACCGGTTTCAGAGAAATAAATAAATAGTCAGTTTTTAAGAAAAACTTTAACACCCCGTATCTCAGAAAAGAAAGCATTTGCGGACAAAAGCTATGTAGCAAACTGTCATTATCTTTCCATGCAGAATCACTTCCTGAAGTTTGTCGCACTTATTCACTAACAGCCTGTATATATTATATGCATTACGCGTATATGTAGGTTCACGTCTGTACATGTGTCTATTGATTAACAAATATTCTATAATAAGTAGTTTTTAGTGAATATTTTATACCGATATTTTAACCTCCAATTTACGATTTAAATTGTCAATTAATTTTTCGAAATAAGTACTTCGCACTTATCGAAACCTCTGATGTTTGTTTCCATTTGTATCTTCTTTGATGTCCACAATTTATATCATTTATCCTCTGAATAAAAATTATTATTATCTCTTTTTATAGATACCCGTGAAGGGTGAATAAAAATTTATTTAATCTTAAAAATCAAAATTTTCATCCTTGACACCTCCTCCCTTTTCAAAAATCCCAGAAATCAGTTTTTGGACAATTTGGTGCTGAATTTCTGAAAGTCTTTCACTTTTGCTAAGAACTTGAAGTATACATGTAAATGTATATTTGTATTTTATAAGAATAAGTTATATATCGTTGCTGGATTTCCCTCTGTATTGGAGGTTTCAACAACAAGAGAAAAAAGGGGAGCGGAATTTTTTTACTGCCTCAGAAAGGCGGATAAGGAAAAAAAGATAGGCAAAATAGACGACTTGTTAAAATATGTATACCTGACCATAAAAAATCACCTCCATAACCGTTTAAATGAACGTTTGGATTTCATAAAAATGGCGAGAGAATAAAAGCCAGAATTTCAAAGTTTGCCTGGGGCGTTAGAATAGTTTACAACGGCCCTGTCAATTTCAACAGATCTTGAACAAATACATAATAATACATAAAAAAATTAGCAAATGCTAACAAAATGAAAATGAATTCTCCTTTAAAGCTGATGCAGTGTCCTTTAGTTGGAATATTTCAAACATTCCAAAATAAAAAGCTACTTTTTTTAAATATGTTCATTTTGAAGGGTTTAGACAGGTAACAATCATTAGTGATAGTGATGCAAATCCACAATTTGTTACATGCAACAATTTGCAATAAATACTGTTTTAATTGTTTACACACATTTCATTTAAACCTTTTACTTTTTCTCGTTCCAATAAAAATCAATGGTCAAGGCTTCCCACCGTGCAGGATGTACGTGGTATATATTAGTTTTTATTAGAAACCTACAAAGTCATTTGAATAATTCTTTGTAAATTGCGTTAAAACTTCTCAACAAAAATCTGTAACTGAAAATCATCTCGTCGATATCATATATTCAAATTGTTGCCAATTACCAAAACAAATATTAGTATAGTAGATATTTGTTTTTGTTTTACTTTTTATTAAGGCACATTTAAGATTCATTTCTCACCAAATGGTAGAAATGTTTTCTCTCGTCATGGGTTGGCTAAAATTTCGTCTTATTCCATTCTTACATGTTGCCATTGGATTTTGGAATATGTTATATCCGTATTTATCAACCAATGTATTTGCCTTTAAGTCCCTGATGTCTCACCAATATAACATTACACAAATACATTATATTATATATGAATTGTATTCTTCTGTTTCTGTTCTCTAGTTTATTTATTTTTATCCACAAAAAACGTAGACATCTTTTAAAATTCATTTATCGTAGTAAATTGTTACATGTTGGCTTGGTCTACCAATGTTATTCCCTCATTCGTACAATACGTGAGAGATTAGTATACATTGGCTTATTTACCATAGTAACAAGAATTTTTTTTCAAACTGAACTCGTTTATTTTCATAATGACTGAATTCCTATTTCACTGATGAAGCAAACAACAGAGGTAATAAATTTGTGAATTAAAAAACAGTTTACTCGCATATTAAGTTTGTTTTAACAAACATTAACTTCTACAAATTGTGTTGTTTATGTGTCATCGTTGGCCATCACCTTGAGGGAACTTCCCGCTATACAAGGTGACACAAAGTAAAATACTTTAAAACTGATTTCTTACTGAAAAGGAAAACATTCTCAATTGAATATAAATTTTTTTCTGAAAATTGAAAAGTCTACGACAATAATGAAATTTTGATAAAGTGTATTTTACTCGAATGTTTATAAAGGAGGGTAAAATCTAGCTCCTGTATACAGACCTGATTTTGGTTGAGGAGAACGGTAACAAATACTAAAACAAATAGAAGCCACCTTGATATGAACCATTTTTTACTGAGGAGTAGACCAATCCCCTTCCTCGTACCGTTTATCAACTACTTATAAATAAAATCTATATATCATCTACGATTCTCAAAATTGCACAAAAAAACACCTCTACTACCTAACTGTCTATTTTTGTCTTATTACGTGTTCTTTTCTTGGTTGAATGAAGCCAATTCAGATTAGAAGTGGAGTGTTGTGTGAGGTATTTTACCAGTGAATTGTGATTGATTGATTTAATTGACAGAGTACATTATTATGTTATTTTTGTGAAGCCGCTAAATACTTTTTCTCAGCGTGTTCTCTGCGCAGGTGTTTCTCAAGTCTCAATTCTGGTACGTTCACTTTTTCTTCTACAATTTCAAATTGTCGTTAATCCAAATTCAAACCGGCCGTGAATAGGCGTGTGGCCACTTGTGATGAGATGAAAGAATACGAGTCTTTCAAGCTGCACTTGATATTAATGTGAAAGAAGACCCAGATAATTCAATGACCTAAAAAACTCACTATATCTCCTTCGAATCCTGCATGAAAAATGTCATTGAAATAAAGGGAGAATATAATTGGTCGTGGTATAGTCTCTTGAGATATACTATATTGTTTTGAATCTGCTGATGCCATGGGTTGGGATGCTGACATTATAAAATAGCTGAGTTTAGTTCGGGGACATCTATCTCTTGAGGACCTTTGGTGAATTTCCGTCGAGGCCTGTAAATAGATTTTTTTGAATTGGAAAGAATACATCGAAAGATTGGTGGAATATAACTTCAGGTATTCGCTACCAACAGAGGAAATGGTGGATCTTTTTTTGGGAGGAGAAATCTTCTGAAAATACCTTCCGTGATCGTACACGTAGGATTCTAGCCTACCATGTAAAACGCCCCCTTTTCGCCACGCTTGGTGTCCTGGAATCGTCGTTAGACATAACATCAGGACTCTCTTTCTCCTTAGATAGAAGATAAAAGGAGAGTATGTAGGCGGACAGAACCATTAGCATATAGGCCTCTCTATCGGGCCCGTTATGCACCCACCGCTGCTGGGAATCGGTTCAGCTTTGAAGGTATCCTATTTCGCGAGCGAAGGAGGCCATCCTTCTAACCGATACCTTTCTCACACTCTCCGGGTTCAGAGCTATACTCCCACTGCTGGGCATTCAGTGAGGATGTGGGTGGCTGACTCCTCATCCTACAAGCACCACCTGCATTCAGTATCATCCGTGATACCTATAATGTTGAGGTGCTTGTTTAGATGGCAGTGCCCCGTGATGAGCTTTACCACTATTCTGATTTCCATTCTGCTCAGTGTGAGCAGAGTCTTGGCCCTCCTGGTAGAGGTGCCTTCGATGTGGAGTTTCGATTGTCTCGTGATTTGAGGGCCGTGGTAGCCTCTGTTGATATTTTCTCTTACACAGGCGAGTAGGGGCAAAAACTTCTGCCTGAAATACTGAAACAAACTTTCCCAGAGTAGAGTTCAGCTTTTGGAGATTGCCCGTATACCTCGGCGCCAGCTGATTCTCCCATCTTGGAGCCATCTGTGTACCAGATGATCCCATGGGTGAGAATCAGGCGGTGCCCTATCTGCTCCCAGTCCTCCCTTTTGGGAATGACTGAGTGCGGCCTTTTGCTCAATCGTTTGACAGAGAGCTTCTCAAGCGAGCGATGGCTTTGCGTGCATCGTGTTCAATGAAGAGGTGCAGGGGAGGCAGTCCTCATTGCACTTGTTGTCGCAAGACAGGCAAGTCTTTGTACCCTATCAAATTGGGTTTTTTATTTGCCGGATGCTGTACCTTGCCATCATACGATGGCCCTATACGCAATCATTGGGCGTATGAGAGTCGTGTAGATCCAGTGTAGAATCTTGGGGCTGAGCCCACGTAATGCCAAATGCCCTTCTGCATGCCCAGAACGCAGCTGTAGCTTTCCGAACGTTGTGTTCGATATGCTCGTTCCAGTTTAGCTTGGAATCAAGGATGACTCCAAGGTACTTGACTGAGCTTTTTTATTGCAGGGACCTCCCATTGAGTTGGACGTTTGCGTTTCCTGGTGAAAAGGACCAGCTTTTTCAGGGTTCACACTCTACCCTACTGAACGGCACCATTGATCCACCCCGTTGAGGACTCTTTGTATCGTGCCCCTCACGAGGCCGGACCCCTGGTCATCGACCACGATGACAATATCGTCCTCATAGGACTGAGTGTAGTTACCCAATTCTTTTATTTTTACTAGAAGACCATCCACCACGAGGCACCATACAGAGGGGACAGCCCCTCGTGGGTATGGCCTCGCTAGACCTACTTCTGATAGTTGCTTTAGCTAGTCTTTGGGACAGCATGGCGTGAATCCATCTTATTATGGTTGGGTTCACGCCACTTTCCCTTATTGCCTGACATATGGAATCAAATGACATGTTGTCAAATACTCCTCCTACGTCGATGAATATACCTAGAGTGGCGCCGCCCGGGTCTACCCCACCCTCGACCCTTTGGACGAGTCGATGGAGGGCAGTCTCCGTGCCCTTGCGACTCTTTCTCCTTTTGGTCCGTTTTGTCTTCCAGTTGCTCCCTACGGCTGTCTTAGCTGACTTTCCTCTTACTTGATTTTCATTATACTCCTGATATAACTGTGAATTTTTTCACCTGTAGCAGTCAAACACTGTGTGCGCTGGAGTGTCCACCACACCGCAATGAAGACATTATTCGTCCATGACTTTGACAATGCGGAATGTGTAGGTTCGAAAGGAGCAGTGTCCGGTCAAGAATTGGGTTGAGAAATATTCCGATCAAGAATTGGGTTGTGAAATATTCCGTTTCTTTATGTTTGCAGTCCATCCACCTTTTCATATCAGGGATGAGTTCCTTGGTCCAACTGTATCATCCCGCCTCTGTTGACACCTTCCGATTGATCTATCCCGCACTCTCTACTTTACCTCGTCTAGGGTTTACTCATCCGCTCCAAAAGTCACCATTCTCTGATTTTTTTTGCAGGTCTATGGGAACTACCCAGGATGTCACCTGGAGAGCTTTGGTCGATGTTGTTCTGAATGGAGTTACCATCCTTAGATGTGCCATCCTTTGGACAGTCTCCAGTATGCCTGAACTTTCTGACCAAATTGGAGCTCCATATAAAATGATTGACTGAACGAATCCTCCTAGCATCTTTAATTTATCTGACATGGGTCCTCCAATGTTGGGCATAATCATTGACAGTCTTCTGCCTTTTTTGTTACTTTTCGTATATGTTTCTTGAAGTTCAATTTATTGCCAGATAGATATTTTATATGCCTTCGGGGAGTAAACATAGCATCCCCCATTGTGAATTGGATTCCTCCCCCCCTAGGTATTTCCATGATGACTGCATCTGCCTTGTGAGGAGCTAACCTAAATTAATTTATCTCCATCCACCTTTAGATTACCGCTATTTCTTTGCTATCTGTTTCAACAAGTAAGGCCAGGTCGTCTGCATATGTGACGGTGTCGCAGTTTTCCCGTAGGTTTGTTCTCAATACACTGTCGTACAGGATATTCCACAGAGTTGGTTCGAGGAATGATACCTGTGCAACCCCCATCGATACACTTCTGCTTTGTCGTCCCTTGAGCTGCAAGGTTCTTCCACGAAAATAGTTTTTTATTATCGTAATCAGATACCAGCTAAGACCTTTAGTTTATTATGGGGCTCCATTTAGCTGTATTGTTGATCTAGAGAAGAATTTCTGCTGCTGAAGGGGAAAGAATAAGTTTGTGTGTGTGTTGTAGGAAAACGTCATAGTCGATTTCGCACTTGATACACAAATAACAATCATACGACCATGAAACGTAGTTTGGAACTAACGAATATAGCAAATACACACATAAATCTAATCCATCCTGTTCGTTGTTAGCCAGTTATTCTTACGCAATGAATGAAATAAAGCATCATTAACTAATTATCTATTATCAGTTTGACCATGAAAATCATTGTGGAAATATTTCAAAGATTTGCGTAGTGCCCTTGAACTCGTCTTTATTTGTTTCACATGCCTGAAATTGCTGTGATAAGTTATCAAGAGAGAACAATGGTGTAACAGGAAAAATATATTCTTCTTCAAGGGCCTAAGTTCTTTAAAGAATTCATATAATGTCTGATAAAAATAGTGTTTTTCCCTGTTCCATAAAGGTACCGTTGGGGCTTAGAGTTTAACGTAATCGTATAGTCGGAATACTTCAAAATAGATTGTGAAAACACTAAAAGGAAGGATACGCGATCTATTACGATATTACGATGAGTTTTTATTTTGATCACTATAAAATAGTAAGTTTCATCATTTCTGAATATATCCGACCAACGATCCCATATGGTAGAATTCGCCAATTTTGTGTCGAACCAGTCTATACTCTGTTCATTGTGCGAATACCAACGATGTAAACAAACGTGCAAACGTTATCAATATCTGAGCCAAGCAACATTGGGCGCGTTTAGTACTTGGATGGGTGACCACTTGACAAGGAAAATGCGCGTTAAAATGCCCTAACAACTATAGCGTAGTAGCATATTCGAAGCTGCAGGCGTCTTATCAATGAGCACGAGATAAGATGATAGATATGCCGTCCTTCGGAGGGGACGTTAAGATGGAGGTTCCGAGTTCATATATGTTAAGCTCATACAGAACCCTGCCTCTGAAATAACAGAGGATTCGGCAACATTTCCGGTTGGGGAGAGTGTTCTCAGCGGACTCGCTGTTTAGCCCTGGTCACAGAAATAAGCCAACGTTAAATAAAGCAATAAATAAACGTGCCAACATACCTAAGTGGAACAGGGCCGTATTAAGAATTACATAACTATTGGTTAGTATTTTCCTTCGGATTACCTTTTGAAATATTTTTGAATTAAAAAAAGGTGAAACGACCACATATATTTTTATAGAGGCCGTATTTTTTATGTAGTACCCCTAATTGGTAAGTCGAATTATGTCGATGAGAGTATTCCTCCAAATCAGAAGGATCACGATTTTTTCCGAAATATACGAGGTAGGTAAACAAACATGGCTCGTTTTCTTTCCTTTAAGCTATTGCCTTCATTTATAGAAATATGAGAGTATATTTATTTCCAATACTATGTTTCGTTCTTTGAGGGTCACCCTCAACTTCATTTAATCAAATACGGTGCTGAATTTTTTTAAATCAATTCCAGTAGTCATCATCGTCTGGCTATGTGATTGTTAATTCGATTGAAACAACGAACTATTTAGTAATTTGAAGATGAAAAAGTATTCCTCCAAAGTATTCCTCCAAAGTGTATTTCCTGAGGACCTTCAGGAGTGAATCTTCCAAATCATCACCTTCTGATAATGAATGGAATGGAAATCCTTAGATTCAGAATACAGACCTGATTTTATTTTTGTTCATTTTCGAAAAGTTGATTGAAAGTTAAGAAATGAAAATAAAATCAGTTTGAATATAAAGTTCAAACGTGAAATCCAGTGCAATGCCTGGGTGTGTTGTGTTGTTCTCAATGCGTCTTATTCTTCTTTGTTGTGCTCCTTCTAGAAATACGAGTTTCCCAGGCCAGAGAACAGCTCTGGCTCGCTCTGTAGCGTTGATGTTCCTTTTCGTACAACTGCACCCGACGTTACCTGGCATCCAGAGGAGGAAGGAGAATAACTTTGTTATTTCTGCCCGACTCATTTATTTTATGAAGGCTTTCCCATATCATATTCGAGTTGATAATAGGACCACTCGACGCTTAGATAGCTGCTTGGCTGTCGGACAAAATTGCGATGTCCTTGTTTCTCTAGTTTCTGTCAAGGTTGAACTGGATGCATCTAGCGCATATTTCCACTTGAAAGATGCTTGGAGTATTCGGTGAGGGACCCAAAGACGCCTGATCCAGTTCTTTCGAGGGTCTTAGACACGTCTGTGTAACATATCATGGTACTCTCCTTCAGTGTTTGGATGGATTCTTTGCTCCACTATCTTTTATGGCTTAGCTCGAAGCGAACATTTATTTTCGAGGCTTGTATTCTTGACGATTTTATCTGTTGGTAGGTCATGCAGTCCCGTGCATGAAATGAGCTCCCCATGCAGTTTTCTTTACTACCATGAAGTATGACCTCTAGTGCTGATGTTGATCTCATTGCTCCTGTAATGACTTTCTGTAAGAATTTTCTTGCTGGGGTTCGCTTGGTGCTGTCGTGCCACACTATTCTCAGTAGGTAATCATTGGTCTCACTATCATGTACTTATAGATCTATAACAGTAATGAAAGATTACGTTTTACCTGAATATTATTAATGAGGATATTGCCTTGCTAGTGATCTTTTCCACGTGTCGATTCTAAAGGCCGGCTTAGAGTCTAAGGTAAGTCCTAAATTCTTTACTTCTTTCTTCCCTTCTAGGTCTTCCATTCTTGTTCTGCTAATGAAGGGTACCAATGTGGTTTTTGTCTAGTTGATTTTCAACTCTCAGTGATTTTGAGCTCTATTTAAAAGATCACAGAGGGTGGTAATGATGACAATGTTGTCGGCATACCTGAAACAAGTGACGATATGTTCAGTCAGCCGCTGTACGCATGCTGACCTCGGTTCATTGCGTAGCGGCTTTTGATAAAATAAAAAGCACATACGTATGGAGAATATTGAAAGCAAGGTACGTAGGTGAAGAACTACTAGAATGCATATGAAGATTTGTGAGGATCATAAAAACTATGCCAGGCTCAGAAACGAAGATAAAGCAGTTTCAATAATAACGTTGGTCAGAAGCAAGGGTGTTAGTATTGGGAATTCAAAATAACGGATACTCCCTCTGGTGTCGATTTTGAAACTATACATACCTACATTGTTTACTTTTCCAAACATTAATGTTTATGTGATTTTAGCCATTGTATACTTGAAACTTGTCGAATCTCTTGTGATTGTTGATGAAATTCTGCTTTATCTGGTGAATGTTCTGTTGACTATTGTACGTCCTCGAGTGGAAAAATGAGTGATTCAAGTTCAAATCATCATTGTTGTGTACCTCAATGTGACTCCTGGCAAAACGATACCATTGTATTGGAATAAGTTTTCATCATTTTCCGTGAGAAAATGAACGTAACGTTCTGGTGCAGACTAATCTAGGATTTAGCGAGTCTATAGACGATGGGCTCTTGAAGAAGAATACAGTCGCTTCCCAAAAATCTTCCTCGTCTGTGCCCGAGAAAATAAGTGAAAAAGGTCCTTCAAAGAGAGTTGAGAAGAAAGAAGAGAGAGTTAAGAAGAGAAAAAAGAGATATTATTCAACATACCGAAAATTATTCATACACTATGGAAAAAGAGTGACTATATATGTATATCTAGGTGATAAGGACACATTGTTTACTTTTCGAAACATGTTTATATGATTTTAGCCATTGTACTCTTGAAACTTGTCGAATCTCTTGCGATTCTGGTTTACCTGGTGAATATTCTGTTGACTACTGTATGTCCTCGAGCGAAAAAATGTGTGATTCTAGTTCAAATCATTATTGTTGTGTACCTCAATGTGACTCTTGGGCAAAACGATCCCGTTGTACTGAAATAAGTATTTATCATTTTCCGAAAGAAAATGTACTGGTGTAGACTAATCTGGGATTGAGTGAGTCTATAGACAGTTGACGGGCTCTTGGGATTTCGAAGAAGAATACATTTCCTTCCAAAAATGTTTGTGTATCATGTGTGACCAAGAAAAAAAGTGAAAAAGAGAACCTTCAAAGAGAGTTGAGAAGAAAAAAAGAGAGTTAAGAAGAGAAAAAAGAGATATTCAACATACCGAAGATTATCGATACAGTATGGAAAAAAATTACTTTATATGTATATCTAGGTGATAAGGACACATTTTCACACCATCTTGTTTGTTTTAAATGAAATAAAAAAAACTGTTTTTGTTAGTTTTATTTTCAATTCGAACATTCACAAATAATAATGTGTAACATTTCTTCAAAATAATTCATAATAATTCTCGATGACTTCACTAAGCTGTCCAGAAACTTGGAAAAATATTTTTTTTTGCAAGCAATTTAGAGCATACTTTGTCTCCTTCAAAGAGAGTTTTCGCAAATGATATTGTCTTGAGATTTAAATACACCACTTCACTAGAGTCTTGAAATGAATAATACTACACAAAAAAACTGGAAAATTATACCAAATGGAAATATTTTCAGAAAAACTTCGAACACAAGTGTATAACCTCTGAGAAAACACAAACAATGTAAGTATGTCTGGTTTGAATTTTTGCCACTCTGGCGCTGGCATCTAATTTTGAATTCCCAATACATTCAAGAGCCTGTAACTCTCAGATACGAGAGTGCGGAGTCCGCTATTCCTTCTCCAAAAACTTCGGAAAATATTTTTTTTGCGCGTAATTTAGAACATACTTTGTCTCCTTCAAAGTGAGTTTTCGCAAATGATAATTTCTTAAGATTTAAATACACCAGTTCACTAGACTCTTGACAATAATAACACTACACAAAAAAACTGGAAAATAATACCAAATAGAATTATTTTAAGAAAAACTCCAAACACAAGTGTATAATCTCTGAGAAAACAGACAAACGATGTCTGGTTTGAATTTTCGCCACTCTGGCGCTGGCATCTAATTTTGAATGCCCAATTAGATGAAGCGAATGCAAAAAACAGAATGAAGAAATACCAAGTGTTATTTCGGAAAATTGAAATGAGAAGTCTGAGCGAATTGTGTAATGTAGACGACATGGCAATACAGCAGAAAACTAAAGAAAGAAATATAATAAATGAGAACTTTAGAAAAGAACCATGACAATGAACATAGAAAAATCTTAATCGACGATAAAAGGTAACAGAGAAAAATAACAGAACATCAGAAGAGAGGAGATAAAAAAAGAGCAAGTGATACAAATTAAATATCTGGGAAGCATACAAGAAGTACAGGAATGATAGCGTATAAAATAAACGGAATAATTCAAAAAACAGGAAATTTTTTCAGCGCTTTGAAGAATCAGTCAAGTAATTAAGAAGTCCGGAAGGAAGTAAACACGGAACAATTATCCTTTGACAAGCCATACAGAGTATCTATATCAGACAGAACTGTATAGAACAACACAGAACTCAACCCCTTCTACAGGGCAAGATGGAGAATAGTGCGGGAGCAGGAGTGTTTTCTGGAAACCCAAGGACCGAGTTTAGCTACTCACTGGGTAATCATACTTCTGTACAGGGCCGGCCCTGGACATTTTTCAAGTAAACACGGAACAATTCTCCTTTGACAAGCCATACAGAGTATCTATATGAGACAGAACTGTATAGAACAACACAGAACTCAAACCCCTTCTACAGGGCAAGATGGAGAATAGTGCGGGAGCAGGAGTGTTTTCTAGAAACCCAAGTACCGAGTTTAGCTACTCACTGGGTAATCATACTTCTGTACAGGGCCGGCCCTGGACATTTTTCAAGTAAACACGGAACAATTCTCCTTTGACAAGCCATACAGAGTATCTATATCAGACAGAACTGTATAGAACAACACAGAACTCAACCCCTTCTACAGGGCAAGATGGAGAATAGTGCGGGAGCAGGAGTGTTTTCTGGAAACCCAAGGACCGAGTTTAGCTACTCACTGGGTAATCATACTTCTGTACAGGGCCGGCCCTGGACATTTTTCAAGTAAACACGGAACAATTCTCCTTTGACAAGCCATACAGAGTATCTATATCAGACAGAACTGTATAGAACAACACAGAACTCAACCCCTTCTACAGGGCAAGATGGAGAATAGTGCGGGAGCAGGAGTGTTTTCTGGAAACCCAAGGACCGAGTTTAGCTACTCACTGGGTAATCATACTTCTGTACAGGGCCGGCCCTGGACATTTTTCAAGTAAACACGGAACAATTCTCCTTTGACAAGCCATACAGAGTATCTATATGAGACAGAACTGTATAGAACAACACAGAACTCAACCCCTTCTACAGGGCAAGATGGAGAATAGTGCGGGAGCAGGAGTGTTTTCTGGAAACCCAAGGACCGAGTTTAGCTACTCACTGGGTAATCATACTTCTGTACAGGGCCGGCCCTGGACATTTTTCAAGTAAACACGGAACAATTCTCCTTTGACAAGCCATACAGAGTATCTATATCAGACAGAACTGTATAGAACAACACAGAACTCAACCCCTTCTACAGGGCAAGATGGAGAATAGTGCGGGAGCAGGAGTGTTTTCTGGAAACCCAAGGACCGAGTTTAGCTACTCACTGGGTAATCATACTTCTGTACAGGGCCGGCCCTGGACATTTTTCAAGTAAACACGGAACAATTCTCCTTTGACAAGCCATACAGAGTATCTATATCAGACAGAACTGTATAGAACAACACAGAACTCAACCCCTTCTACAGGGCAAGATGGAGAATAGTGCGGAGCAGGAGTGTTTTCTGAAACCCAAGGACCGAGTTTAGCTACTCACTGGGTAATCATACTTCTGTACAGGGCCGGCCCTGGACATTTTCAAGTAAACACGGAACAATTCTCCTTTGACAAGCCATACAGAGTATCTATATGAGACAGAACTGTATAGAACAACACAGAACTCAAACCCTTCTACAGGGCAAGATGGAGAATAGTGCGGGAGCAGGAGTGTTTTCTGGAAACCCAAGGACCGAGTTTAGCTACTCACTGGGTAATCATACTTCTGTACAGGGCCGGCCCTGGACATTTTTCAAGTAAACACGGAACAATTCTCCTTTGACAAGCCATACAGAGGATCTATAACAGACAGAACTGTATAGAACAACACAGAACTCAACCCCTTCTACAGGGCAAGATGGAGAATAGTGCGGGAGCAGGAGTGTTTTCTGGAAACCCAAGGACCGAGTTTAGCTACTCACTGGGTAATCATACTTCTGTACAGGGCCGGCCCTGGACATTTTTCAAGTAAACACGGAACAATTCTCCTTTGACAAGCCATACAGAGTATCTATATCAGACAGAACTGTATAGAACAACACAGAACTCAACCCCTTCTACAGGGCAAGATGGAGAATAGTGCGGGAGCAGGAGTGTTTTCTGGAAACCCAAGGACCGAGTTTAGCTACTCACTGGGTAATCATACTTCTGTACAGGGCCGGCCCTGGACATTTTTCAAGTAAACACGGAACAATTCTCCTTTGACAAGCCATACAGAGTATCTATATGAGACAGAACTGTATAGAACAACACAGAACTCAAACCCTTCTACAGGGCAAGATGGAGAATAGTGCGGGAGCAGGAGTGTTTTCTAGAAACCCAAGTACCGAGTTTAGCTACTCACTGGGTAATCATACTTCTGTACAGGGCCGGCCCTGGACATTTTTCAAGTGTTAGTGAATATTATCTTGGCGCCCCCCATGGAATACCCCCCATTAAACCGGAAGTTCCGGGTCTTCCCTTGGAAAATTATTGAAAATTAAATAACAAAAACAGCGTATTTAAGTAATTTTATAAAGTAAAAGTGGTTAAAGTGAATTATTTAAAATTTATAAAAATATTTAAAATAAAATAAAGTTACCCTTGAAAACGAATGGAAGACAATTAGCCAGGTTACAAACTTATATATAAGTTGGCGCTTTTTCCCTGACATAGTAAGTTAGCCTATTTTAAAAAGAAACTATAAAATTGTAGGCTCTTCATGTTACATGTTAGGAAGGTTCTTTGGGCCTAGGTTTTATATGTGACAAAAAAATAAAAAGTACTAGGTAAATAAATAGTTTATTTACAGACATAGTAACAATACAAATAAAAAAATTCAAAATTTAAAAGATACTTTTTTAATATTTGGAGCTCATCAAAGAGATCATCTCCATTTACGTTACCGTCTCCTCCATCACTCAAAACGGTTTGAAGATGTTTACAGGCTCTCTTCAAATCTTCTTCATTCAAACTCTTCGGTAAGCTTGGAATGTAATACATGACTTTGAAACTTTCACTATGGTTTTTATTAGCTCAAATCTCTCCTTTGTGAATCAAAATTAGTTTGGTTTTTACTTTTCAAGTTGAAACTAAACACTTACTTTTTCATCTGTTATGTATGTTATTTAAGATGAACATTCACCTGCACCAAGTGATGTAGGCGTACAACTAGAGTTTGATACGTCAACGGTGAAAAACTTTCTCAACAAAGTACACTGCTTTCCATTTTAGAAACTTTGTTTCGCTTTCCTTTTTCTATAAAAAGCGTATCAAGGTTTTTTTTTGTCAGCCACAAGAAAATCCAGAATAAGCTATATAAATAACCACTGTGAAATACAAAATACACAAATCTTACTTTTCGTTTAGAATAATAACATAATGCATAAGAATAATGTTATCCATAAGAAAACCACATGACGGAGCGAGCGCGAAGCAAGCGTAACCATTTTAAGTTAACAACTAACAGGTGCAGTAGGTAGGTACACGCTCTCAGTATTCGTAACTCTTAGTAGCTGAGTCTGCTAACTAGATGTTTAGGATGTCCCTTATTGTGGACACATGATACATCAAAGGCCCATGCCGAAAAAAAACAGCAGACCTAAACAGGGAACAACTGAAAACCATTACGGATCTCATAACTGGGCTATTTCCAGTAAAAGAGCACCTTAACAAAATTGGACTGTTCAATGGCGACCTAACATGCAGATTATGCGGTAAGGAACTAGAAACAGTATAACACATACTGTACAACTGCAGATTCCTGGATCGCAGAAGACAGTTAATTTTCGGGCAACCAATTGATGAACCGAAATCGTACAGCACATACCTAGTAAACGACTGGGTGTGTGATGTTTGCAAGGCACTAAATTACTGGAATGGGTACTGTAAATGTGAACAACTTGCAAGATACAATGGACAGGCAGTGTCAACGGAGGTCATGACCAGACGAGCCAACTGGGTGGAGTTTTAACACGGAGGTACAGATATTAAAAAAAATATTTTTTGCAATAAATAGTATTAAATATTAGAGAAATTTAGATTTAGCTATAATAAGAAACATTAACAAAATTTGATCTGCCTGCCAACTACAAACTTAATAAACTCAGCTTTTCCAATTCAAAAGTTAAAAATTAAGAAAAAGAAACATTGGCTAACAAAAGGGATAAAGATTTCGTCAAAAAATCTGGAATCCCTCCACACAATTAGAAAATACACCAGCGAACCGTTCTTTCATAAATATTACACTAGATATCGTAACTTATATAAAAAAGTATTGAAATCAGCAAAAGATAAGTATTATAAATCAAGAATTGAAGAATCTTCCAACAAATCTAAAGAAAGCTGGAGAATAATTAACAAACTTAGAGGAAAACAGAAAACTACATTTGAAATCCCACTCAGTCCAAATACCCTTCACAACTATTACAGCACTGTAGCCTCTAAATTAACTGCACACTTGATACCCACAAATAACATATCGAACCTCTACGTCGAAGAAAACTTCTATTTTGTTTCAACTCACACATCTGAATCAAAAGAAATCATCAGCGGCACAAAAATAGAAAAGCCTCAGGGCAGGACGAACTCTCTATCAATATATTTGCAAACCTTCCGGATTCTGCTCTCGAAGTCCTGGCAACTCTCATCAATCAGTCAATCAAGTCTTTCCTGATTTTCTAAAAACTTCAATTATAGTACCACTTCATAAAGGAGGCGACCCTGCAGACCCATCAAATTATCGTCCAATATCTCTCATACCCACCTTGGCTAAAATAATTGAGAAATTAGTTCAGAAGAGAATTTTGGAATTTATACTTAGAAATAAAATCTTCAGCGAGAACCAGTTTGGCTTTCAAAGGCAGAAGAACACTAACGACGCAATATTATCCCTTCTCAATAAAGTTTATAACGAAATTAATGAAGGTGAGGCAGCTGCAGCAGTGTTTTGTGACTTATCCAAGGCATTTGACTGTGTGACTCACAAAATCCTGCTGAGCAAACTCGAATACTATGGGTTTAGAGAAATCAGCCAGCTATGGTTCAAATCATACCTTGAAAATGGCTCGCAATTGGTAAAAACTAACCACCTCTCTCGAACTGAGCCAACTCATTGTGGCGAACCACAGGGTTCAGTACTTGGTCCCACACTGTTCCCACTGTATATAAACGATCTCACAAAAATTAATATATCTGGTAAGTATACATTATTTGCCGACGATACCACCATATTTTGGTATGACAAAGATGAACAAACATTACATCACAAGATTCAAGAAGACCACGAACAAATTAAAACCTGGTGTGACGATAACTTACTGGTCTTCAACCCTACTAAAACAAACCTATTAACATTCCGCTGCGAGCTTTCTGCCCTGAGCCTAGACCCTCATAACATTGAAAATGTTTCTCTCACTAAATTTCTCGGACCTAATATTGATAATAAATTACAATTCAATGAATATTCCTCCAACTATAATTAAAAATAGGGTGTAAGAAAATCAAGATTTATAAACCCAGTAATACATGAAATTAAGATTGATGACCATGTCACGAAGTTGTGAAAAAAATTGTCATCAGGTTGCTACGCCATTAGGATAATATCACATGAATTGGGTTTTACAGCTGCTAAATCAGCTTACTCTGCCCTTATTGAGTCCCACCTGGTCTATGCAGGTTGTACAAAAAAGAGCCATTAGGGCCTGTAAAGTAAAAAGCGTGATTCTTGCAAGATCTATTCAAAAATCATAGAATCCTCACAGTTACTTCTATTTTAATTCTAGAAACCACCTGCCTTATACACAAGAATTGCCACAAATATAATGCACTGCCCTCATACCATAACACACGATCCTCGCAAAAATTGAGATTATCTTTACCTATCCCTAAAAACAATCTTGTTAAGGAATCTCTCATTTATGATGGTCTAAAAATGTATAACCAGTTACCAATACATTTAAGGAAAATTGAATCTCTTGGATTATTTAAAAAAATTGTAAAATAATTGCTTCTTATTCATCCATTCTACAATACGGAAGAATTTTTTGATAGTGAACCTTTTCGTCAGCACTAAAATACGCTTTTCTCCTTATTTTGAGTATCAATTTTATTATGTTTGCATCATGTGGTTGTACCTGCTTATCATTTTACTTAAATGTCATACTAGTTAAAATTTGTGCTTGTACATTTTACCTATACAAATTTTAAAACGCCTGTATCACTACCGTTTTTAGCATTTTTAGTGTTTTTTCTATTTTTATTACTTAATTTTTTTTCATTCTCTTTAGGCTTTAGGTTTTAAGTTTGAGCTTTTACCACCTCTACAATGACTTTGTCGATAAAAATTGTTTCTTCGGACAATAATATTTGATTGATTGATTGATTTATTGAACACAACATATTAAGCTTCCAACCATCAAAAAGCACACATGATGCAATCTTTGCCTTTCTGGATAACCTTTACCTGAATCTAAATAATCGAGAGGTAGCAGCAGCAGTGTTTTGTGACTTATCAAAGGCTTTTGACGGTGTAAACCATGAAATACTGCTGCGGAAGCTTGAAATCTACGGATTCAGGGGCACTGCACTATCTTGGTTCAAATCTTACCAATCCGAACATCGCCAAAAAGTGCTACTCAATATGACTGAATCCAAAAAAGGTGTCACTAACTCTGGTGTCCCACAAGGCTCCGTTCTTGGCCCGATCTTATTCTTGCTTTATGTCAATGATTTGAACCATCTAGACATACAGGGTGAATTCATCATGTTCGCGGATGACACCACAATTCTCTGGCACAACAAATCAACCACTAATCTGTCTGACCAAATTAATGCTAATATTGAAATGGTGAAGGAATGGTGTGACGCTAATCTCCTATCACTCAATGTAAAAAAAAACAAACATAGTCTCATTTAAGTGTGACATTGAGGAGATACATTTGGGGAGCGAAGAACAAATGATTACTAATATTACAGAAAATAAGTTTTTGGGGTTATACATTGATAAAAAACTAGGTTTTGAAAGTCATGTCAGGAACTTATGCAAGCGGTTAGCCTCAGGCTGCTACGCTGTACGCATTACATCTAATGAACTAGATACTGCTAATGAAAGAAAGGTTTATTTCTCATTAGTGGAGTCTCATCTCCGTTATGGCATCTGCTTTTGGGGCCTTTTAAAGAAAAGGGCCATCAGATATGCATGCAAAGCCAAACATCGTGATTCCTGTCGTCCACTGTTTATACAGCAAAATATTTTAATACTTGCATGCCTTTTCATTTTAGTAACAGTGTGCCTAATACACAAGAAATTTGAAAATGAAATGTATACCCCATCAATACACAATACACGTGTATCACACCAAGTTCCACTCCCTACCCCTACGTGAACTTTAACTCAGAACTCACTAATTTTAAGAGCATAAAATTGTACAATCACCTTCCTATTGCAATAAAAGAAATACACAGTGAGCTTAAAATCAGAAAAGAAGTGAACAAGCTTTTAGTTGCGAAGGCCTATTACTCTACGGAGAAATTCTATGAAGACATTCAACTGAAGTTTTATAATTTTTAGTAAATGTTTTATGTTTTATCTTACGTACCTACTTAAAGTTTCATTTCATCTACTTACATTTTATCATCATTGTGAGCATCATCATTTATAGATGCTAAACATTTGACTTCGTACATGTTTCTATATTTAACATTTTACATGTTTTTATATTTTTATCAATTATAATGACGTTAATTTTAATAGCTATTCTAAGGAACTCAGCTTTTTAATCAATGTTAATGTTTTGTTCTTCCTTCTTCTTTTGAGGATTTGTTTTTATCTATATATATAAATATATATATATATATATATATATATATATATGTATATATATATATATATATATATATATATATATATATATATATATATATATATATATTGTCACGCCCAATTTGAAAACATCTTCAGAGTCGAAATTAATATTTTATTTTTTATTTAATATTAAAAAAAACAATTATTCAAGTCATTCATTTTCGAATGAGAACCAGGAAATCATTTCACAACGATAATAAATTATATCATACATTCAACAAATAAACATGCAACAATGCTCAAATCAATAAAATAATGTGTGGGTAATTTATATGATGGAATTTCAATAAAAATATTCAACATTATTTCGAAGAAAAGGAAGATTTCTTCTGAGCAAAAAAATACTTCGAAATAAATGTATTGGGGGTCAATTATGTTATTTCCGAAATAAAAATGTTATTTTGTAGACAAAATACCAATTAAAATTTAAAAAAATTTTGGAAAAAAATTTACTTTTAAGATAGGAATAATATTTTGATAAATTGGAACTGAAATATATTTCTGAGTAAAAGACTAGAACAAATTCAAAACTTCTGTTTCATAAAAAAAATCGTATTTAGAAAAAAATCATCATTTCAAAGTTGACAAAACTAGCAGATTACTTTCTAATCTGAAGACTCGAGAAGCATCAATTTGATTCATGGGAAAAAAGTTCATGCTCAATAAAAAAACATTTCGAAATTACCAAATGATTTTTGAAACGTAAAAATGTAACTCCGCCATCTGCAGGTTGATGTTGCCCCCATATGATGATCGACATCATTCAACTTAATACTATTTAAAAAACTAAGGAATATACAATTGTTAATCTAAAATCAGATAATTTTTTCTTTGGGAAAAAACATCTTGAAGAAATTTCTAAGCACAGATTCATTCCTCTAAAAGAAAAATAAAAAGTGTCAAACTCGAGTTTGGGAAAAAACAGTTCATGTAACTTCGAAATTTGTAATTAAAACATTATTATTGAGATTAGACAGACTTCTTTTGAATTAAGAAATATTACTTTGAAATAAACATTTTGTCGTTGGAGATATAGTTTTTGACATAATTTAGTATGCTTGATAGCAACAGGTATTTAATTTTTTCATTATTCTCCCCAATTTCAATTTCTAGCAAAACAAAACATATGAAATAATGAATTACTAACATTTGAACTATATATGTGCATAAAGTGAAGAAATTCTGATAAAAAACGATACGAAAAATGGGAAATACTTGAAAAAAAATTAAACTCAAAACAAAATCCACTTATAAATGTCATTTGTTATTTGAAAATAAAAACAACTTGAATACGTTTCAATTCACTCAGATTCGATTGTATTCGTTGCAAAATATATATTGTGTTCTATCTTAGGAAGAAAAAAACGAACTATTCAAATTTTCATTGGAAGATAAAAGTGACCTAGTAATTAAAAAAAACTGTATAAAAAAATTATTTTATTGATAATATTTGAAAACTCGTGTTAGTTTCTGCTATAGAAAAAAGAAAAAAAAATGCCCCAAAATAATGAAAAATGGTTGTAAATTACTTCCCAGAATAAAAATGAATTTCAAGTGAAAAATAAAATAACTAAAAAAATCTTTTCCATATTTATGAAACTTCTTGTATCATATTAATGAAAGAAAAACCATTGAAAACCAGAAAAAAATAAATACATTATTGGTTCACCTTGTTCACTTCAATTAAAAATCACCACGTTTTAAGGAATAATCCACTTTGCTGTTCGTTATTTGAAAACAATTGACTTTGTTCTTAGCATATGTATGTATTGTTGATACTAGTCAAACTCTCGAATAAAAAAGAGACACAACAATTTTGAGAAGTGAATTATGAATTGATTCCCAATATTAATAAAAAATAAAAAATGTCGCACAAGCAAAAATAATCCACGCAAAAATGTTATTTATTATTAAAAAAAAATTACAAAAAAATATGTATTGTTCTCTAGCTTGGGAAGATAAAAAAATGAATTGTTCAGATTTTCATTGGAAAACTGCATAAAAACTATATTTGAGAATATTAAAAACTCGAGTTTGTTTTTTCTTTAGAATAAAAAATACGACAAGATAATACAAGGCGAGTTGTAAATTATTTTCCAGAATGAAAATGAATTTCTAGTTAAAAATCAAATAACCAAACCAATGTTTTTGGTAATTCTGAAACTTTTCGAACCAAATAAGGGAAATAAAAACCATTGGAAATCATAAATACATGATAAAATAAATACACCATAAATACACCTTGTTCACTTCAATTGAAAAAAAAATATATTGAAATCAAAAACAATCACCTACACCAGGTATAGTCATTTATTTCACAATTAAAATATTAAAAGAGGAAAAATATATTTCAGGAAAAGTTTATTTGCTGTTAACCCTTGAAATTTTTTGTTGCAGGCTCATTATGAAGAATGAAACCTCCAAGAACGAAGACCGCGCCTCCACCATAATGTCACGCCCTGCTTTGGGTGACCCTGTGAAACCCTGGCCCCCTAACTGTTTAGGGCGCCCACTAATTATCTTACTTGGCTTGCCAGAGGTTAAAACATTTTACATCTGTGATTTTGACCACCCTGGTATAGTGAAATAAAAAAAGTGAATTGAAAACGATTATGGTTTATTGAAAATTATAAAAGGGCAAAAAATAACACAATGGTGAATACAAAAATAGTGAAGTGAACAATGGGGCTATGTACCAAAAAACAAATAAATAAAAGTAACACTTACATTATAATAAAAACCCAGGGAAGGAGATGTGTCACCGTGGACCAGCAGCATAAAACCAAAGAGAGCCCGATTAAAAACAAAACACTTTTATTTATAGGAAATATATCGCTGACTTGCAGAATCAGCGTTCTTGCTATTGATGAATGCAATACCAGACTAAAATCCAATCCCTGGTTAATGACTGGCGTTGAACTTTGAATTTGCAGGAAATACTGTATTTCAATAAATGTTATACTAGATGATGAATTACTGTAAAATAAATCAACTACGCATTTTTTCACTTTGGGTTCAATTATGTTTGAATTTTATTTTCAAGTCTGGTAAATTAATTCAGAATTTTGAAAAAGAAATGATTGCTATATTTATATCGGGTAATATTTTTCATACTTGACAATATTTACATGTACCATACATTTTTTCATAAGCTTTGTCAATAAGAATTATCTTCAGACAATAAAGTATATTTTGATTTGATTTGAGATGGTGTACAGGCCTCAGAACTCCCACACTACCTTACTGAGGTGTCCATAAATGATTTTCTCCATCCCCAAAAAAGGCGAAAGTAATCAGAAAAATAGATAAAACTTTTGAGAGTGGATGATAGATAGTAACAGAGAAATAAAAATCAAAGCCAATTGCCATGAGATGGAAGATAAATCCGGACAAGATATAATAGGAAATTAAACAACAATAAAACAAAGTCAGCCTCGAGATAGCATATCAACAAAGAATCGGAGAAGGCAAGAGAAAATGGAAGACATGCGAGGAATGGAAAGATATATCATGATGAGAACAAGACAGAAGAACATGGAAAAAGCTATACAGGGTGATTCAAAAGTACTTTGACACACTTCAGGAGGTGATTCCTCACACTATTCTAATATGAATTGTTCCAATAAATAGATGACCGGAAACGCTTCGTTCTCAAGATAAAGGGTGTTGAAGTTTTATTTTTATTTTCGTTTTTTTTCAAATAACTTTCGAATAACTGACCTTAATTAAACGAAAATTGGTGTTGAGAAGTTTTTGGAGGTGTCGAATTCGAACCTGATGTTATCATTGCTCTTACTCATAGAGGGCACCACCTACACGTCTTTTCCTATTTTGAAGATTCATAACTTTTTTGTGCGTACTTCTAGCACATTTTTCTATAAAACAAATCAATTCTTCTATCATATCTACGTTGAAAAGCTACCCTTGTTACAAGTCGCTTTAAGCAAACTTGGATTTGAAAATTTCAAGTCGATTATTTGATAATCGATGCGTGTTGAAGTTAATACCATTATTTTGCATTTTTAACAAGAATGCTTAGGAAATGAATTTGACGTTAAAGTAAGTAGTTTTGTTTTTTTGTAGGGGCCGCCACCTATTCTATTTATTTTTACTCGTTTGAAATAGTTATTTTTGTATCAAAGGTACCAAAATCTGTATTGTTTTAATAAAATTTGCAAGAAATATCAACATTTTATTTCAAGACATTTTGAATATGTAGAATAAAATAAAATAAAGGAAACTAAATTGTATTCAAATAAATTGTTCAAAGTGTCCACCTTCAGCGAAAATACAGGCATTCAATCTTCTAGTCATTGAATCTCGTACCCGCTCAAAAATTATTGGTGTGTTTCTTATTGTTTCACAGGCGTCTACTATTCGGTTTCTTAGATCTTCCTCGTTCGCTACTTAAGTTTTGTAAACTAGTGACTTCAAATGTCCCCAAAAATAAAAATCTAGCGGGTTTAGATCTGGGAACCTTGGTGCCCACGTCTGGTTAGGTTCTTCTACACCCCTACCGATCCATCGATTTGGATAGACAGAATTCCCTGGCCATAGCTCTAAAATGGGCCGGAACCCGATCATGCATAAACCACATGCGGATACGAATTTCTAATGGTACATTCTGAAGTAGTCCGGGCAATTCATTTTCTAAAAAGTCTCTGTAAGTTGCGCCATTCAGTCGGGACGGAAGAAAGGAAGGACCTATCAAGCAATTATCAATTATTGCTGCCCATACATTTACAGAAAATTGATACTGATAACGTCTTTCACTAACTGTTGCTATGCAAGTTTGTGATAGCATTTCGGGAGAAGTTTGCCTCGTCCGTGAAGAGTACATATCTTAAAAACTGAGGATTACCAGCCAATTTTCTTAAAAACCACTGACACATAGTAATGCGTTGGGAAAAGTCTCGTGGCAAAAGAGCTTGTGAATATGGTAAGGATAAATGAACATTATGGTTTATATAATCCATTTTTTCAAAATTAGTGTTTTAAAACTTACAGGAACTTCAACAAAACAACAAAACGTTTAACTGTCACTCAATATGTAATTACCAAAACTACTCACTTCAACGTCAAATTCATTTCCTAAGCATTCTTGTGAAAAATGCAAAATCATGGTAATAACTTCAACACGCATCGATTATCAAATAATCGACTTGAAATTTTCAACTCCAAATATCTAGAAAACGGGTAGATTTTTTACGTAGATATGATAGAGAAATTGATTTTTTTACTAAAAAAGGTGCTAGAAGTACGCTCAAAAAACTTATGAATCTTCAAAAAAGAAAAAGACGTGTAGGTGGCGCCCCCTACGAGTAAGAGCAATAATAACATCAGGTTCGAATTTGACACCTCAAAAAACCTCTCAATACAAATTTTTGTTCAATTAAGATCAGTGTTTCGAAAGTTATTTGAAAAAAATAAAATAAAAATAAAACTTTAACACGCTGTATCTTGGAAACGAAGCGTTTCCGGACATATATTTATTTGGAAAATTCATATCAGAATATTGTGAGGAATCACCTCCTGAAATTTGTCAAAGTACTTTTGAATCACCCTGTATAAGAAAACACCGAGGCACCTAACTCCGACACCAGAAGTTAAAAGGATGGAAGGATTAAGAAAGTAAATAACTTCCATCTCTTCCCTTGAACCCACACAATTGCCTTGTTTTTAATTGTATACTGAAAGTCAATTGCATTTTTATTTTTATTAGCGAATATTTTGTAGTAGCACTTGTCCAAGTTCAGAAAAAGGAAATTTTGATCTCTCTAGGCCCGCCTGGATATCTCTGCAGTTATTTGACTTCCATATTTATAAAAAAATCAAGATCATCTATGCAAACCCAAAATAAAACATTATTTGGTCATTACAAGCCAATGTAGTTTTCTTTAGTTCTGCCCGGTTCTCAAAGATTTATCCAAAATCCGATTTCACCTATTATGTCATGAAGCTATTAATTTTCATTTATTGTCATCAAATGATAAAAAAATGTGCACTTCAAACTTTCCACAAAGCATGCAATGGAAACTGGGCTTTAGAGCGTTCATATAGTCGAATCTAATTGAGACATCGACAAGACGAAATTCGATCCCAGCGGTCCATGACGATTTCAACGACACGTCGAATACGTGGTGTGATCATCCCAAGTGCGCTACTGAAATAAAACAAGGTCAAGTTCTCGGGTTTCGCAAGGTCAGTTGCGGGCGCGATGAGAGGCGATTTTTTTCGCAGAGGCGGAGAAAGTGACAGGTTTGAAATACGCGAAAAAGTTATCACCCAGCACACTCTCTATTGCTTGAAATGGGACCATTCTCCATTGTGTTATGTATATTTTTTTCAGTATCAGGAGCTGCAACTTTCAAAGCTGCAACACCAAACTGTCAACCACGAAATGGCGAGTATATTTTTTGCTTTCCTTATAACTAAACAATTATTTTTTAATGGTTCCGAATGAATCAGTACCTTCACTTCCATCCAAGTAGCAAATATCAATATCACCTGAAAACAGATTAGTTCGGGCTCATTCGTTAGCGTAGAACACTCATAGAATCCTTCAACTGTCGAAGCAAAAAAAATACCCAAACAGCACTAGACGTCTTAGAGACGTCCAATTTATGTACATACTAGCTGATACCCATGACTTCGTCCGCGTGGAATTTATATTATTTCTTATGTTTCACTTTGTCTCCTTCTATCTAGCTTATGCCTGTGGCTTTGGCAGCTTCCCTTTATCCTGTTTCCCGTTATCTCATTCCTCGTTATCCACCTCACCCATTATCCCGTTTCCCGTCATTCTGATTCCCGTTATCCCATTATCCTGTTATCCCGTTATCCCATTTTCCGTTATCCCGTTTTCCGTTATCCTGTTATCCCATTATCCCATTAACCCTCCCGTTTCCCGTTATCCCGTTTCCCGTTGACCCATCATCGCGGTATTCTGTTATCCCGCTATCCCGTTTTTGCTCTTCGCGTTATCCCATTAGCCCCTTATCCTGTATGTATTTCATCCCGCTATGATGACGGGAATAGAGTATGTGACAATAAAACCACATTTCTTCATAACCAAGTGCAACCAATAGAAGGTGAGCTCCAATTTTAAGTATATTTATATATATATATATATATATATATATATATATACCATAGTGCCGCTGGACCGTATCGTAGTATCGCTCACTCGGTTTGTCATCGTCGCCAGAATAGCTCGCAGATGGTAGATTTTTTCCTACTTACTTGACACTTATCCTCATATTTTGGACAACTCACATAATATCTTTATAAATTGTAGCCTATGTGTTATTTTGATGTATAAGGTATATTATTGTAAAGTTTCATTAAAATCCATCCAGTAGTTTTACGTGAAAGAGTAACAAACATACTTACAACCTTTCCGTTTATAATTTTATATATATATATATATATATATATATATATATATATATATATATATATATATATATATATATATATGACCATAGTGCCGCTGGACCGTACCGTAGTATCGCGCACTCGGTTTGTCATCGTCGCCAGAATAGCTCGCAGATGGTAGATTTTTTCCTACTTACTTGACACTTATCGTCATATTTTGGACAACTCACATAATATCTTTATAAATTGTAGCCTATGTGTTATTCTGATGTATAAGCTATATTATTGTAAAGTTTCATTAAAATCCATCCAGTAGTTTTTACGTGAAAGAGTAACAAACATACTTACAAACTTTCGCGTTTATAATATTAGTAGGAAGTAGGATAATGCCTGAACGTCCAGAGGCATAAAATGGACGTCTCTAAAGCGCACATAAATGGACGTCTTAGAGATGTGCATTAATGTACGCCTTCAAGATGTTCCGTAAAATTATAAGAATGTTGATTTTTTCCAATAGGTGGCATCAAGTTTTTCTAAAGGAGGCAGTACCTATATAATGTTCATTGAAAAATATTTCCCAAATAACAAGTGTTCAAAACCCTACAAAATTATAATTTAAATAACTTTGTAGTATTTGTTGAAATTTTTCCAAGCGAGAAGGGAAAATGTAGGTAGGATCATGACATTCCTAATTTTTTCTCCTAATTTAAATGCGATCTCATTGTTGAAGTTGAAGCTTTCTTTTCACCAATTTTCCGTAACATGAAACGTGATAATGATAATCCAACATTTTCATTGGTGCAATTTGAAAAATGTCAGTTCAGTTCAACGAATCTCTTCTCAAACAATTTGTGTGGACTTTGTACTGTTCATTGTCTGTGTGTGCATTAGGTCAGAAGGTTAGTTATTGTGGTTGTTCTTTATGTGTTTTATTGAATTTATATTTTGTGACTGAGTTATAGTTATACCTACACAGGATGATGATCGAATGGTTTGAAAAAAAAAATCGGTTTCATACTTTAGGCTGTACAGAAATATATGCGTGCAAAAAGGCATAACAATTTTTGTCCATACTTCGATGATGGCATCGGTCCTACATCTTACTATCAATGATAATTATTTAACTGCAGAACTGCTAATAACAATAAGTGATATGATATACAGTGCGGTCCATAGGTATGGAATAAATTCATTTTTAGCGGTATTATGTATTTGTTTAAAAAACCTGAAACAGGTCGATTTCTATTGTCAGTATGGAAATATTACCCCCTTATTGCACCGCCACTGAATTATGAGCACCCCCTCAAAAAATTAAATGAGAAGGGGGGTCGTGTGGCACTTTGTTCGAAAGAGATTTTCATTCTCTTTTCAACAATATCAAGTTTTTCAAATTTGGTGCAATCATAACAGAAAATTTATTTTGAAAATGCAAAATTTTTATACTTTACGTAGAATGAAGGGAATGATGTCACATACTGTTTAGGAAGTATTTTTCAATATATTTTACAATTAAATTGAATGTTCAAAATGACCACCATTCACTTCTTGACAATAAGCAAGTCGATCTTGGAATTCTCGTTCAACATTTTGTAGGAACTCAGGGGTTATGTTGTTAATTTCTTCCATTATCCTAACTTTTAAATCTGCAATATTATCTGGTCTATTGAAATATACTTTTGATTTTAAATAACCCCATAAGAAATTCTCAGGTATTTTCTTTTCTGTTTTGCTAAACGTCAGGAAGAAAGTCGTTCAAGACACAAAAAATGATTCACAAAACCCACATGAGTAATGTAATGTCAATCTAGTAGACTACTGTTATTTTGATATTTATAAGTTGCTGACACACGTCAGTGTATTGAAAAATATTTGTGTGTGTATTTGATTTAACTATGACTCATTTATCCGAAACTCAAAGAATAGACATTTAATTATGATTGGATGCGGTAATGAAACAAGAACTCAAAAGGAAGTTTGTGAAATGTCTCACAGTCTATAGTTAGCAAATTAGAAACAAAATTTCGTGAAACTGGACATGTAAAAACTATTCAAAAACCAGGTCGAAATGTTAAATTGGAACAGGAAAAAAGTTAGATGTACTGTTAGCGATTGAGGAAAATCAGCATATGACAAGTATTCAACGTGCCGCCGAAAATGATGTAAGTAAATCATCGATATTGGGAGCTTTACATAAAGAATGAATAATAGTTTAAAAACTAAAGAACACGCTTTAATAGAAAACTAAACTAAAAAGTAGAAAATAATTTTAAATGAGTTTGAAATAAGAATACAGTGATTAACAACAAATTTATTTCATCGTAAAAAAGCGTGGGGTGCTTGATGTCAATTGTTGTTAATATTTCATGGACATATATTGGTATATTGGTAAAAGTAGAATCATTATGAAAATATCTTAAAAAGCACCCCACGCTTTTTTACGATGAAATAAATTTGTTGTTAATCACTGTATTCTTATTTCAAACTCATTTGAAATTATTTTCTACTTTTTAGTTTAGTTTTACATTAAAGCGTGTTCTTTAGTTTTTAAACTATTATTTATTTTCAACTTTATAGATTTGTTTTCTACTAAAGCGTGTTCTTTAGTTTTTCAAACTATTATTATTATTTAATTTTTTGAACGATTATTCTCCAATTTTGAATAGAATCGGACCATAATCACAAAACTCGTCCGCCATTTTGGAGCCGCCATTTCGAATCCTTCAATTTTGACAAAATAATCATAATCTCCGACCCCAAGAACCCCCACATACCAATTTTGAATAGAATTGGACCATAATCACAAAACTCGTCCGCCATTTTGGAGCCGCCATCTGGAATTTTTCAATTTTTACGAAAGAATCATAATATTGGACCCCAAAAACCCCCACATACCAATTTTGAATAGAATCGGACCATAATCACAAAACTCGTCTACCATTTTGGATCCGCCATCTTGAATTTTTCAGTTTTGACAAAAGAATCATAATCTCTGAGCACGAAAACCCTTACATAAAAGCTTGTCTTTAAAAAGTTTTTCCATTAGTTATTTAATTTTTTGCTTTTTAATCAGTTCGCCTTAATCTGTTCATTTCTAATTGGGCATTGTTATTACAAGGTCTCTTCCTTGTACGTTTTGAACTGAAAGAAATCATGATCTCCGACCCCAAAAACTCCCACACACCAATTTTGAATAGAATCTGACCATAATCACAAAATTTGTCCGCCATCCTGAAGTCGCCATTTTGAATTTATAGATTTTGACAAAATAATCATAATCTCCGGACCTGAAAACCCCCACATACCAATTTTGAATAAAATATGACCATAATCAGAAAACTCGCCCTTCATCTTGGGGCCGCCATCTTGAATTTATAAATTTTGAAATAAAATCCAAAATCTCCGACCGAGAAAACCGCTGCACACTAACTTTGAATCGAATCGAACCATAATCACAAAACTCGTCCTGCATCTTAAGTTTATGAATTTCAACAAAAAATTTATAATCTCCGACTCCGAAAACCCCCGCTTACCAATTTTGAAGCAAATCGGACCATAATCACAAAACTCATACGCCATATTGGAGCCGCCATTTTGTTTTTTTTTCAAACAAAAATTTCTTAATGCATTGTCAACGGAATTATGTACACCTGCCAAATTTCAAATCTTTCGTACGTCTGGAAGTGGGTCAAAATCGCGCCCAAAGGAGTCGGTTACAAACATACGGTTACAAACATAGAAGTGAAGCTAATATAAAGCGTGTAAAAAAATGCCATCCTTATAAAGTTCAGTTGGTTCAGGAGTTAAATGAGGATGATCCTGATAGAAGGCAACAATTCTGTGAACTGATGATAGACAGAATGGAAGCAGATTTGCATTTCATAAACAAAATTGTTTTTTCTGATGAAGCTACTTTTCATTTAAATGGAACGGTTAATAGACAAAACTGTAGATATTGGAGCAGATAAAATCCTCATTGGATGTGTGCGGCTCACACACAATATCCTAAAAAAGTGAACGTTTGGGCTGGTATCATTAACAACAAAATTATTGGCCTTTGGCTTCTGAAGGCACAGTTAATGATGAGGTTTTTCTAGATTTTTCAATCATCATCAAAAGTATATTTCAATAGACCAGACAATATTTCAGATTTAAAAGTTAGGACACCGGAACAACAAAATGTTGTACAAGAATTCCAAGATCGATTTGCTTATTGCCAAGAAGTGAATGGTGTTCATTTTGAACATTTAATTTAATTGTGAAATAGATTGAAAAATACTTCCTTAACATTATGTGACATTATTTCCTTCATTCTACGAAAAGTATCAAAATTTTACATTTTCAAAATAAATTTTCTCCGTTATGATTGCACCAAATTTGAAAAACTCAATATTGCTGAACAGATAATAAAAATCCCTCTCGAACAAGGTGCCACTCGACCCCCTTACATTTGAATTTTTTGAGGGGATGCTCATAATTCAGAGGGGATGCAAGAATGGGGTGATATCTTCATACTGTAAATTGTCAAATTGACAATAAAAATCGACCTGTTTCAGGTTTTTTAAACAAATACATAATAACGCTAAAAATGAATTTATTCCATACGTATGGACCGCACTGTATATTTCTTGAGAAACAAACATTCTCAAGAAAAGAAATCAAAGTTTTTGTGTTTTGCGAAAACTGTTATTATTTCACAATTTATAAATGTTTATTATTGTTCTAGGTGCCAGTGAAATGACAAAAGTATTCAGTGATCGGAAGGAAACTGAAGCATCTACACAGTTGTGGTTGAGAAGAGCAGGAGATCGCAATTTATACAAACAAAAATTATAGATCATTCAATAAATAAAAACTACAATTTTGTATTTTTCAATTCCATGTCAAAGCTAAAATGTATTGAATACTAAAGTCCTTTTGATGTACAGAAAAGGTCCCATTCAGGTCCGTATTGGACATAAACTGGACATTCGAAAGACATCTTTAAGACGTCCCATTTATGTCCTTGAGGACGTCTCAAAGACCTGTTTAAGACGTCCCGTTTCATAACAATGAACGTCTTAAAAACCTATTTGGGCGATAGTGAACCCTATTGTCATTTCCGACCTTACAGGTATCGCGCAAGGGAGAAAGTGAGGTTGAAGCTCCAGAAAGTAGGCAAGAGGAACGAGCATATAAAAAACCCGGAAGAACACTCCCAAAAAATCCGCATACCCAGAAGGAAAAATTCAATAGGGACAATGAGCGAAACAGAGATGAATGAAATGAATAATTATTTAGAAGGATAGTTCACCTAAGTCACTAACAATTTTATTGCACTGCAAATGATATGAAGTGTTGTATCAGTTTTCTCAACGACAGATACACTTCTTACTATTATCTGTATTTGCATGCATACACACACACACAAACACCTGCACACGCACACACAGGAAGGACCTAAAACACGTGGATATATATATATATATATATATGTATATATATATGTATATATATATATATATATATATATATATATATATATATATATATATATATATATATATATATATATATATATATATATATATATATATATATGAAAGGGAGTAATATCGAGGGGACTGTTAAAAACAAAATGGAAGGAATTTAATGGACATAGCCCTCTGAGAAAAGTGCTAACCGTAGACACGTGTTTCGGGCTCTCGGTCCTCATCAATACGGTGGAGAAGTGCAAGGATGAACAACACTTGGTAGAAAACGACAAATCAACGGAGTCAACAAACAGAAGCCAGCCGCTCATTTGTGATTTCGGTCAGCAGACCCTGAATTCCAGGGCAACAACCAACGTCACCACGGAGGCAGCTATAGTTACCTGCGTGACATCCGAGTCCAGGAATATAAATATGAAAGGGAGTAATATCGAGGGGACTGTTAGAAACAAAATGGAAGGAATTTAATGGACATAGCCCTCTGAGAAAAGTGCTAACCGTAGACACGTGTTTCGGGCTCTCGGCCCTCATCAGTACGGTGGAGAAGTGCAAGGATGAACAACACTTGGTAGAAAACGACAAATCAACGGAGTCAACAAACAGAAGCCAGCCGCTCATTTGTGATTTCGGTCAGCAGCCCGAAACACGTGTCTACGGTTAGCACTTTTCTCAGAGGGCTATGTCCATTAAATTCCTTCCATTTTGTTTTTAACAGTCCCCTCGATATTACTCCCTTTCATATTTATATTCCTGGACTCGGATGTCACGCAGGTAGCTATAGCTGCCTCCGTGGTGACGTTGGTTGTTGCCCTGAATTCAGGTCTGCTGACCGAAATCACAAATGAGCGTGGCTTCGTTTGTTGACTCTGATTTGTCGTTTCTACCAAGTGTTGTTCATCTGCACTTCCACGTACTGATGAGGGCCGAGAGCCCGAAACACGTGTCTACGGTTAGCACTTTTCTCAGAGGGCTATGTCCATTAAATTCCTTCCATATATATATATATATATATATATATATATATATATATATATATCTTGCATTTTTGACGCATGCACAGAAAATAAACCACTTGTTGATATCAGTAAGCACATTTCTAACATTAAATGAACATATAAAATAGAATAGTAATAAAATAAAATGGTATATCAATAAATGACTTTGGTTTGAGTCGATAGATTGTGTTTCGTAAAGCAAATGTTGTGCACAAATATTAAACATTTTACTGGAATCTGCACTTTGATCATTATTGACTTTTTGTTTATTTTTGGTCACTTGATCGTTACTCACTGTCACTCATATTTTGATTCAATAATATTATCACTGATTCGAATTCTTTTAAGCGCTTTAAAAATAATAACAATAAAATAATATTTTAAAGAAAGAAAGGCGTGCGTACGAGCGGTAAACATGTCTAGTCGGATAGATATAGTAAGCAGCTGATACAGAGAAGCAACGGCATACTACACCCTTGTAGTATGCGCGCGCACACACACAAGGGAGTCGTCACGGCATGAGAGAGCGTCATGCCGTTTGCCGTAACGGCAAACTGGTCGATTTTACTGCCAAGCTGCGCCAATAGATGTTTCACATTAAAAATGAAAATGCAATACAGGACATTTCAAATATACCATCGTCTTCAGGAATGGAAAATCGGGAAATACTATCGACTTCAACCGACGACAAATTGCCAATAGGAAAAACATTTTCGTGTATTCAAAGCAATAAAAAAATGTGCATACTTCTATGTTAATTGGAATATTAAACGTGAGTAGTAGGTTGTCGTAGAAAAAGTAAAGTATGCAACTCGCAGTCGTTTAAATATTTTCTCTACCTTAGGCATTAAGTTTCGGAAAACTTATCTCCCGCCAACTTCCAGAAATTTATTTCATTTATAAGAAACTACACACTCTAAGTGAACTTTTCAAAGTACGTCAGTGGTCAGCGAGTAAAAAGCATCGTTGCAAATTGCAAAGAGCAAGGGATATGTTTGCACTTTGAATAAGCAGTGTCCTTGAACCAACGTATCTCTCGACGGGCAAAACAAGTTCATAAAAACGCCCGAAATACAGAAAACATAATGCAGACTATAGAATGAAGGGGATCTGGAAATAACGAATGAGACACAAATGCTGATCTGCATATTAACAAAAAAAAGTACTTTCCTATACCTACCGCTTTAAAAACAACGATTTACTGAGAAGATGGGTATTTTTGCGATTTGTAATATAATGTAATGGATTTTCGAGAATTGCTTTATTGTTTCCTTTCTCTACTAGATTGAAATTCAAGGGCGAGCCGAGTCTACTGCAAAGAGTTTAAATTTTTCTCAATTGCTCTGTGTATTCAATCTATCAATTATATGTAGATTTCGTAGTTTTTGGTTACAATATTATTTTTCTTTTTAGTTTTGTAGACTCGAACTCATAATTGTAAAGTTTTGCATTTTATGTTTTCTTCTGGCATTATAGATAATGATGAATTGTGCAGATTAATAAAGGCCAGTTATTAGGAAATAAAACAATAATTTCAAATATTTTGGACCCAGTGAAGCGAAAGATTTTCGTGGAAACCATAAATCCCATTTTGCAATCTCTTTCAGTACTCTGGAATATTATTAACCGACGAAATCAAAAAGGAGGAGGTTCTCTAGTCGACGCGTATATTTTTTTATGTATGACCACGCATAACTTTTTACAGAGTTGTCCGATTTGGATTTGAAAAAAAAATCCACTCCTAAGGGTAGGAAAATGGTGCATGATTGTTGGTTCAACAAATTAAGAGTACCTACTTATCTTCAGTTTTTCGCAAAAATAATTTCAGACTTAACTCTTATCTAAGTGGAATATTATGAATTTGAGGTTGGGTTTGTTTGTCAGTTGATCTGTCAAAACAATCATATGCAAGAAAATATGGTAACATATCAGTGAATCCACATCGATTCGATCAAATAATATGATGAATGAAAAAATGGAGTTATCGGTCTCATTCTGACTCAGCCGTACTATGTTTCCGATTCTCCCAACATTAAAAAAATGTTCTGGAGGTTGACACATATTCCGATATGTTGTAAGAAATTAGCATTATGCGATGATTGCACATAGGAAATTATGTCTACTAAGGACATACCTTCAGTTTTTCTCAATTATCTCAGAAACTTCCACTTTTAGGCACATGGAATGTTATGACTTTTTGGTTCAGTATCGATGAGCCGAACTGATGTCAAGCGCTCATTTGTCCATTCACTTGTCCAAAGAAAATATGTTTTTGATATATGTGATGAAAAATTAAGTTTGTCATTGAAGTGCACTCCGAGATCTTTGATGTGGTTGAAATGATGAGTTATGTGTCCCAATGTGATCGTTGAATATTTGCATTTCTGAATATTTAAGGGTAGTTTATTTGTAGAACACCAGTCATAAAGGTTTGCTAGGTCTTGTTGAAGTAGTTCACAGTATCTTTGTGATTCTATGTTTCTAAAGATTTTCATGTCGTCTGCGAATAGTAAGAGATTGCTGTCGATAATAGTGCAGATATCGTTAATGAATAATGAAAACAGAAGAAGTGCCAAATTGCTTCCTTGGGGGGCACCACTAGATGCTACAAATTCGTAGGACCTATGACTCCGTATTCAGCAAATTGAACGCGGTGTGTCAGATATGATTGATAAAATGGGGGGAGATTTTTGTCAAACCCATATATGTCCAGTTTGAGCAATAAATAGTAGTGAGTGATCAAGCTTATCAAAGGCTTTTGACTGTATTATAATATAATGAGGGAATTCGTGGGTATTCAGTCAGGTCTGATATTTCCTCATAACAAAAAACAGTAACACTTTGAAATTAATAAACGTGCATCGGTGTGACATTTTTCGAATTTCATGTAGACTTTTTTCTGTATTAATTATTTTAACACATTTTATCTGTAAGTTTATATAATTTTTATTCACAATTGATATTTATGAAACCATATTACATTTTTAGCCTTGAAAAAGACAATAAAGATTGTTGAAAGCTCGGCAGAGTAAAGAAGAGTTTCTCTGAAAATAGCAGACCTGACTGAATATATATATATATATATATATATATATATATATATTGTTGTTATGTTAAGCAATGTTGTAAAATAATTAAACTTTATTATTATTAGGTATTTTAGTTATCGTCGATAAAGCTATGTTATTTTGCAATTTTCTTTACCTTTTTACTATTATACTATGCTCTAGAGGGCAGTCCTGAAGTAGTTCTGGTATCAAAAATATATATCCAACGATATATCTAATAAAAATCCACGATTAAACAATGTCAAAATTGAAATTTATAGCAAACATTGAATTAAAGTTAGAACAACAGATAGATAAGTTTTGAACATCCTGTATGACAATTCACATCAACAGAAAACCCACCAATGGGATTCGAAAGAGTTTGTGTGGGAAAAGTGATGATATACAATAAAATGTAAGGGCATAAATTGAAAAAATATAATTTTATATGAATTTGTAAATAGTATGTAAGAGTTATATCATTCATAAAATCATTAATATTAATTAGAACAGCAAATAATTAGGTAGGTGATACAAATTCGGAAAACTTTCATATAAAATTTCATGTCAAAGGACTGATAATAAGTTCAAACTTTCTTTTTCAATCTTTCATTGTCACAAACTTCCAAATTGCACCATTTTATGTCATTGTTTGCTAGTAAAAGGTAGCTATCGCAGAGTAGGATATTTATAAGTTTTGATTTGAATAAAAAACCAACCAATTTGATTATTCTCTGCAACTAGTGTTTATTTTTCAATTTATAACCTCACTTTTCTCCACTGAACAGCTTTTCTTATCGAATCGTTAGTGCCAGGTCAACAATACAGATCGCAGGAATCGACTGCTGAGGAGGAGTGACTCATGTTCATAGGCGTACCTGACTGAGCTGGGATAAGGTAAAAGAGGTTGAAAAGGAGAAAGGTAACATAACATAGCCGGAGTTTTTATTTGTTATGATAGGGATTCAGAAATTATAATCTGTGAAATAAATTCACCAAAAATATATACAAATTTAAAATCATATAAACAACCTATCATTACAATATATATATATATATATATATTTATATATATTATATATAATATATATATATATATATATATATATTGTTATAAGAAATATTTGTTCAATGTAAAAATTTATATAATGATACTTATATATTACATAAATACGTGCTATGTTTGGTTTGCAATTTTTCTGTACATTTTGCTTTTCTGAAACCTTGTACCATTTTCTAGTCGACGCAGATGTCTCAAGAAATTTGCAGTGGAGCTTTTCTATTGTCATACATATGTTGCCAACAATTCATTTAATTTGCAGAACCTATAAAAAATATAGAAATCAAAATTCATGAATAAAACTTTAGATCTCAAGTATACAAAAATAATATTCAAGTTGGAACATCCTGTATGCTGGAATCAAATCAGAAGGAAACATGACAGCGACATGCCAAAATATTTCGATGGAAAATGATAAAATATAAAATTTTGAGTACAGAAAATTGTCAGATATGAATTTCAACTAACTCTGTATATATTATCTATAGTATAGAAATATAAATTTTATATAAAATCCATAGCATAGTTTAGATTGAGGAAAAGTATCATTGAAAGTGAGTAAAAACCTAAAACTTGTGAGAAAAAACAAAAAGTGATGGTTGTCAGGAGGAAAAATAACGAGGATTTTGGGGAGATACAAAATTATTTTTGGAAGAACACAGTAACAAAATTTTGCTAATCAATAAATACGAAAATACACCACAACGGAAGCAAATCACCCATTTGACAATCTAAGCCATGTCCAGAGACCAATAGGCGTTGAAACTGCCAAAGAAAACCACTTACCTAAAGAATACAGCCAAATTCCTATCCGAGACGCGGCCGACAACAAGGGGGCCCTGCCACAGTGAAGCTACAAACTCAAATAGCCAAAGAACACTTCCAGGATTCGAGAAAAGTCTCAAGCTAAACGAATCACAGGTACTTTTTAAAAAAGAATCTAAACAAAGTGAACGTATTCCGGTCCGACACTTATTTGAGTTCATTTATGACATTTTTTTCACTGTTTTTTTTAATGTATTGCTTGTTTGCTTTCATAATTTAATATAACCTACAATTATTATATTTGAAAGCCACTTGATTGAACATGAGCAAGGTATTTCACTTTTCACATTTCACTGTTTGATCAGAGTATTACAGATAAGATATATTTCGCAGGGTAGGTATATTTAAGCATTCGATTCAATAAAAGAATAACTATTTGACTATTTTCTGGATTCATTATTTATCTGTTGATCACTTTACTACCAATATTTCCATAAAACAGTTCATTGAACATTGACTTCAAGCAGAGCAACACTAGATGGCACTACTGAATCCTGCTTTGAGAGGGAGTAATAACATGTTTCCATAGGCGTAACGACTGAGCTGGGATAAGGTAAATGAATACAGGTAAAAGAGTATTTGAAAAAGAGTAAGCAACATACCGGATATTTTATTACTGTTATAATAGGTTATTCTTTTCAAAATTTTCAAATAAAAATAAATTAACTAATCAAACTTATCATAAGAAATGGCAAATATTTTATTACGATTACTAGTTATTAAAAAAATTAAATAATAAGAATTAAAAATATAAAAATAAAAATACTAGCAATAATAATAATCATATTAATTGTCGCCAACGAGGGCACTAACAATAATAATAATATATATATATACATATATTTATAGTATATATATATATATATATACTAGCTGACCCGACAGACGTTGTCCTGTCCAAATTTCTATGTTCCCTTTATGTTTTTCCCGAAACCTCGTCCGTTTTTTTTTTTTTTTTGTTCCTCAGCTTGCTTTTGCCCTTCCTTCCTTCCCTCCCGTTTTCCTGTTATCCCGTTTTTTCTTTATCCCGTTATCCCGTTTTCCCGTTATCCCCTTATCCTGTCATACCATTATCCCGTTTTTTGTTATCCCGTTATCCCATTTTTCTGTTATCCCGTTTTTCCTTTATCCCGTTATCCCGTTATCCCCTTATCCTGTCATCCCGTTATCCCGTTTTTTTGTTATCCCGTTATTCCCGTTATCCCGTTATTCCATTTTTTCATTCCTTTCCCGTTTTCCCGTTATCCCTTTATCCCGTTCTCAATTTATCGTACTACAATTATTATATTCGATTGCCATCTTGCAACCCTATTGCAGATCTGTGGATAAAATAAAATAAAATAAAAATCGATGGAAAAATAGGGGTTAGGGGGAAAATTTTTAAAAAAATATAAACAACAAATTTTATCTAAAAAATAAAATAAAAAATTAAGGGGTGGACCACCCTTGAAATTTAGGGGAATGAAAAATAGATGTTGTCCGATTCGCAGACCTAACCGATATGCACACAAAATTTTATGAGAATCGGTCGAGCCATTTCGGAGGAGTTTAATTACAAACACCGTTTCACGAGAATTTTATATATATATATATATATATATATATATATATATATATATATATATATATCTATAAAGAACGGAAAATCAATAGGAGTGGCAATGTTCCACGTTCCAAGAAAATAACAAAAACGCATTTTTGTACAACGTTCATTCAGGTGGATGAGATTTTCCTAGCAGGAAGGGGACTTTGTAACGAGAAAACCAGAAACTTTGAATGCTAATGCCAAGGCCGCGACCTCACCTTGATTATAATTAGTTAGAATATTATTAAGCGTAGTAGACAGCGTACATACAAGGTCCATGCGATATTTTTTTTCCAATATCTATCTCGTTCATACCTCAGAATGTAGGTGGAATTTTCGAGGTCTCTAATTATTTGGTTGGAAAAAAGTAATGAACGATATCGAAACTAGAATTATAAACAGATAGTTTGAATACAGGACGGGTGTTAATATTTAGGGTGCCGTAGCTCAAAAGGAAAAGAAGGAACCTTGGCAGAATCACTCACACATATGTCTGTCAGTCAAAGGCAATTTATTTAAAGATTGTTTTATAAGAAGTTGAAATAAGTTATAATAATGACATATATTTCACAAGAGTGAGGAATTGAATAGTATGCAGCCTATTTTTTCGCAAATCGTTGAAAAACGATAGAAAGCATGATGCTCATGAGTGATTCACCATTTCTGGAACCCCTCCGAAAATAGTGGAGGAGTAAAAACTGCCTCATTAACAGATGTTACCAAATTCTTTGATAGTGATGGATAATGCGTCGTTCCACTCATGTCAAATGGTAGAAATACCGCCAAAATCGATAAAAAAACAGGACATTTTGAAATTTATGTCTTCTAAAAATTGTAATATTCCCCGACAGGCTACTACGAATTTTTAAAAATAAAAATTTTGAAAAAGGATATGTTGATTTGTTGAAAATATGAACAGGATGTTCATAAAATCTGTTATTAGCGAACTTTGTAAAAACTCCAAATCTAAAAGAAGAAGGAGTAGAAAACTTTAGCAGAGAGAAATATAAAGATCTTTGGGCAGAATGCATTTCACATATGATTTCAAGAGAATGTGAATATTCCCTTTTGCCATCCATTAAATCCGTAATCATAAACCTGATTGATTCGTCTGATACGGAGGATTGTCCTTATGATGATTGAAGGTAGAAATGCGTTTCATTTTTCACGAATATTGGATTCTCTTGTGTTTGTTTCTCTTTCTCCCTCTTTCTCATACTTACTTTCCTTTTTCAGCAAAATTAAGTTGTTGAAAAAAATTGTACAGGAGGGACCATTGTTTATGTTTGATTTGAAGTATTAAATATTACTTTATATTCTTCACAACATAAACAGTGATGCTTGTTATTTTGTTTCGATTCTGCACTTTCCTGATCCTTTTTGTCTCTTAGATCTTAGATCGTTCAGTGGATAATCTCGTCATAACAGACAAATTTCAACTGTCCGGGTTGAACATTTTTGACAGACATTCGGATAGACAGTCAGAATGAGAGGTGAAACATCAATAATAATAATAATAATAATATAACTTTATTCAAGAAACATATGGGTTTACAAGGATAATATTTAGAATGAATAAAGTAGGTTGTTTCGCAGAAAAAATACAATCGAATCATATACATTGGAGTCATTTACAATAAAATTAGACTATTTGAATTCAATATAAAATAAAAGCACTATATATTATATGTATAGAATTTGAATCATCGACACAAAAATTTTTAGATTCAATTTGGCCCAAATACAGTAGAAACTAAGCATATAATCTATTTGAATGAAGTGTATACAATAATGTATACAATGTTCCGTTTTAAATATTCTATGTGGAACAGAAAAAATGACACTCAAATCGAGATTGCCAGTTATTACAAGTATCGATAAATTAGTTACCGTAAAAATAACAAACGAATCGTATGTAATCTGAGCTATCCATATAATCAACAATTACGCGAATAGATTTTTTTTTGTATATGTATAGAGCTCGTTATCACTCAAGGTTGAATTCTGAATTTCTATTGGCATTCGTGAAGGTTGGAAGCCTGTGCGTGGGAGGGGGCAATCAAGATGAGACAGCCAGGTGCGATTTACGTGGTTATATTTCTTCTGCCATAAACTTTTATGAACACAAAGATTCGCAAATTTCATTGACGGCGCATGTTTGGAAGGGGCCATTGCTAGAAAAATATGAATTGGTTGGAATTACTAATATGTTATTAAAAATATTTAGATAATTAGAAAGTGGTGCGGAAACTATGAAACTAATTCATTAGTCGAATCTCGTTATGACATCTCTGAGTCACCAGGATTAGGAATTAATTGTCAATTCCCACTCTAGTATCGCTATGGAATTATGGTTATGAGGAAGAACAACTCTGTTAAACATTGCCTCCCAAGTGTAATAGATTGTTGTCAACCAATACTGTCAGTAATAATATAGACCCATCATTATTATTATTAAATGCCTTGTGCTATCTGTCAACGTATAACAGACAGTCAACACAATTTCAGTAGTAGGTTATGAACCCAGTTGTCAGCCTATTTTTTTGACAGTTCAGGTTGTAATTTAGTAAGATTACAGTTAACGTTCATACACATACAAATAGGCCAATCAATAGAGAGTTTCTGCTCTATTGATTCTGTGACAAAAATACTATCAGGAAACCGACTGTGCCATCATACGAAAGACGGTCCGTAGTTATATCCTGTTATGTTTCCTACTTGTAACTTGAAAAGTAATGAAGCAATCCCAATACTCTCGATGGACGAATTGTAGAGAATCTAAATGCAATGAAAATGAATTCCAGAACAACTCCATCAGATTATTAGTAACGGAGAAAAAACGGAAAAATCAGCTTTTCTTAAAAAAATCACAACTTCGCCACTTTTTAAGTTGTAGTGCCAACTTTCCACGAAATAGTACTTAGTGATTAATATGTACTTCATGGGTGAAAAACTCAGGTGCTGTCGGATATAATTAGTTTTGACATAATTGCAATCTGAATTTTTTAATGCACTTTATTGCAGCAGACCTGGATGCGTCATAGGTGGTCCGATTGCAGTTATTCGAAAAGGTTTCGAGAGTAGAAGTATAGTACTACAAAACGTATATCCTCATTTTGCGTTAAAATTCTGCAAAACAGGTGAAAAATACTTGCAAACATGATCGAAAATGGGCGAGTGCGTGAAAGCTGCTGAGTAGTGGGGGTAGAGCAGCAGTCGAGGGGAACCGTATGTATAGCAATACAAGCGCGCTGCGTCCGTTAGGAACAGGGTTGCCAACGCCAAGTGAAGAAAAATCCCGACCAAAAACTCGAGAACTCCCGAAAAATCCCGTATATCTCCGAAAATTCCCGAAAAAATCCCGAAACTTATAACTCATCGTTTTTTTCCGACAAATCATCGTCTAGAACTGTCGACTATAATTTAATCTGTCTTCGTTTATATGTTGTCCTAATATTTTTATTATTATAGTATTTTCAATTGTTACAGAAACATCACATTAAAAGTGAGTTGAATTCGTGTTTGGGTTGTAAGAAATAGTATCGTCTATGGATATTCCTGAAAGAACCACAATTGGCGCTAGTGTTTGGGGGATGTTATTCAAGTAAAGGTCAAATCAAGTTTAAATTGAGGAGCACCTTTGAATTTGAAAATTTCGGAAAAAAATTGCGCTTTGAGAAATTATTTTTACAAAATATAATATCTGAGGACCGAACTGAGGAAAAGAAAAATTAAAATAAAATCATTACGTGACAATGGACGACCGTCAAATGTTTTGTCGAGTTCACAATGTTCACATAGCAGCTTTTCACGTTTCAGCTTACGGAGTCCTGTTTTCTGACTGACTGCACAAAATAATGAACTCAATGGTACATATCTGACGTAGTAAAAATCCCGACACAATTCCCGGCACACGTTGAAATTCCCGATTTTCGGGAAAAATCCCGGTAATTGGCAACGCTGGTTAGGAATCTGCTGCTCTACCCCCACTCCTGAGCTGCTTTCATGCACTCACCGGCTTTCAGTCATGTTTGCAAGTATTTCTCACCTACTCCGCAGCATTTTAACGCAACTCTTTCAGAAAAGTTGAATTCGGACCACCTATGACGCATCCCGGTCTGCTGCGAAAAAGTGCATTGATAAATCAAATTGCAATCAATCCAAAACTACTAATCCAACAGTGCCTGAGTTTTTCACACATAAGGTACATATCAATCACCACTATTTCGTGGAGAGCCTGCTTCAAAACTTGAAAAATGCTGGTGTTATGGTGTTATGAATTTTTTTTAAAAACGCAGATTTTTTCCGGTTTTTCTCCGTTACTAATAATCCAATCGAATTATGCCATTCGTCCATTGAGAGTATCGAGATTGCTTTATTAGTTTTCAAAAATGATAAAAAAAAAGGTTTTCAATGTTTATAACAAATTTAGCAATGACAGTTGGGAGTAGGAAACATAACAGAATATAACTACCGTCTTTCGTATGATGGCACAGTCGGTTTCCTGGTAGTATTTTTGTCACGAAAAAATCTCTATTAATTTGTCTAAAAGATTTTATTACTAAGTATCGTTTTATTTTGAATAAGCACTACCAGTAAATGTGCTCATAAAAAAACTTGAACAGTCAGTAACTATCAGTCATAGACAATATGGGTTTCGCTACCAGAAGTCTACAGGGGATCTGCTTCAATCGAACATGATGAATACCTGTCAAGAGGTTATCTTAATTAAGCGATGGAAGATAGTGACTAAAGTTTATCTTTTAGTCGCAGGTGATTTCATATCATATCCATATTTTCAAACAAATCAATGGCATATCTCTTTTGGTAGGTACCTTCAAAGCTTCCGATGGAGTTTGATACAACTCTCACTCCCTGTCTCATCAACAATGCATTGTTCAATCTAGTTTATTTGCAGATACATCGATAAATATTGTCGTTGATGGAGTATTGTCCCACACTTCCCCCATCAACGCAGACGTTCTTCAAGGCTCCATTCTTACACTTATACTCTTTTTCTACGTGTCAACGACCTATTGAAATCCACCAACAACTTTTTCGTAGACGCATTTCACATCTAACATATCGGGAAACCCAAACTGTACGAAACAGGCATATGGGAACTATGAACGATAATCTGGAAATGATTCTGAAATAGGGATTGGATAATCTGGTGAAGTTCAATACAACAGAGTCCGAATCTTGCGTTTACACCAGAAAAGCTAATTCAACTATAGCATAACCGAAAACAAGAAACTTTTTCCAAAACTCACACGTCTACACAGAAAAATGGTCATCCAAAGAAGGAGTAGGCGTTCCACCCATAAAACTCATGATCCAAGAAAGACAAGAAAAATATAACGGAATGAACAAGGCCATGTTGGTCTCAGATCAAGATGGCAAAACAAGTGGAACAACGGGAAATAGATGGACACACTGCTTGATGCCGAATATTCAGCAATGGATTGGCAGGTTTCATGGGAAGGTCGATTACTTCCTATTCCAGGCAATTTCTAGACATGCTTAAAAATATATCTGTTCGAACGTGAGAGAGCGAAAACAGATAACACTTCTTGTTCGCGTGTCCCAGATGGGATTCACAGACGGAGATCGAAATATACCTGATGCCATAACACAGTAAAGAATTGGAAATTCCGAGCGATAGACTGAATGCTTTTAAACAATCCGATAAAATGATGTATGCAATCATTTATGAATTAAAAAAGTACTTTGTACTCTTCCAGTGAGTGTAGCATTTGCAGAAAGGAGTTTTCAGGACTGATAAGACTCAAGAGTTGGCTGTGGTCCAATATGGGCGAAGAACGGCTAAGTGGCCTTGCACTAATGCATATCCACAAGGACATTGTTTTGAACGAAGAAAATGTAATAGAACGTTTCTCTAGAAGTGGAGTGAGACGAAACATAGAGTTCGTCATGTAGAATGTTATTATTTTGTTAATAATTTCATTAGAATGATTTGATCTACTTTAATTATATAAAATATCCCATGCTGCGTTTTGTGTGTGTATTAAAATTGATTACTGATGTGTAAGTAATTGTACAAACTAAGTGCCCTTGCTCCTCATTGAAATGAGTAGAGTGAGTAGAGTAGATTTTATTGACTACATTTACATAACAGATGAGTATGTTCGTAGAAGGTCTGAAATGATAAACTATAAACAATGAGAAATAAGTTAAAAATTGTAACATAAACAAAATACTTTAAAATACTGGATGAATCAGATAAGCTCGAGGTAGATCACCCAATTGATGAACTACAAAACAACGAGGATAAAAAAAATACAAAAAATATAAAAGATATATAAAATTTTGACAATTCAGAACACATTAAAATACTAGAATTAAAATTGAACAAAATATGTACCTAGCAAGTCACCTATAGTAGAGTGTGAGTTTCTATTATCAAATATCTAGCAACACATCACACCTTACCATGATGAAAGCTATAACAAACCTATGAGAGGGGGAGTTATTTCACAAATCTTCATTAGTTAATTCATGATTTAGAAACTCAATTCCCGAATAAAAGCAACTTTTCAGTAAAAAATATATAACTTTCTGTTTGAAAAAGAAGAAATTGAGTTGTCTTATTTCTTGAGGTAGTTTGTTATAGAAGTGTAAGTTCAAAGAGTTTTTCTGGGAAATTGAGAGTTTAAATCTTGGTGTTCGCAAACAACTTACAGTTTCTGACTGTGGATCATAATCAAATATATTTCTGTGTATCTCTAGAAGTGTATGGTAAATTAAAACAGTTGGAAGTGGCATGATTTGGAGCTTAATGAAGAGAGCCTGACAGTGATCTTTGTATCCAGCTCCCATTATCAAACGTACAACCTTATTTTGAAGCACAAACATTTTGCTCGCATGACAGGAACTTTCCCATAGTTTAATTCGTAAGTCATGTGACTATGAAAAAGTCCGAAATAACTAGATCTCAGGATACTTATATCTATTAGGGTTTTCAATCTACGAATAAAAAATGTGACCCTAGATTATTTAGTTGCTAGCTTGTCTATATTAAGTTTATCATCTATATGCACACCAAGTAGTTTATCGCTCTTTCCTTCTGATATATTAGTACTGGAAGATATTATTAAATTCTGATTTTTCTCGGAGTTGAGCACAACCACTCCTCTGCCAATTCCAAGGTGTCTTCGGCCGAGTTTATCAAATCCCTCAAATCACAATTGCGATCGATCAAAGTAGTGTCATCTGCAAAAAGAACACTATTTTTTGGCAGTATATTATAGTATAAATCGTTTATATATAAAATGAATAGGGTAGGACCCAGGATAGATCCTTGTGGCACACCATGCAAAACTTTTTTCAGATCAGATTTGACGCATTTGACTGAAACACACTGTAATCTCACAGTAGGATATGATCTAAAAAAATCCAAAGGAATTCCTCGAATACCATAGTGAAAGAGCTTTTGGAAAAGTATCTCATGGAAAACGCAATCTAGTGATTCTGTGTCCGGAAAAAAAGGTAGATGTTTAAAAACGCGTCCGTTTATTAATGATCGCGGAATACTTCTACGGAAACTTCGCCATTATGGATGTAGAGGAGTAACTTGGAATTGGTTTGAGTCATACCTCACAGGGCGTAGAATAGTAAAGACTAATAAAATTTCAAGGACCACTGAGATAGATTCGGGAGTGGCACAAGGATCGGTTCTAGGACCAATTCTGTTTTTATTATACGTTAATGATCTATCCACTCTTAACATTTCTGGTAAACTAACATTATTTGCAGAAATTGACGTTAAAAATTGTCAAGCCTGGTGTGATTCAAACCTTTTATATTTAATATCACAAAAACGAATATAATCTCCTTTAGATGTACTCTTCTAGATGTAACCTTAGAAAATGATTCTTGAAATAGGATTGATCAGATTTCTGGGTTTGATATGATAAGAAATTGAAGTCGATATACACATAAAACAATTGAGAAAAAAAAATTCTGCCGGATGCTATGCAGTTAGAGTAATTTCTAGAGAGCTTGGAGTATCTACTGCTAAAACTGCATATTATGCTTTGATTGAATCTCATTTGAGGTATGGTATACCCTTCTAGGGAAGTGTGTAGCTTAAATTTACTCCTCAAAATACAAAAAAGAGCAATTAGAAATATTTGTGAAATTGGACCACGTGATTCATGCAGGCAACATTTCATAGATAAGAAGATACTGACCGTCATTGCTCTTTTCATCTTGGACACCGTTTGTCTTGTAAGGAAACATATTCTGAAATTTGAAATTATTTCTTCTCATTATTCCAAACGACAAAGCTCTAGAAATAATTTGGTGTTTGACCACAACCACTCCCACGTAATATACACGGTTCTATCACGCGGCGGCTACCAAAATTGGTAACACTTTTTTGGTGGCTGCTACGTTCCGATCTACGTTCCTGGATCTCAGATAGCCACATTTCAACCACGTTGTGGTCACCTGGCTAAAACGTGGATATGTAGTGGGCGACACTAGACACGTTAAACAACTAAACTGCGTTTGTGTAAATAATATATAGCTCGATCTCTCTTCAGCAACATATTTTTATGATAAATGTTCCTCATTCTTCCATTTTGCCTGATTCATTTCTAATACTCGATAAACTATAAAAATATATAACATATAAACATACAAACGCGTAAGTAGGTATATTTAATTTGAATACTTCTGATCAGGATAAACTTAAAACGATTGAAAGTTTTATGTGAAATATGGGTCTTGTAGCTCGATTGTGCACGCGCCATCTGAATACTCTTTATTTAAGAAAAATATAATTTTGGAAATAACTCGCCTCTGAAATTATGTACTCAAATCCCTCAAACATTGTTTTATCAATATTGGTTGGTTGAAACAAATACTTACGTAATAAATTACTAGGTTTGATGTAGTGCTGACGACAAATAAATATTTATTGAATATCATCATATTTCTCTATTAATGGCGACCCCTCATATTCCTGTAAATATGGCGGCTTTTGGAGAATATAACTATGAAGTGTCAGAAAGTGTAAATATACCTCTCTAAAGCTCCTGCCATCATAAAGTGCCTAGTGGAACTAAATTATTAACTTTTCCACCACTGGAAAGTGGCGCCCACGTCGCAGGCCCATGACTCACCACTTCAAAGTTATAACCTAAAAATTACAATAGGTCTTATACCCTTGAAAGAGGCGAACACGTCAGGCTATTATAACCTGCCACTTCAAAGTTATAACCTCGAAATTGCGGGTACATGTTTATTAATTGTTAAAAAAGTACATGTAGCAAGTATAGTGGATTCATGCAGCTCCAATCAACAACTGTATCAAGTAACAATTATCAATTAAAAAGTATTGAATGGATGTGGTTTTTTGTGGAGGAACAACGTTTCTCGACATGTTCTTTGGGTAACTTTCCACAGTCTGAAAATGAAAATATTAACAGGAAAATCTATACAAGTGTAGAAAGGGCAAACTAATTAGTTCACCCCGATAAGTTAATGCGTTCACCAAATTATATTTCCTATAGAAAAATGATTCGATTTGTCAGTAACTTCTCGTTCCCTGAATATGACTATAAAAAAATATAAAAAATTCAAAAGATACTTCTCTATATAGTTTTTGATTGACGTTGCGGGGACTATATCTGCCCCGTTCTCAAAATCTTCTAAATCTCCTTTAATTGTTTTAATAATTTGGATTTTTTCTTGCAGAGTTTTTTTCGCTTCTTCAACTGACGGATGTCAATTGAGATCTGCCAAAAAAGTTTGATATATGGGGTGTTGTTCAGATCAGTTTATTAGCATTCTACCATATCTCACTTCCTCTCTGAGTAGAGGTAACCATGTATGATCCATTTCAACAGAATTTGTTGAAAAGCAGTTGTTAGTGGAAAGAAGAATACAGGCCGTTTCTTTCAATTTTCTCCTCTCTTGATGTGGCTCTTTCATCAAGATTTTTGTCCTATTCCATTCAATCGTATGATCGCCATTGGATGTGAGGATATGTTCTGCAATTTTTGATCCGGTTATTTGTCGATTTCTGATGTAACTCTGATGTTCACTTTGGCGCACTTCCAATGGTCTTGACGTTTCACCTATATAACTATCACCACACGAACAAGGTATGTTGTAAACACAGTTTTTGGTACTTTCTTCTGCGTTTTTTGGTTTTGTTTGTGTTAGTATAGATCTCAGAGTGTTTGTTGGTCTAAATGATGTTCTCACACTTGTATAGATTTTCCTGTTAATATTTTCATTTTCAGACTATGGAAGGTTACCCAAAAAACTTGTCAAGAAATAAATTAACAAGTAATGAAAATGATGGCATTTATGCAAACAGAATTAACAATTAAGGAGCACAAGTCAGAGATCCAAACTATTTAAATTAACCTTTTTATACAAAATCAAGAAAAATTGTCTATTGAAAACGCGTAGCCCATTTTATATTGAATTAATATCATTCACGTAACAGGTTAAACTAACTTTTTTTAAGTCACAATAAAATAATTTGAGAAAACTTAGGTTAGCTTTCGTGATCGCGCGGAATGGTGAATTTTGAAGGTTATTGTAATTTGTAGTGACTTTTATTAAATGCGTACTGTGGCTATCAATTATGGAGATAGCAAGGACGTGGCAACCATCACCTCATATCACAATCAACTGCCTGCCACATTTAAGGTTTTATGGAAGATACCAAAACGTCACCGAAACCATCATACCCTCTTGAAAGTGACTATGACTTCTAAGTGATATTTAAGTGGTACAGGATGGTTACCGCAACGGTTATTTTCCACTTTTGAGTTTAAAAACCTTTAAAGTGATTTCCTCAGTGGCCTTAATGTTTCAGATACCTCAAATGACACTAATAAGTTATAGAACTGTGGAGTGGCTACCATGGATGGGAATTACGTGACTACAACCATACACATATAAATTTTTTGTTATTCTTACTGTATAGTGGTAGATTTAGTGGTGATTACGTGATAACCACCGAGTAGAAGTTGCAGTATCAGTTTCCGTCACTATAATGCTACTTCCGCCCCCCTACCTTCGTCCTCTCTAATCAAAGATTCATCTATTTATAACGGAGTTAAGATGTATAATCATTTGCCAATCGAAGTCAAAGATTCTAATGTAGAAATAGAGAGTTTTAGGAAAAATATTGAAAGACTACTTGAGGACAAGACCGTATTATATTTTACAAAAAATTTTTGACGATAATCTGACAATATAATAATTGTTTTGATTGTTTTACTCACTCATTTATTTTAAAAACGTGCATTCCTGTGTATTTTCGTCCAATCTTTATATATATATATATAATTCTACTGTACGTGTGTGGCACTGAACTCCTCCTAAACGGCTGTACCGATTTGGAAGAATTTTTTTTGTATGCGTTTGGGTGGCGCCCTGGATGGTTTAGATTCACAAATCCGCCCGGCAGATGGCGCTGCAGTCGGTATCATAAACGGACCAATTTGAATGAATTTTTTTGTATGCGTTTGGGTGGCGCCCTGGATGGTTTAGATTCACAAATCATCACCCTAAATGTTAAGGGTGGTCCACCCCACAATTTTTTCTTTTATTTTTTAGAAAAAAAAATTGTTTTTATTTTTTTATGATATAGCATACAAAAATACATACAACCCTAAATTACAACTCCTATTTTTTTGGCAAGATATTTATTTTTATTTTGTCATATCATATTGCTCTTAATTTTCACCCTCCTACGATCAACCCCTATTTTTTATTTTATTTTATTTTATAGAAAAAACGGGATAACAGGAAAACGGGAATAACGGGATAACGAAAAAACGGGATGACAGGATAAGGGGATAAGGGGAAAACGGGATAAATAAAAAATGGGATAACAGGAAAACGAGATAACTGGATGATTGGATAACTGGATAACGAAAAAATGGGATAACGGGAAAATGGGATAACGGGAAAACGGGACAACAGGAAGCGGAAGGAGTCAAAAGCATAATATAGATGGAACAACATAAAGGAAAACATAGAAAAAAAGAAATTCTACGCGGACGAGAGTTTTCGGGAAAAATATTTTAGGGAACATAGAAATTTGGACAGGACAACGTCTGTCGGGTCCGCTAGTATTTTATATAATATTTTATTTATACATGTATTTGAAGCTTTGTCAACAAGATTTTATCATTGGACAATAAAGTATATTTATTATTATTATTATTAATAAAAAATGCTTCCGGCAGGATTTATCCCTGCACAGTTGTCGTTACATGGATATGTAGAAAACTTCAGAATCGTCCGTTACGAGCATAAGGAGTTACCGTTTGTGAACTAGATTCTGGAACACCCTGTACCATTGAACGCCAAATTGCATGACGGTACCACTGAAAAACGGTCACCGTCCATCCATCACCTGGGAAACGATGCATGCACTCCCATTGACTGCACCGGCACCGTTCTGCATTATTTGTTGTTTGTTGTATCCACCGCCACCATGATAAAGCGGGCGGGTGCGACGTGCGCAATTCATGACTAACTGCGATCTAAATTTGTGCAGGTTTGGGCTGGATTTCAAGTGCAGCATAGCTAGGGTCAAGGATGCCGGGATCGTATCGATTCGGGGCGGCGGCCCAAACACTGCCAAGGCCCAATTCGGTCACGGGGAAGGTCATCGCGGGGAATATTTACGACCCGGGTCGACCGACAAATCAAATCTGCTCCATAATTGGTTTGTTTTTCAATTAGGGCTTCGTGAAGGTCGAGTGATAATGCGCAAGTTGAGAATAACAAATTGCTGAATATTGATAAGATTCGTCCGGGTCCGATATGAAGGTTTCCTCAAGAAAAACATGTTTTCAAGTTCTGAAACGCATAATCCCACCACGAGGGCGGATTGAGCTCTATATTCATTTATTCACTTATGTATTTAGGTCATACATCAGGTGATCATATGAGTTCATGCAATCATAGGAGAGCACATTAAGGACCAATAAAAAAAATCGATTTAGAAAAAAGTTTCAAATAAAAATTGTAGAGAGTTCATTTATAATACAATAAACCCTAGGAAACAAAAAAATAATGTTATTCACTTATTAAAATCCAGGTTTAAAAATTAAAATGTTTACAATTTTTTTGATTGCCAATTAATAAAACAATTTTTCTGAAGAAAGGTTAGATTTTCAGTTAATTGAAAAAAAGATTGAAAATATATTTATTTTTTCAGTTGATTTGAAAAAGTTTCATTCCTTGATCTCAAATCCTTCGATAATTTCGAAAATAGGAAAAAAAGTATGGTATTTTTATGTGAAACTAGCTGATCCGAAAGACGTTGTCCTCGTTATCCCGTTTTTCCGGTGACCCGTTCTCCCATTAAACCGTTATCGCTTTCTTTCGTTTTCCCGTTATCCTAATTTTTTGTTATCCCGTTAACCCGTTTTCCCGTTATTCCGTTTTTCCATAATTCCGTTTTTCCGTTATTCCGTTTTTCCGTTCGTAATCCCGTTTTCCCGAAAAAAAATCAGCCAAATCGGTCCAGCTCTTCTCAAGTTATGAGATTACCAACACAAACAGACATTCATTTTTATTATATATTATATATTCCTAAAAACTTTTCCAGGCAAAGAAATTTCCAATACATTTTCTAATAACTAATAAAATAACTTTTTAAAGACAAGCTGTTATTTAAGTCGGCACCAAAACTTATAAAATATAATAGTAGGTATTAATTTTATTACAATTCGCGCGACAATTTTTTTGAAACCAAATAATTCAACAAAAAATAATTAAATCATTGTCAGTGATGACTAAAACTTATTTTATACGTTTTAGTAAACGGCTTACATAAAAGCTTGTCTTTAAAAAGTTTTTCCATTAGTTATTTAATTTTTTGCTTTTTAATTAGTTCGCCTTAATCTGTTCATTTCTAATAGGGCATCGTTATTACAAGGTCATCTTCAATTAAGTTTTGAAAAAAAATCATAATCTCCGACCAAAAACTCCCACACACCAATTTTGAATAGAATCTGACCATAATCACAAAACTCGTCCGCATCCTGAAGTCGCCATCTTGAATTTATAGATTTTGACAAAAAAATCATAATCTCCGAACCTGAAAACTCCCACATACCAATTTTGAATCGAATCGGACCATAATCGCAAAACTCGTCTGCCAACTTGGAACCGCCATCTTGAATTTATGAATTTTGACAAAAAATGCATAATCTCCGACCCCGAAAACCCCAACATACCAACTTTGAATCAAATCGGACCATAATTACAAATCTCGTACGCCATTTTGGGGTCGCCATTTGTTTTCTTCTCTAACACAAATTCCATAATGCATTGTCATCGGAATTATGAACACCTGCCAAATTTCAAATTAATCGGATGACTCGAAGTCGGTCAAAATTCACTTGCAAGATTTGACCCTAACTAACGGACGAACCAAGAGAAACTAAGTGAAAGCTTCTAAAAATCCTTTCTGCCCTAAAAACCTTATTCAGAGTACTACGAACATTCAAAAAAACAATTAGCCAAATCGGTCCAGCCGTTGTTTTTATAAAATAAAAAAGATGTTACTCCGACCGGGATTCGTTCCTGTGACCTTCTGCTTGGTAGGCGACAGTGTAACCGCTGAGCTATTTCCTCTTTGGTAATAAATGACTGGATAGTCTTTTTCTTCGCCAAATTTTTATATACCCGAATTTTCCAATTTCCGGTCTATTACAAACATTAAAAAAACTAGCTAAATTGGTCCAGCCGTTCTCACGATTTGCGCTTACGAAGAATCGAGATTCATTTTTATTTGACTTGCTTCGTTCGTATGTCATTCTTCGGTTCAAAATTTTGAATCAATTTTTGGAGATTTCCGATTGAGCTGAAATTTGGCAGGTGTTCATAATGCCGGTGACAATGCATTAATAAATGGCGGCTCCAAGATGGCGAACGAGTTTTGGGATTATGGTACGATTCGATTCAAAATTGGTATGTGGGGGTTTTTGGGGTCGAAGATTATGAATTTTTTGTAAAAATTTATAAATTCAAGATGGCGGCTCTAAAATGGCGGAGGAGTTTTGTGATTATGGTCCGATTCTATTCAAAATTTGTATATGGGGGTTTTCGGAGTCAAAGATTATGATTTTTTTGTCAAAATTTATGAAATTAAAATTGCCGCACCTGAAATTTTTGTTAGAGAAAAAAACAAAGGGCGCTCCAAGATGGCGGGAGATTTAGGTTTGGCCTTAAAAGAAGATTATGAATTTTTCTTCAAAATTCATAAAATCAAGATGGCGGACCAGTTTTGTAATTATGGGCCGATTCGATTCAAAATTGGTATGTAGGGGTTTTTTGGGGTCGGAGATTATGAATTCAGTCGAAGATTATTGATTTTTAGTTAAAATTCATAAATTGAAGATGGCACCTCCAAGATGGCGAATGAGTTAATCTTTAGATGGTCTCCTCATTGAAGGACTAGATAGCTCAAACTCACAGGAAAAAAGGCTTCATAATAACGATGCTTAACAAAAATACATAGATTAGGGTACTAGTACAAAAAAGCAAAAAATGAAATTATTATTAAAAAAACGTTTCAAAAACAAGCTTTCATTCTAATGCACTAAAAAGTAAAAATGTGTGTTATTCCGTGAGTTATAGGTAGGTATTCAGTGAGTTATAGATTAAAAGCTTGTCGCTTTTATAATCGAACTGAAAACTTTGCGCGACAAGCTTTTGAATCTATAACTCACGAAATAAGTCACACATCCAAACCAATAATTTTTTACTTTTTAGTGCATTTGAATTAAAGCTTGTCTTTAAAAAGTGTTTATTAATTATTATTATAGAGATTGTAGGTATGTGCTTTACAATTTATATTACTTTTTTCTAACTCTTACTGTTTTGGAATTATATTGTGAAAGTGAAACTTTGATGGGCGCGATGAGAGTACATTTTCAAGGTCGAATTTGAATGCAACGTTTTCCTGTGTAGTTTTAAACGAAACGCCTCTGGCACAAAAAGGACGGGAAAATAGGTACTTAGCCCTAGACAGACAAAGAGAGAATTATGTTATATAAGATAATGGTCTCGTTATTTAGTTGCTGTAATCTACTTAACTGATAATGAGCATTTGGAGCTCAGTGGTAAGTTGTTCACCTGCCACGCGGGCGGCTCGGCTTCAAATCCCGACAAAATATTTTTTTGTTATTTTAAAGTGAGTAATTCTTTGTTACCTCATGTTTATTTATTTATATTTCAGTTCAAGTTCTGATGATTATCAATAAGCTCAGGATTCTTAAGAACTTAAAAAAGGAACAAAAATTAAAAAAAACAGTGCCATGCTATCTTGTTATTAAAATATCATACAGTTCTTCACATTCAATACGAGAAACAACAAATCCATTAATAAAAAATCAGAAAACAACATTATGTTACACAAATCATGACCGCATATTGAAGAATTAACTCCCAAATTGATAAATACATTCAAACATCTAAATGTCTGAATCGCTAAAATAAAACTTGAAAGCTGTTTCACTACTTTTCGTGAGAACTAAGACCCCTAAAGACAAATCAAATGTTATTTAAAAAATCGATTGCTCAGATTGTCTTAGAGTTACATTGATCAGACATCGAGGAAACTGAATGGTCGAATTATTTCACAGAAAAGTGATTCTAAAACGGAAAAAAATTCGTGTGCATTTGCAGAGCATGTTATCACAAAAAAACATGAAATTGATTCTAATAATGTCACAATACTGAAAACTGAAATAAATTGCTCGGTTAGTCATGGAAGAGCTAGAAGAAACAGTAATCAAAAACCTCAAGTTCAAACTACTATTTTTCAAGAGATATGTTGTTGATTGCTCTACAGCCATTCCAGAAAACAAAATTGAAGAAATCATCACAGCGTTCAATTCGTTCCATTCAAAACTACAGTTTACTTCAATAAACACTTTTTAACAAAAAATTAAACCGACGAAATACGGAACTGAAAAGTAAAAAATAAAATGAACCTTCTTAGTCTCAATAACTAAGCTCCTAAACTAATGTAAGTAAATAATTTTGAGTCGGCGCCAAACAAACAAGCAAATGAATTAGGTAAGGCGTAAAATGATGGCATCGAGTTGCGCGGTGACATTCTGATAATTTTTTTGAAGTAATTTAATGATCTCTTCGTTGATTGTTCGTTTAGCGCCGACGAAAAATTAGTTACTTACATTAGTTTAGTTATTGAGACTAAAAAGGTTTATTTTATTCTTTACTTTTCAGTTCCGTATTTCGTCGGTTTAATTTTTTGTTAAAAAGTTTTTATTTTTAAATTTTTTGTGGCTGAAATCAACTAATTACTACCTACTTGTTTTTTGATTATTTCCAAAATACTTACTTACCCACCTTACTTCACCCACTATTTGTTGTAATATAAATTATTTTTGTTGTTCTGGTTAGTTTATTTCATAACTTTGTATATCATTCCATCCTCTCATAGAATATAATGATTGTGACGGATGTAGGAGAACAAAAGTAATGACAGTAGCGATCCTGTCATTGTCAACTACATATGTTTGCCAATGTTCACAAGTGAAAAATCAATTATCCCCTATTTTTCCACCCGTAAGGGTGGATAATTACATTTAAAATACATATTGATCAACTATGAGCTATACCCTATCTAATAAAAAAAGAATCATCCAAATCGAAGAACCCATACAACGTTATGCCTGTAGAATCGGTTAACGGACCAGAATTCAGAGGGTGAGTGATCAATATCCTTCATTTTGCTTCCCTTAGGGGTGGATTTCATCTTTTATATTCAAATGGGACCAATTTCGAAGTACACCCTATCCACTGAAAAAAGAATTATCGGAATCAGACGTCTCAGTAAAAAGTTATGCGTGATCATATAAAAAAATATATACGCGTCGACTAGAGAACCTCCTCCTTTTTGGTTTCGTAGGTTAAAAAGAAAAAATCGAAGGAGATCAAATTATTACACAATGGTACACAAAAGATACTTGGTCCGGTAGGTATTAAATTTCAAGTCAAATCATCCAATAAAACATAAAAAGGCGTTGTAATAAATATGGCAGACAGAGCAATACTATTTTGTAGTCCAGAACTAATATATAAGAGTTCAGAAAAAGTTAGAAAAACGTTACCAAACAATAATTATCCTATAAAGTTCATAAACAAAATTATTGAACAAAGAACATAGGTACAGAGTTTACAATTCTAACCAAAACAATAAAAAACACCCTCTACAACAATTATTATACCATACGTACAAAATCTCTCCGAAAATATCAAACATATACATAATTCACTAAAAAAATATTTCACCCCCCTCAAAAGTCAAATACCAAAAATTCAAACCTCATTTACAACATTCCATGCAATGACTGTAACAAATAATATATAGGCATGACGTATGACTGAACAACCGACTCAACGGTTACAAACAAAAAACAAACACATAACCCAAGATGATCACATCCCAAAGTTTGAAGGTACAAAATGTCCTCGGAAATGATAGACAAAAACATAAAGAAATCTCCTTTAATAATGTACGCATTCAATTCAGCCAGGGTATATCCCAATTGATTATATTAGATTTCTTTTAGAAAATACTCACACGGGTTGAAAGAAAAAGCAGAAAGAGATATGGGAAATCTAATTAAGTGTTTCGGACAAAAAGTACTTTCGATGAATTATGAAAAACCCTGTTTCGTTCTCTTTCTTGTCACGCCTACCTGACTTGACACTTTACAAATTAATGTCGTTCTGATGACAGTATTATGATACAAAGAGCCAATAACGTGAAATATCTTGGCATAATAGTTGTTTGTCATTTTAGGTGGGATGAACATCTGATACAAGTCTGCAAATTTCTTCGTTCGCTCCTGCATAAGTTCAAACATTTTCAGCTTATACTGGACTTCAAATATCTCAGAATTCTTTATCATGCATTGGTGGAATCACGCCTTACCTACGGTATTCTAGCTTGGGGGGCAGCAACAGATGCACGCTTGCAGAATCTCGAAGTTATTCAAAAAGGATTTTTGAAAATTATGACATCAAAACCAATTAGATACTCATCCAATTTAATGTTTACAGAAACGGAAGTACTAGATTTACGTCAGCAGTATTATTATAAATTGTGATGAAATAATTCAAAAATAGATTTAATCTACCACTCATCAACCATAAATCCCAAACCCGTCTGAAAACGATTAACGCTCTGAAAATGGCATCATCACGAAAAAGAATAGAGCAGAGGAATCATATTTTTTTAGGTAGTAGATTTTATAACTTTCTTCCGACAAAAATCAAAGAATCTTTAAACATACATTCCTTCAAAAAACATACCAAATATTATATTATTTCCTTAGAACGTATGGTTATTAAATCATTGTTTAATTATTGAAATATTTTATCTTCTAGACCTGTTCAATATTATTATTATTTTTCGTTCTCTTCATTGTGATATTTATGATTCAATAATTCTATGTAAGTTGCATTTTAGCCCTGTTTTAGCACATTTGATACAATTTTATTTATATTATATGATTTTTACGAAGGCGTAGAAGTGCCACTTTTTGTTTATTTTACAATTCCGACTTATAAGTCGGAATTCCGACTTGTATCTCGGAATTCCGACTTGTATCTCGGAATTCCGACTTGTATCTCGAAATTCCGACTTGTATTCGGAATTCCGACTTATAAGTCAGAATTCCGAGATAAAAGTCGGAATTCCGATTTATAAGTCGGAATTCCGACTTACAAGTCGGAATTTCGAGATACAAGTCGAATTCCGACTTACAAGTCGGAATTCCGAGATACAAGTCGGAATTCCGACTTATAAGTCGGAATTGTAAAATAAAAAAAAATGTGGCACTTCTACGCCTTCGTAGATTTTAGCATATTTAATACAACTTTATTTTATACCATACTATCCTACTGAATTCAGCACTATATTGTTATATACTTTTCTGATATGAAAAATTAAATTGAACTTAATTTGAAAATGTGTTGTACTAACAACTATCAATATTTTAGAATGATTAACTCGCCCACGCACAGGATCTGCCTTAGTGGATACCTGTTTATTCGAAAATATTTCATCAGGATATACTAACTTGCCACACTCCAGAAATGTGTTAAATTGTATGCATGTCTGACATTATTTTTGAATAAACTTATTATTATTATTAATTATAATAAAACATCCCAAAAACATAACTCACTTTTCAGAATATGTAAAAAAATTATAATAAATCCTGAAGAAGTTTCCGGTCAGGGACAAAACGTTGCAATTTATTAACTGAGACATTAGACATATTCAATCCAGAATCCAATATCCTAGGATCGTTTGATTAATTGAATTACTTATGCAGAGCCGTCCTTAAGGTGGAGCGAGTGGAGGGGCCTTTCTCGAGTCATAGTATTTTAGGTTGAGATTTTGGTATAAAAGTTACTTCAAGGATTGATACAGAGCGTGTTTCAGAATCTGCTGAACAAAACTTTTCATTGCATTGTAGATTGCACAGCACAGTCTCTTACGAAAAGGTTTGAACAAATGGCCAGTTATGATACTATGTTTGGATTCTTGTATAGTGTAAAATAACTAAAATCAATAGGAAAATAGGGTGTATTTTTTACGACTAATTTTTTTGTTTTTTGATCCGAACCGAAAATTTTGTTGGAAATGTCCAAATAAAAATTCCCTCAAAATTTGAGATCTTGATATAATAAGTACTTGCCGTTCATGGTCTCCTATCACTGTTGGTTGGTTGGAAGCTGACGAGCCAGAGACAGGGTTGGCACTTAGCTTCCCTTGACACTGCGACCAGCTGGGGTCTATTGTATCACTCTGTCGTCAGTGGTTCCTCATTCAAATAGGTTTGTGCCTTTAATTAGGTTTAGTAGCCTGTTGATAAGGTTCTTCGGATTCATGCCTGTTTCCGGGCTGATCTCTCCAAAGGTTATGTGTCGCCTACTACTTAGGGCGTCACAGTCGAAGATAATATGAGAGGCTGTTTCCTCCTCTTCATCACATAGCCTACACTCCACGGTTTCCCTGCGTACTCCCATGGTGTTTAGGTGTTTCCTTAGGCCGCAGTGTCCAGTCAACAGACCTATTATTATACGTGCCTTCGTTCTGTTCAGGTTCAGAAGGTCAGCCGTCAGGGTCCGGTTTGGATGCCCTACCATGACTTTGCTGTGTATTTGCCCGACAGTTTGATCCCAATATTGTTGGTGTCTTCTTTATATCCACTCGTCGATCAGGGTCCTGCATCGGTTTTTGCTAATCCCGTGTCGGTTACTTGAAAACGAGTGTAACCCTAAGGCTCTTACTCTCTCGACTAAAATAAGTGGGCAACAGCCATTCACGAATTTAGAATTTTGACAGAACAAGTACTAGAAACCGGTCTCCAGCCCTTGCCATGATGATAGTTCTCAAAAATGGCCGAGAAAGGAATTTTGGATCAGAATTTGGAAAAAAGTTGATTTCAATAGAGGATGCAGCTTTCATTACCCAGTATGGATTGGTGAGTAGCCCATCACTCCAGGGAGTGCCTGGGACGTTTGAGCGCGAAGGGTCGTCTATGTTATAATCAGTGGCTTCCCTCACGAGGGGGTTCTCATGGGTTATTGCGCAATCGAAAACTTTCCGATTGCGGTCTATGATAATACTCCTGATGGAAGGCAGGTTCAAGTCTTCGAGGATCCGATCGTTCCGCTAAGTATTTTCCCAGAGCGTTTGTCATCTACATTTTTTCCGTAAATACAGTCATTTATGAAGTAACGTCAAAAGTATTAGAACTTTCTACAAAAATCAGATTTAGTGACCCGTACAATCTTAGAGGTACAGATTACAGTTACGTCGCAATGGGCACTTTTGTAGAGTATGTAATCTTGAGTAAATCGCGCTTTGGTACGATATTATAGCATGAAATGCCGCTGAGTTATATATATTTGAAAAAAAAAAAATTAACGGGTATTTTAAATGGGAAATCTTTCCACCCTCTGGGAAAGTTCTTAATGTTAATATTGAGGGCTCAAATTTTTTTTCTGGCATTTCCAACAAAATTTTCGGTTGGGCGCAAAAAACAAAAAAAAAATAGTCGTAAAAATACACCCTAATAGGACAAGGTGAACTATTGGAATAGTACAAAGCCTTAGAGGACACTTTGAGTTTTGAAGATCAGAGGGATATCAACGGAAATGAACTGTTTACAGAACTGAAGGTTCTTCGTGAACTTCTTCCTGCTGAAGTTGAAACAGCAGCTGGATTTCAAATCCATTTCCTAACACATTCATTGCGTACAGGATTTTACTTACAATCCTCGTGACAGTTGTGCAGAAAGGAGTTTTTCTCACCTAAAGTTGATAAAGACTTGAGATCATCCATGAGCCAAGAAAGGATGACGTCTTTGGCAAAACTATCCATAGAAGCTGATACTACAGCCAGAGTGAGTTTTGATGAAGTGATTGATGACTTCGCTGGAATGAATGCAGGAAAAGTAAATTTTGTATAGTACAAGACAAGGTACAGGTTACAGTTTTTAACCGACGAAATCAAAAAGGAGGAGGTTCTCTAGTCGACGCGTATATCTTTTTTTTATGTATGATCACGCATAACTTTTCACAGAAGATGCTTCTTTCATTGGATAGGGTGTATTTCGAAGTTGGTCCCAATTGAATTTGAACAAAAAAATCCATCCCTAAGGGTAGCAAAATGGAGGATATTGATCGTTCACCCTCTGAATTTTGGCCCGTTAACCGATTCTATCAGGCATAACTTTGGCGCCGTCTCAAAATTAGTTCCTCACATTAGTTTAGGAGCTCAATTATCATCAAGACTAATAAGGTTTATTTAATTTTTTGCTTTTCAGTTGATTTTTTTGTCGATTTAATATTTTGTTAAAAAGTTTTCACGTAATAAGCTCCAAACAGTGATACAAAAACTCTATACTTCAGATGAACATGAGAAGAACATAAAGTATTTTAAACTGTTTAACAAAATTATTATATTATGTGATACAAAAGTCTAGAATACCATTAAAAATCTATCATTATGTCTTTGTGTTTTTTGACCTCCTTTAATTGAAAACATAAAAAATAGGTTGTGTCTTTAAAACGGTCGTAATAATTATTTAAGGTTGGTAATATTCAAGTTCTAACAACAATGCAATAATTGATGAGACAACCTCTAAACAAATCTGTTTTGTAGTGACATTTGTGTAGGTAGTGGTAGGAAGAATGGATGATAGCTTGTGAATGTCGGTTGGGGGTGGGGGGTCGTTTACTTTCAGAAAGGCCCCGCAAAACCTTTTGCACCAGGCCCCGCTTTTGCTAAGGACGGCTCTGATCTTATGAAGGTTTTGTATTATTATATTAAATTTAATTATTTTATATATCTTTGGTTTCAAACATTTTTCTTCTCGTTTTTGTTTCTTTTCTAAGCCTTAAGAAATAACATTCAATGGTGTTATAATTTTCAGACCTCTCTACCGTTTTACTCCTCATGATATCCTTACAAATCAAGGTTTAGATCGCCAAAGAAGTGTCACTTCTGTCACGTGTACTGAGTTCTTTCTTTGAATTGTTTGTCAATAATTGGTAAAGTTGAGTAACAGCTTTCATCTGACACTTCACCATTTCATATTACATGAATAGAGGCGATGTATTATTATTATTTATTATCATAGTTCTATTTCTAGAATAGAAAATCATAGAAGCAACAGATCTGTGACAAATGAAGCCATATATATCAGAACGTCATCCACTTGTCAGCAATAGTTTGTGATATCTACCTCTTCCGATTGGGTTTTATTGATACAGAAATGCCGCCTTAGAAATATTAGTAGACTGCCCGACGTCCTCATAGCACCGCAGGTTTCTCCCTGTATTTTGTACACTGAACATTTTCCAGGAGCCTGGAGGTAGAAAATAAAACTATGAGAATAACGTCGGCTGCACCGCTTGCTCGTGTATATCGACCTTGACCTTGCACCAGCCTGGTCGCCAGAGCTGCATCGATTTGCACTCGAGAGGTGACCCCAGTCGTCCCAGTTATTCACTCACTTCAAATCTCATTTCCACAGACTAAACACACACCATCTCTTTCTTTTTGTTTGTGCGATATAGTTTGCTATGTTCGAATTTGCCGTTATGGTATACTGAATTCTGATATTCCAGTGGTTTTCTTGCATTTTCCCTGGTATTCAATTACCTACTTTATACCGGGTGATTCTCCAAGATGGCTCACCCCTATAACTTTTTTATTATTGAAGATAGAAAACGAAATTGGGGGTTGTGTATTATAGTTCAATTTACATTTTTTACATATTTACTTGCTTTGCCGTACTTCCGGTTTGACCGGAAATGACCCAACTTTCGATTTTTAAATGGGACATCCTATATATTTTTACTTATTTCGATCGAGAATGACATTCTAAATCCTCACTTGTCAATATTTGACAAATTAAGTAATTTCTATTTTTCGATCTAGAATGCCATGGATCGTGTAAATCGTCGCTTCATTCTTGATCAAGTAACATGGGAAAAATATGACTTTGAGGCTTATGACTTCACAATCGTTTTAAAAATTATTTAGTCGCAAATTAGTCCATTAAGGTTCTAAATTTTCAAAAAGACCTCCTCCTTGATCACGCCAAAGTTCTACTTTTTCAATTGTTGCGCGCACCACATTGATTAGCTGTTCCGCAGTGATGTTCTGGAATGCCACCCTTACTTTATACTCCAGTTCTTCACGAGTAGCTGATGCTGTGTTATACACCTGATTTTTTACTGTTCTCCAGAGAAAAAATCTAGCGGAGTAAGATCTGATGATCTAGAATATGAAAAAGAAATAATACATTATGAAAAAATATGACAACTCAAGGATGTACCTCGCAGGCCACTGAATAGATCCATAAGTGCCAAACCACTTTTCTGGGAAGGTGTCATTCAGATGTTCTCTTACGACTTGTGAGGTGGCGCTCCATCTTGTTGAAAATAGATATGAATTCGGTTAGCCAGTGGCAAATCTTCAATGAAATCATTAATTTGTTTTCTAAGGAACTGTAGATATCTTTCCGCAGTAAGTTGTCTGTCGAAAATTATTGGCCCTAAAAGTTTTCCTCCGATAATACCCATCCAGCAATTGAAACCAAATCGCTCTTGAAAATTTCCTTCTTGCATCAGATGTAAATTTGTTTGAGACCAGTACCTTTTATTATTCCGATTGAACAAACCCACGTTGGTGAATCGAGTTTCATCTGAATACATAATTTTAAATGGAAAACGTACATCTCTGTATTTAGTCAGAAACCAGTTGCAATAAGTTAATCTTGGGTTGTGGTCGTTATCGTAAAGATATTGGTGTAGTTGTTACTCAAATGATCGATAATTACATTTGTGAAGAATTCTCCAAACGGACGAATAACTTATATCACACTCAGAAACAATTTAGCGAATAGGCTTTTTCATTTAGATGACAAATGACTAACTTTGTTTACCTGTCAGACCCAACGGCATTGAATGCGATTTTTTTTTAAGAAAACAAAATATTTCCTAGTTTTTCTATGGATTGTTGACTGATTTCGGAGAAAACTAATTAGAAAATATGCGTGTACATTATTTTATCTACGAATGAGGGTTTTGGCGGTATAAAAAGTAATAAGTACAACCTACAAGAAAGTTAGACGCCATGTATGCAGTGCATTTGTCATGAAGTTACTATTGACAAATGTGAATACCGCTAATTTGAACTAAGCCAATCTCAAATTTGTAATTTAAAAACTAACCAATGGCTATTCACTTCCCCATAGCCAATCAGACTTTGGGTCTCAAAACGAGCGCAAGCGCCTTAAAAAATCATCTAAATGGAAAGGCCTATTGACGCCGTACAATTCACTTCAACATAGGCCAACACGTCTACTTCTTTTTCTTCACTGACGATGAAGTTATTGGCATTTTCTTCTGGTTCATTTCGCATTTTCCTTTTCAGTTTTGGAAAAATAATGCCGAGTGGGATGGCGACGATTAGGAAATCTCTGCTGAGCATAAATTCGAGCTGCATCAGTTGCACTCTTTTCTGCTTCTCCGTAAATTAGCAACATGTCAATTTTCTCGTTTCTAGTATAATTTTTCCATATCAAATTATAAACTACGCAACAAATAAATTTTTAAAAGTGGCAGCATATTCATTAGCCTATTTGTTTAGGTAGTCCTCGCAACAGCTTCAAGTGTTTGTCACGGATAACTAGAATAACAGGACTTAGTGCATAAGTATACCGAATACGTATTATTTGTTATTAGGTATGATCGCTTCTTGCAATTATTCAGAAAAATAGTGAAAATAAAGGAAAAGTGGTGGTATCAAATTATTCGTAAAAAAATTATCTTTCACAAAAAGCCGACGAGCCGCCCCTTTCCATTTGAAAAAATCAAGTTAACTGGAAAAATTCATATTTGCGACTTTTAAATAATTCTAAAGTCGTATTTTCCCATGTTACTTGATCAAGAATGAAGCGATTTACACGATCCATGGCATTCTAGATCAAAAATAAAAATTGGAATAAAAATGACTTTATTTGTCAAATATTGACAAGTGAGGTGTTGTTGGATTTAGAATATCATTCTCGATCGAAATAAGTAAAAATATATAGGATGTCCCATTCAAAAATCGAAAGTTGGGGTCATTTCCGGTCGAACCGGAAGTACGGTAAAGCAAGTAAATATGTCAAAAAATGTAAATTGAACTATAATACACAACCCCCAAATTTCATGTTTCTATCTTCAATAATAAAAAGTTATAGGGCTGAGCCACCTCAGAGAATCACCCGGTATATGGTTCTAGCTTATGCGGATTAGTGCCATATTTTTGTCCGATTTTCCAATTTGTTGCTATAAATGGGGTACAAAACTTGTACTATGCAAAATCACTGTTCATTTCTTGTATCCAAAGAAGTGGGATAATTCAAAAGTTTATCAAATATTTCAAAAGTTTTTAAATCCTATTGAAGTGGAAGAATAATGACGAAATCCATAAACCTGTTTTGCAACATTTTTTTAAGGCTGGAAAATTATTAAAAATGCAATTTTTGCGATTATATTATACACGCTTTATCTTTCACCTGTATGTATGTTTGTGTAAAACGGAATCTTTGAAATCAATTTTCACCCACTTCCAGACGTCTGATTCATTCGAGATTTTACTCACGTATTGAGAACCGATGGCAATACAATAATTTCATAGCTATGACCTGGTATTCTCACCAAGATCGTCAGAAAACAATATTTAAGATATGGCGAATGCGCAATTGCACCCGGTACATTCACCAAAATGTTCTAAAAACTTCCATCTCACGTGGATGAATCAATCGAGGAGTTTTTCTCCCGTAGTCTTTTTTAGACTTCTGTAGCAATGACAAAAAAATTTTAAAATAAAATCATAGTGCTTGTATAGTAATCAAGGACTAAAAGCTTAAAATAATAAAATAATTAATAAAAAAACCTTTTTAAGGACAAGCTTTTATTCAAATGCACTAAAAAGTAAAAAATAATTGCTTTGGATGTGTGACGCAGGTTATTCCGTGAGTTATAGATTCAAAAGCTTGTCGCGCAAAGTTTTCAGTTCGAGTTGCCATCTTCAATTTATGAATTTTAACTAAAAATCAATGAACTTCGACTAAATTCATAATCTCCAACCCAGAGATCATCGGCTATCTTGGAACCGCCATTTTGATTTCATGAATTTTGAAGAAAAATTAATAATCTTCAACCCTGAAAACCCCCACATACCAATCTTGAATCGAATCTAACAAAAATTCCATGAGCTGCCATTTCAAGGTCATAAATTTTTACAAAAAATTCATAATATCCGACTCCGAAAACCCCACATACCAATTTTGAATCGAATCGGACCATGATCACAAAACTTGTCCACCATCTTGAATTTTTTAATTTTGACAAAAAATTCACAATCTCCGTCTCCGAAAACTCCCACATACCCATTTTGAATCGAATCGTTCCATAATCACAAAACTCGTCCGCCACCTTGGAGCCGCATTTTGTTTTTTTCTCTAACAAAAATTTCATAATGCATTGTCACCGGAATTATGAACACCTGCCAAATTTCAGCTTAATCGAATGTCGCAAGTGCTCCAAAAATGGATTAAAAATTTTAAATCGGAAAGAATGACATACGAACGAAGCAAGTTAAATAAAATCTGGTTATAATAATAATTACGTTATTTTCCAAAAAAAAACCCTTATGTAAAAGGAGCGTGGGTGCTCTTTACTTTTTTTTTACATTAGAGGACATTTTTTGGTAATTTTTTTTGTCTTTATTGCTATATAAGCATGTTTTTTTAAGTTTTTTAAAACTAATTTTATTACATCAGATAGATAGATAGATAGAGAAAGTACTGAAGTTCGCGAGAGAATCAGGAGAAAATATAGACCAGTGCTGAAGCCTTTGAAAATGGTAAAAAGTAAAAAATAATAGTAGGATGAAACCCATTGGAAGAGGAAGAGAATATAACAGAAATGAAAGGAAAAATAATTTACGGGAGATCTGAGGTCGAGAAGTGGAAGGGGGTGAGTTTTTAAGGGTAAAAAACGGTTTATCTCGATTTCCGGCAAAACTGCAAATTATATTCCAAACACACTGTAATTTTTTTGATTCAAAATATTTATTTTTTCACTTTATTTTGACTTAATATCGAAAAAGCACCCTAATTTTCAATCGGAAATTCTTCCGTCAAAATATCAGCTTTTTTAAAAAAGTCGGTGGGCTTTTTGTTCGTTGAAATCTCTACTTTCTGATGGTATAAAAAAGTACATTACTATGACAGAAAATGCAAAGAAAACAAAAAAAACTCGAATCCGAATTCAATAAGACATCTATAATATTTTGAGAAAGTTGTAGAATCTTCTATAAATTATATGCGTAGATGCCTATTTATTGCTATTTTGAGATAACTTATATACCTGAGTGACCTACGGAAAATTTTAGCCCATCAAAAGGTATTTCATAGAGAAGTGAGGAAGGGGCTAGGAGGGTCTGGGCCTTACTACCTGTTATTTCTTTGCATTTTCTGAGAACATTTACCATAGTAATGTATTTTTTTTTCCACACTATCAGAAAGTAGAGATTTCAACGAACAAAAAGCCCACCGACTTTTTTAAAAAACCTGATATTTTGACGGGAGAATTTCTGATTGAAAATTAGGCTGCTTTTTCGATATTAAGTCAAAATAAGGAGGAAAAAGCAATATTTTAAATAAAAAAAAATACAGTGTGTTTGGGACATAAAAACGTAAGTTTTCACCAAATTTCGTGAAAAAAAAATTTTTTTTGCAAAAGGTAAAAATAAAAAACCAAAAACTTGGTTATTTGAATTTTTCACATACATTTTGAGATTGTGTGAAAAAAGTGTGGAAACCATAGTTGTAGATCTTTTCATTACCTACAATTTGGCCATTTAACTTTTTTTCATAGGACTTGTAGTTTTGCCGGAAATCGAGATAAACCGTTTTTTACCCTTCAAAACTCACCCCTTCCACTTCCCGACCTCAGATCGCCCGTAAAATTATTTTTCCTTTCATTTTCGTTATATTCTCTTCCTTATCCAATAAGTTTCATTCTACTATAATTTTTTTTGGTTTCAAAAATTATCGACCCTGGTCTAATATTCTTGGGCACACCGTCGACTCTGCTTTATCATAACGCTGGACATCAGAAATGCTTTCAATTAAGCAAGCTGGCAAGACATTCTGGATGAGTTGAGAAGGAGAGAAATGGACGAGAGTCTCATTAATTTGATAAGGTCCTAATCTTTCAGAAAGGGAGATACTCATAGAGGACGAGAACAAAACTAAGATAAGGAGAATAAACAGCGGAGTACCACAAGGGTCAGTCTTGTGACCAACTCTCTGGAACCATCTTCATGATGGTCTGTTGAGAATGGAACAACCAGCGGGAGTCACTCTGATGAAGTTTGCTGATGACATCGTCATGGTAGTGGTCGCCAAGGATAATACAGCAAACATATCACCGCAACGGGACAATTGGCTAGAGCAAAAAGGACTCCTCAAACCAGGAAAAACAAAGGCAGCTCTTCTCTCGACAGGAAGGAAAATCACACCCATCCAATTCGAGGTACGAAGTGTTACATTAAGACCAAAAAAGGAAATAAAATATCTAGAAGTTTGGCTAGGTACAAAACTTACCTTTGCGGAACATATAGATAGAGTCGTTCAAAAAGTGGAGAAGACAGTGGCACTTCTATCCGGACTCATCGACTGAGGTCGGGTGAACGCGGTGGCCATTTAATAGGACGGTTCTTTCCTATCCATCTTTCTGGCATGGTCCTATCGAGAAATTGTTTTACAAATCTCGTGTGCGATGCGGTGGTGCTCCGTTCATGTTGGAAATATTCATATTGCCTTAGGACATTCAGAAGCAAATCTTCCAAAAAATCGCTTAGAATCTCCAATAGGAACTCAAGATACAACTACCCCATCAATGGAGTATCGAAAAAGTAGGGACCAATGATTTTGGTATCCAAAACACCAACCCAGACATTAATGCCGAACCTCTCCTGAAAATTAGTGGCTCTATGTAAATCAGCATTCTCCTGGCGCCAGTGATAATGAATATTCCTGTTGGACGATCCTATGTTTGTAAATTGACATTCATCCAAACGTAAAAGGACCCAAGGCCTCCAAGAGGAGAGTTCTACTCAGTGTGGCCCACTCACACATGGCGAATATCCAACGCAGGATATGCTCCTCATACAGAACGATATCATATGAAGGAGTTGGAGTTATAGCTGGAATACCCCCCATAGAACTCCTGATCCAAGAAAGAAGGAAAAAGTATCAAGGGACGCCCGGGGCCACGGCGAAAATGAACCTCATGTCCCGTTGGCAACTCAAGTGGATCAACGGAAAATATGGAAGATGTACTCACCGACTCATACCTCATCTACAGGGTAAATCGATCATATCGGGAAGTTGACTACTTCATAACGCAGGCAATTTCTGGGCACGGCTGCTTCAGAAAATACTTGTACAGCCCTACGAGAGTGGATTCCGAAAAATGACCGTATTACGGAGAGAAAGATGTGCCGAACATACGTTGTTCAGTTCGAGCAGGTGGGCAAGAAACCAGCAAGAATATCAGATAGGTATGGAAATGGTGTTTGATGAAGCAACAATGATGACATCTCTGATCTCAGGAGAGGAAGGATGGAAGAGAACCTTCAAGTTAATCAGACTCATTATTGAAACGAAAGAAAAAGAAGACATAGATGATGAATAAAACAGGGGAATACGAAGAAAGAAATACTCAGACAACACCATGACAGCAATGCGAAAGAATCCGGCACTTCGAAAAGACTGGAGTCTTAAGCATGATAGCCTCTCCTCAGACAAAAATATAGATAGATAGATTTATTTGACCATGTTACAAATATGTTTTGGCAAGTCATTCGAATACTAAAATGTAAGTAATATGGCATAGTTAAACATATTCAAAAGTGAAAGTGGAATATTGAAAGTATTATAATAAAAGTTACAGATTATTAGAAACATTATTGAGACATTCGGGCGTACTCAATGATTGAGAATATGTTTTTTGAGATGAAGTTTGAAACAGTTCAAACTCAGAATCCTGTACTCTTGAGGCAAAAAGTTGTAAAGTTTGTGATTTGTTCAGCTTGAGACGGTTTGCTCCACGAGTTTGGTATTCATGAAAATCGGAGTTTGCAGAAAATGCTCATTTGTGCTTGTGTACTTCGTCAGAAAAAATTATCAAATCTGAAAAAAGTATGAAAAAGTATGTTGGTTGTAATTCACACATGTTTTCAGAATATATTTTCTATTCAAATTTTGAATTTGCAAAACAAAGAAAAATTTTGAGCATCTCTTGATTGGTTCCAAGAATAACATTCTCAACCTTTTCCAGTGGTTGTAGAACTTAAGACATATAATAATAATTGCTGGTGATTTCTGGTTCATTGCTGGTGATTTCAACCTGAATTTTATAGGCAAATCATCTGCTCTCACTGAACTCGTTAATATGTTACATTCTTTTGGTAATAACCACCCAGTCATCTACTTGTATTGACAACATCGGGTTCCACAATTGAGAGTGCTCAATAATGGCTAACTATCTTATCATAATATCCACTACATCAATTGAAAATAATTTTTCATTGAAAAGATAGATGTTCCCTTGTTGAAAAACCACTGGTCCAATCTGTAATTTCACTAGAGATTTTAGTATTTATACTATCCTGAAAAAGCACTATTAATCGAAATTGTCTGGATATAAAAAAGATGCATATGATAAATGTATTTGTCAATCTGACAATGAGGTTCGTGATAGCTGGGGACTTGTCAATTTTTAACCGACGAAAAAAAAGGAGGATGTTCTCTAGTCGACGCCTATATTTTTTTTATGTATGATTACGCATAACTTTTCACAGAGTAGTTCGATTTCGATGAATCTTCTTTCATTGGATAGGGTATACTTCCAAATTGGTCTCATTTGGATTTTACAGAAAAATGTCACCCCTAAGGGTGGAAAAATAGGGGATATTTATTGTTCATCCACCGAGTTTTTACCCATTAACCTTTACCACTCATAACTTTGTACTGGGTTATCCGATTCAGATGATTTTTTTATATTGGATAGGGTGTACTTCAGGGTTTTTTTATTTTGAAAGGAATAATTCACCTCGAAGGGTAGAAAAATAGGGGATTAATAAGGGTATAAAAATAGGGGATTAATAATTTTTACATATATGTAGTTCTGATGACACTACTACATAATGGATACCTGGAGTCAATTGAGTAGGTAATTATTAGTGTATCTTAGCCACAAAAAAGTTAAAAATAAAAACTTTTTAACAAAAAATTAAACCGACGAAAAAATAAACTGAAAATCAAAAAATAAAATAAACCTGCTTAGTCTTGATAATAACTGAGCTCCTAACTAATGTAAGTAACTAACGAAGATCATTGTATTACTTTGAAGAAATAATCAAAACGCCGCCGTGCATCCCGCTGCCATCATTTTACGCTTTACCTAATTCAATTGCTAGTTTGTTTGGCGCCGACTCAAAATTAGTTAGGAGCTCAATTATTATTAAGACTAAGTAGGTTTATCTTATTATTTGCTTTTCAGTTTATTTTTTCGTTGTTCAATTTTTTGTTAAGAAGTTTTTTGAAAGAAATAGTTCGAGAAAAAATCATCCAATCACACTATAGCAGCTAGTTCTTCTGATGATTATTTTTCTACAATTGCTGAAAATGTTATTGTGAACATTTCACTCATGTGTTGAAATGACCATAAGAGGTGTGGAATTATCGCTGAATTACAGCGGTATTCCACTCACTATGTGGATTATCGCTGTAATTCAGCGCGATTTAAAAATTGGGAGTGTATGTTTTGCGATTGCTATGGAAGTAACAGAGAGGCTTGCGAACAAAGCAACGCGTACCTGAAGTAAACAGATACTATAATTTAGTCAGTGTTTCATATTGAACCGTTTCGGGACTTTCAAAGAAACTGAAGTCGACACGCAAATCGAAAAAACGACTCCAGTGAATACAAAGAAGAACAAGAAGTTTGTCTGGAATCAGTTTATGGATTTCTGTGCAAAACGAGATAGCAAAGTGGACTAAGAAACAAGCAAACCCGGTGGGACTAGACGTGGAAAAAAAATTACCAATCACTCATTGAGGGCAACAGCGGTGTCAAATTTGGCAAAGAGCGGAGTTGCTGAGCAAGAACTTATCAAAATAACAGGACATGCCAAATCCAAATCTATTGCGAGCTATCTACAGAGAGATGAGAACACTATCAGGCTATCGTTGAAAAAATGCGTGGCAATGAAAATCTACAACCATGCGCGCCAGGAGGAGGTTCAAGATCAACTTCAGTTACGGAGAAGACAAATACAAATGTTTACAATATAACTTACAATAATTGTAGTATCAAGTATAATAATAAATAATCTTTTTGTATTCTTGAAATTTTCAACCGAATACCATTCGTGCTTTAAAAATTAATCAAATAATTCTGAAAAAAACGTGTTTTTTTGAAAAAACTGCACTCGGTTATTATTTTCGTTGTTTAAAACATTGCCCTCCTCCATTTGGGCAATTTATGCTTCGAAACAACGAAAAAAATACACTCGTGCAGTTTTTTAAAAACACGTTTTATTTCAGAATTATCGGTAATTTTTAAAAGGATTACCTAGAGCCTGTTCATCTTTCTTTTCGGAAACGGTTAGAAATGTTGAAGTAGTCGATGCCGTACGCAACTTTAGGAATTCAAAATGTAATGATTTTTAGTAACGTAATAAATAATAATAAGATGAACAGTGAACTTCTGAGGCAAATGCTATAATCGATCCTTTAGTTAATTTTTTTGATGCTGTATTTCTGAGAATTTTCTGATATCTTGAAGGTAACCAAAGTATTACCAATATTCAAAAAAAGAGATATATCACTGATCAATATCTATCATTCCCATACTCCAAAAAATTTAAAATAATATTAAAACTGCGACTCATGAAATACTTTGAATCCAATGAGATTATTAATAGTAATCAGTTTGGATTCAAAAGTGAATGCAGTACAACTCACAAGTTTTCAAAATTGTTTTCAATATAGTCGATAGTCTTGAAGAAGGCATGGATGTTGGTATAGTTTAACCATTTTCAATTGCAGAAGCTGTGAAAAATAAAGTATACTACTCGTAAACATTCCGAGTCGGCGAACCGAAGATCAAAGGAAGATCAAAAGAGCGGATAGTCAACGTGGGTTTGAGTGACAGCTGTTTGAGTGACCGCAAGCCAATGATAATGCTTGTAGGTGTGTCTATACGTTGAGACTAATAAATCACCAGTTTCAGGAGGTCTCTGGTCTGGGATCGAAATAGGTTTTAAAATATTCTATAGTTGTGTGTGACAATATTTCTACATGACTAATATATATTCACGCCCATTTGCCGCGACTTTTTTTTTTAAATAACAATTAGGCTAATTTGAAGTACCATTAGCGGTTTTTGTGTGTTGCACCAACTTCAAGAGACTCTTAAGTTTCCATTAAAACAGCATTAGCTAACTGACCAAACTCTTTCCCTAAAATATCTTAATTGTTCTTTAACCTCAAATTTTCAAATATTTGATTTTTGTTAATTATTATAGTGCCTCTAGAGATTTGTGACTTGCGGAAATAGAAAATTTTGATGAGATCCTGGTGGAGGATTTTCTAGAAGACGATTTAGAAGTGGAGGCACATAGTTGTGCGTGATCGTGTGTAATGTTGTCTGTCCTTCACCTTGAGACGACCTTGAGCATTGGGGGAGAGGACATATCGTCCTAGACACGCTTCACTTCGGGACGACCTTGTGCATTGAGGACATATCGTTCAAACCACCTCCACCTTGGGATGACCTTGAGCATTGGGGGAGAGTGCATATCGTTCATCCCTTCACTTGATGACCTTGACATTGAGTTGAGATCTGTGAACGGGCAAACATTTTCAAGGTGACCTTCACACAAATCATTGGGGGAGAGAGAATATCGTCCTAGACACCCTCCACCTTGGGATGACCATGAGCATTGGGGAGAGTGCATATCGTTCATCCCACATTCGATCTTGTATGACCTTGAATTGAGTTGAGATCTGTGAACGGGCAAACATTTTCAAGGTGACCTTCACACAAATCCACTCTGACGTTGTTCCAGTATGGACTGAATCGCACCATGCACCCCAAGGTCGAGTGAGTGGAACCAAACGGAGTGTGACCTTCATATTTATATAGGGTGGGGAGTTTGTCCCCTATAAAATGCTTGAAGTCATTGTTTTGTTAGAAAATATGGCTTTTTTTCGACCATGGGAAAATGAAATTATTATAATCCGATTGCCTATTAATACATACTTCCTCGTTTATGGCATATTTTATTATTTTAAAGTATTTTTAAAATATTTAAATATCTAAATAATAGTTATCTCCGCCTCTGCTGCTCAAAGATTCCGCCGCAAGACTGGGAAACTTGTTTTTTATGCTTCTGCAATTGATAATGGATGAACTATATCATCTTATGTGATCTATCGAGAGACTTCAACTGTGTCTCTAATACTGCTCTCATTGAAAAGTTACGCTATTGTCATACAGTCAAACTTATGCAACAGGATTCAAGCATTTTATATAAACGAATCACGTTCGACTTTAATAACATTCCACTTGGAGTATCTCATGGGTCCGTTCTGGCACCTTTATTATTTATTATTACGCAAATGAACAATTCCATTTTATTACCCGAATGAATGTGTGCTTATGTCGAATAAATCAGAAAATCGCTTCAGTGCCAACAACCTCGAATTAAACAACGAGAAACCCAAGAGCTCATTTTATCTACCAAAAATACAGGTAATAACAGAAATACCATTTTCCATTCTTCCATGCACATACAAACTACAGCATAATTGTATGGGGTAATTTTTGTCACGCCATCAACGATTTCAAAATGCAAAACAAAGCCATTAGAATTATCGCTATAGCTACAGGCATCATTGTCAACTAATTTTCAGAGATTTTTCCATTATACCTGTTTCTTTATATATATATATATATATATATTGTTATGTTAGGAAGGACCAGTAATATATTTTAAAGGTCAAAAAGAAATAATTTCTTAAAATATCCACAAAAATAATGAATATTTAATAGTAGTTCATGAGATATTGTTTTAAATTTTTTTGAGATTATATTTCCTTTATGAAGCCTCTGTATAACATTGATAGGTAAATATATGCAAATACTATAATGCAATCATTCTCCTGCATTTTCAAAAATGATTACAACAATGATTGTTTGAAATACAACAAAAAGTCTAGATTTACAAAATTATTTTGGATTAAATGTGATCAACAAAATTATAAGGTTGAAACATGCAGTATATGAAATTGCATCTAACTAAAATAGCCAATGGGAGAACAAGAAACTTCTTGATGACAATAGCCAATCAGGGAACAAAGATGGTTAGATAAAAGATTTGAAATTGTGGAAAAGTAAGAACACAGAAACGTCAAAGATAATTATGATCAAATATTGTATTTAGTTTATAAGAAATGTAAAATATGTTGGTTGATAAGTTTTCTCAAATAACACCAAATTAGTGAACGTGCGACGAGAAAGTGCGCGATTTTGAAAATTCAAATAAAAAGATAAAACAGAGATGGTATCCAGGTGAAGAAAAAACAAAGCAAGCAGGAGATTGAATTTTTTTTTAAAAAAGAAGCCACGTACAAAATTTGAGAGAAAAAAAATTGAGGATTTTTACTAATGATAAGGTAGTTTTTCCTACAATAACAAACTAATTCAACCAATGGATAATTTCGACACAAAATAAATAAAGATAAAAGAAGATTACCTTTTTTGTCCTACACATGAAAACTTGTCCAAGCGGATTGCGGAGATTTTGGATGGTTCTTCTGCAATGGAGAGTTCCTGAAAGGAGTGGATGAAACAGGAATTCAGATTATGGCCAGGTAATGCATCAGCGACATTCCAGCTCCAGGTATAAACTCTTTATGTGCACATCACAAACATAATCACTTTACAAAATAACTCGTATATCTGAAGAACTTTATATAATTTGGTATTGAACTATAAAAGAATTATTCCAACTCAAAAGAAAAAAGTGAGGTTATTATTTTATGAAAATTTGTCAATTGCTCATAGCTATAAGTTATCTATCGCAGGCCAGGTTAATATAAGTTTTCCTGAATAAAGGAAATAATTGTTTTTGATAACTTCTGGTTTACTTTCCACAATGATATGCTAATATCTCACCGATAAACACTGAACTGAAATAGTTCGAATAACATCAAGACAGGCAGTGGCTCTATTGCCAGTACCGACTCCTGAGGCGAAGGCGTTCCAACTGAGTTTATTCGTGGTAAGAAAAGGAATTACAAAGAGTAAAAATAATAGAAATTTCACATATATTCAATAAAATTATTATGGTATTGGGTGGAAGGAATAATTTTACAAAACATAAATATAAACAGAAATTATTATATTTTACCCAATCATAACAAATTGACATCCAAATAAGGGCAAAATAACAATCATTATTTCATTACAATTGACAACAGCATAAAGGAAAATAAGTAATAACAATTGAAACGTGGCGAGAAAACATAAACGTTATGGCAATTATTTTTAAAATTAATTGTCTCCCAACAAAAGGCAAAATTAACAATTAGCTATTATCAATTGGTACCCAACATAAAGGCAAAGAAGGTAGAGAAAATATTTGTGGGTAAAATTAACAACAATTGTTATATCTTAACAATTGGCTTCCCAAAGCAGTGCGAACATATTTGTAATCATAATAATAATAAATTAAATAATTAACAAAACAACCCATCATAACAATTGGCTTCCAACGCGGAGCGAAAATAATTATCATATCAAATCATAACAACAATAAATCATCTTACAAATCCATTACAATATATATATATATATATATATATATATATTATTATGATGGGTACTTAATTATTAGAATGATTGTTATTTATTTATTTTTAATATTTAATAACTAGACATCATAATAAAATATTTGTTGTGATAAATTTGTTTGATTGATTTATTTTTTTTACTTGTTAATAATTTTGAAAAGTAAATACCTATCATAACAGTAATGAAACTGCGGCTATGTTGTTCTTACCCTTTTTCAACACTATTTTACCTTATCCCAGCTCAGTCGGTACGCCTATGCAGTCTGACGTATCTCAGTTCTCAAAGTAGGGTTCTGTAATGCCAACTTGTTGCGCTGCTTGACGTCAAAAGTGCAATTTTGTGAGAAGATTTATGATTAGCTACTGAATAAATAAACAATGAATTCAGAAGAATCGTCAAATAGTTATCCTTAAATTGACATAACCTGCGATATTTAACTTATCTAAATCCGAACGGTGATGTGAAATAGTAAAACTTGCTTTTGTGTGACAAAATACTTTTGTGAATATAACGTTTCGAAGTTATGCTCAGTCTATGAGCATAGATAAAACCAATGAATGTTCAAATGCATGGATACAAGTGATCCAAATAACCAAAATAAGTGACGTGTCCTGATATGTTCACTTTATTTAGTTCTGGGTTTCAAAATACCTGCTATTCTTTCTTTTGGGAGTTCTCCTGACTGTTAGAAGTGTTCTTAATATGTGGAAAAGTATCCACTGTAGAAGGCCCCCTTTTTCCTGGCAACGTCACGGACTTTTGTTATATTTATAAGTGAGTGGTTTTTTCTTGCTGGTTTATTTCCCCATTTTTATTAATTCGTTTAATTTAAGGATAGTTTTGCTTGTTTTCTTCTTGTGTTTTATGATAAATTGTTCTTCAAAATTGGTACATGATTCCGTTCCTTACATAATTTTTTCCTCTCCCAAGCTCGTTATCTATACTCTTGGCAACCCACACTTTTTGTTTATTTTCACGAAAAGTTTTTTCCCATTTCTGTATCACTTTTTGTTATTCTAAATTATTCTAATGATTTTATTTACAATATATAATTCTAGATCTTATATTATATGTACAAAATTTGTTAAAATTATTATTTGACTTTTTTCTGTTTTACATTTTTTTATATTTTACTATCTTCCTCAAATTGTTTTTGACATCTCGCTGTTGGGTTTCCTTCTGATATGATTTACTATACAGGATGTTCCAACTTGAATACCATTTCGTCTACTTGAGATCCAAAGTTTTTTTATGAATTTTGATTTCTATATTATTTTTATTGATTGTGCAAATTGAATGTATTGTTGGTAACATACTTATGACTTTAGAGATACTTCAGTGCTGACTTTTTGAGACATATGCGTTGACTAGAACATGGTACAAGATTCCAGAACAGTAAAAAGTATAGAAAAATTGTAAAACAAACATAGCATGAACCACATAAATACCTAATAATAATAATGAATTATCAGTTTCATTATTTGATAAACATTTCCCAACATAATAATATATATATATATGTATCTTGCATTTTTTGACGCATTCGCAGAAAATAAACCTCTTGCTATTGTCAGAACTAGAAAACTTATAAACTGAATGTGTGAATGAATATAGAAAAAATCATATAGTGGATATTAGGGTATATACGGGTAAACTCTAGTTTATTGGTTGAGTTTTATTACAAAAATATTTATACAAGACATTTTTCACCAAAGTTCTTTAAGTTTAGCGAGTTATATATCTGTAACCCGGAGGTGAAGGACACCATGTCCATGTTTTTGGATATGAACATAGTGTCCTTTACCTCCGGGGTACAGTTATGTTTTTCCAAATGGTCCAATTATACCAATATTAGTCAGTCCCCCCAGGGATTTAGTTTCATACGCACTCATACTTGACATTTCAAAATAACACTGAATGAAAACAAGTTAATGAGTTTTACAAAAATCCACTTGACATCCATCCCATTCCAAGCAGGAGGTGGGACCATTTACGTTCTCGCTGTAAACACAATGAGGATTGGTAAATATTGTGGATTCTTAAATTTCTCACCATTTGAAAACTAATTATCATTGACACATTTAACGGCTGTTACTCTGTAATTTACCACACCTATTTTCTACGACAATCGTGTAAACAAATTCAAAAGAAACAACAAATCACTCTGCAATTAGTTTCACTGTCACTTTCTTCCGACTGCATCTCGATTCGAAACACTTTCTTTACTTTTACTTTCTCGCAAACCTGCGGACGGATTAATTATGGAAACTCCTGGCCTGTTGACCACAATCTCGCTGTAAGAAGAATAAATTATTGCTAGCAATCAAAGCAGTTATTGGTGAGATTATCCTTCACGAATGATTTCACGTATTAAAGTGTTCATTGGGTAGTTTAATAGATAGATAAGTTTGGAGAGATTCGAAATGAAGCGATGAGCTTGTGAATATACAGGGAGTCTAAATAAAAGTTCGTTCTAATTTCTCCGAAATGAATGAAGCTATTAAGGTAGTTATCGTGGAATCCACTTCCAATCAGATTTCGTTTATATTCATATCACTTTTAGTTAATATTATTACCTGTATCATATTAAATTTTTGGAATCATTTACACCGAAAGCGAGATATAAGGCTTCAAAGTTGCAACGTTTAACACCCTATAGTGAGCTGCCGCGGACACAAATTTTAAGGCATAACTAAAAACCCTCCATTCAGATCTTTTTGAAAAACTAGTATATTATTAAAAAGTTTGTAACCAATTTTATAGAAAAAATTAAACACGCGTAGCCATACAGTTATTAGTTATTGCTATAAGAAGTTTCTAATTATTGCGTATGAGAAGTGCAAGAGAGGGAAGGCTGAGAATCGTGGTAACGCCTCAAGCGATTCAAATAAGCGAAAGAGCGAGGATCTTGGGGGTTTGAATTGAACGTATATATTTATGAATAATAATTATGAATAATTGCGTTAATATATACTGATGCATTTTAAACATAAACAAAAATGATTCAGATTTCCAAAAAGCTAATAAAATAGAACGTATAAATCTACAAAAAAAATAAACAACAATGACTATAGTATTATTAATTTTTTTAACTATTATATTAAATAATCACTTGATCGACTAAACATTCATTTTTAAATCATTAAGGATTTCAGTAAATGCTTTCCTATTTTTAGTACCTTTATGTTTTCATTCTTAATTTTTAGTTAGGTGATTAATCAAGCTTCTCCTTATTCGTATTTCAGAAAATCGTATGTTATATTTTGTTCGCAATTTTTTTAAAATTCCCTTTTTTTCGTTCTCAGGTCGCTCTGAAATACATTCTTTATATGATTTCATGTATGTTGATAATTCTGACTCTTTACCAATGAAGCGAAATATTTTTTGCAAAATGTGAACATTATACATCGCTTCGTGGAAATTATCTGATGTTCCGTTTGGTATTGAATCTTCGGCTAATTTTGATAGCTCGAACATTCCTGGCCCTTTTCAATCTGGGAACGTTTTTCTAAAATTAACTAAGTTATCCACAAATCCTGCTATCATGGTAAAATCTTCTATTAAATTTTTATTAATGATTGCTCTCAGTAATCTCATCGAATCTCGCATTATGCACAACGAGTAAATTAAAAAATTCCTTAAATGCTACCAAACAATCTACTGAATTTATTGAATCAACTTGTACATCATTCAAATATAATTGACCAGAAATTGTAGTACATCCCGTAATTTTTGTCGCCACAGGATTGATGCTTCGTAGGGCTAACATGTATATAAAATTCTCTATTTTCACATTTGGCGGCGATTTGTAAAATGTCATCAGTCATGCACAATCCAGATGTTTCTAAATAAAAATAAACTATGGAATAATTTAATGATATTGATTCGATGTTTTTTAATAATAGTGATGATGCTCTTAATACGTTAATTCCAACGTTTGGTTGATATGTTACACCTTCTGAGTTTTCCTTTGATTTTCTTAACATTTCCCTTTTTTTGGTCAAATAAACTCTTTGCCAATTTTTTTCTCTTGATGTCATCAACAGTCTTATTTTTTTCTTATCAGAATCGTATCTTTGAGCATATGTATTATTTTTTCTTATATTCAATAACGATACCTCGCCAATGTTTTTAGAGCAAACTGCACTGTATCTTGAACAACTAAATGCGAGCGATCGTTGGATTGCGACGTTGCCAACAGTCCAGTCATGGCTTATTTGCTGTGTCACGCATGCTAGTTGCGTTTCTCAGTGTACAGTTCCCTTAAAAAATATCCCACTAATTCAGCGTTTGAACATGTATCGCGTCGCGCTATAATCGAGCCTAATTTTTGACACTGTTTGTAGCACGACAACTACCTTAAGTTGTTTAGAATTGAAACCAATATTCAGATTCAAAATCACAGCTACCTAGGCAACAATTTTTTTCCCACTTTTATGGTGCTAGCCTCATAAGAGTACTAGTATCCCATATACACTTTAGGCGCCTCCGCCTCTCTCTTACCTATTACTATAATAATATTTTAATGCAAAATTTGGCCAATTTATTATTTGTACGAGAATATTGACGTTTGTTGAGAATTGTTAGAATTTTTACTAGTTTTTTGGTGCAAATTTATATATTTCGACTCAAATCTTACACTCGACATACATGTAAATTATATTTGCGAAAAAGCCAACAGAATGTTATGCTTCCTAATTCGCACATGTCACGATTTCAGAAACATAAGTTGCATTAGAAACTTATTCATGACGTATGTCAACAGTGTCCTCAGTTTTGGCTGGGTCGTTTGGAACCCTCGTTACAACATTTATATCGACAGATTACAGAGCATACAAAACAAATTTATTCGATATATTTCCAAAAAAAATCTATCAGAACCCTGTAAACCACAATAAAATAGTTGAAGACCTGGGACTTATCTCTCTGAAGGTTGATAGACGCCAACTTTCTGATGTTAAGTTTATCTTCAAACTGGTCAACTATGAGATCAAATGTAGTGCAGTCCTACACGAAGTTAACTTTAATATTCCCTCATACAACTCCAGAACAAAATATGTCTTCAAAATAAAGGCAAGTCACACATATTATTATTTAAATTCCCCACTGCAAAGATGTTGTAAATCTTTCAATACATTATCCGCAATTTTGGATATCGTCATTTTCTGTACCTGAAACTCTTAATCACAAAATAAAAAACTACTTATCCTACTTAGAATGGAGCACATTCCACATAGCATATCTTTTGTCTGTTTGTTTATGTATAGCATTGAATACTTTACTGGGCTTTTTCTGTCTGTATTCTTATTTGCCAAATAAATAAATAATAACTATCATTTAGGTTTAATGGAAGAAAATAATCAAATGAATCAATTAATTAATGCTAAACAATTGTATAATACAAATCTGCAAGTTTACGATCACTTCAATCATTTACCTCAAAGAATAGTCCTAATTAAACAAAAGGAAAAACCAAATTACAAAAACGTTCAGAAACCTGAATAATCATGAGAGGTTTGTATTTTATCGGGTAAATTTGGTTTGTTTAATGAGAAACTGTTGCCTAGCAATTAGACGAGAAACACTGTCGACTATTAAAAACGCGACACCGAAGGTGGAGCGTTTTTATGTTGACAGTTTTTCGAGTCAAATTGCTAAAGGAATGCTAAAGGAATTTGAACAACAAATTTACCCGATATCAATACAAACATCGAGTGTAATTCGGCAGGAAAATTTAATGAATAAGAAATTTAGAAACATATCAATG